>JBAIAA010000818.1:515000-551182 GCA_037893245.1 Crossaster papposus | reverse complement strand
CAAGCAGCAGGGGCAATTTCAGGCTCTGGTAAATCCTGACAAACAATTTATCTACACTTCCAATGGCTTCAAATGTTCCTTTTTTTGTACTGTTGCCTCTATCAATTCTGTAAAAAATATATTAAAAAACCAACAAAACCAACAAAACAAACCCAACAAAATCATTGCTGAGCCACTGTGGCAAGTGCAACCATGGTGCAAAGTTCAAGAAGGGATTGTTATCCACTGGTCCGTGTTTACTTAGCCACATGATGCCTGCAAACCCATGCAGTGTGGTTCGTTGTTCCCTCATGTATGTGTTTGGCATTCGCTGGTCATTGGCAGCAACAACACCCCAGCCCTGAAAGGGGTGTGCACTTTCTGTGCCCAGTGTCTTATCGTTTTCCACTAGTTAGATCCTGTTTAAAAAACGGAAAATTTGTAATATGTGACCCAGCACTCGTAAATGAGACACTTTGAGGCAAAAATAAAATTTGAGATTTTGATTTCAACATTTAAAGCTAAACAAGCTTTAAATGATGAAATCAAAATCTCAATTTTTATTTTTGCCGCAAAGTGTCTTATTTACTCGTGCTGGGTCACATGCATAATAATAATAAATTAAATATTGATTAAAAAAATAAAAAATAAAAATAAATAAACAATACCAGAAAAGCAGCATACAGTGAACATAAAAATCAATACGATTTTGCACACACCCTAGGGATTTAGGGTTAGCCCTAACCCTCCCAAATCCTCCAAAATTAATATGATTTTGCACACACCCTAGCTTAATTAATGCCAGCTCGTCTGGTTTTGGAACCCATGGTGGCACAGCGCACCAAGTATTTAGGGTTACACTTTTGGCTAAATAATGGCTGTTTGATCACTGGATCTATTTGGCCTTTGCGTGTTTTTGTTTTACCATTGTAAGTGGACAAGGTGGACGGCCGTAGAATAACGACTCGTAGCGAAAAATGCGGTCGTACCGAGGGGAGTATTGATTCGATATGTGGTGCGTATTTTCCCACATGGGTAGTCGAGCAGGCCTTGCAAATTTAATTTAAAAGTAGTTAATTCCATTAGTTTTCTAATGGAATTCTGACATGTTTTTGTTTGAGGTGTGAATTGCTATTTTGCATTGACCAAAAAAGAAGAAACAATTGTCTCATGGTTTTTACACCCCCAAAAAAAGAAAATATTATCAAATCAGTTGTGACTTGTAAAATGGCTGAAATAACATTGGTACCGGTACATGTACATGTAGCTTAATTATTTTGATTAAATCAATTCAAGGTAACGGTATCAATATTAAATTGTGTCTAGATTTCCAGTTGACCTACATGAATGATGTTAAACGAAAGCAATGTTAAATTGTTACTAAAGTGTTACAGTGTTTCAGCACTAGCGTAGAACTTGTATTGAACCACAATTTCATCTAATCTACAACTGTGAAGTAAGGTGTACGGGGTCAAAGTCTAGTTTTGGCATGCAAGGCAGCATTATCAGACAACAACCCCATCAACATGTACAACGGTGTCGGCAAACAAATCAGTTGGCTGATATTACACTGGGCGACTATTCACTGTACATGTATATTAATAAGCTGACTGTGTCAATACCGCAGACAGTATTATAACCTATGTGCCCCCCCCCCCCCCCCCCCCCCCCCCCCCCCCCCCCTTGTGGCAAAAGCGTGCAGGCTGGGCTTTGTGTAGTGTGTGCCTGGCTGGCTGTGTACTGTGCATTATATGGCTAGGATTGATGTGGGCGAGGTCAGCGTTGGGGTTGTCTGACTTGCCAAAGGTCGCTTGGTGGGGAGAATTGCCTGTGGGTTGTGTTGGCTGGTACTGTGTGTGACTGGTTAGTGTGCAAGCCAATCAGGCTCAGTAATAGTAGCAGCCAGCGAACCAAATAAATGCTCTGAACTGAAGAACAATGAATGAACCACCGACCGCCAAAGACTTCCGGAGATCTAATCTAGATTCCAGTTCTTGCCACACAAAAAGGGAAATTATCATGGAAAATGTTACCAGTTGTGCTGGG
Organism: Crossaster papposus; assembly: GCA_037893245.1. Taxonomy (NCBI): domain Eukaryota; kingdom Metazoa; phylum Echinodermata; class Asteroidea; order Velatida; family Solasteridae; genus Crossaster; species Crossaster papposus. The sequence continues at coordinate 549,157 of JBAIAA010000818.1, read as the reverse complement.
AGTGGGATCCATCTTTAACTCGTACTACAAGTCAGTCACGAGTAACGCCGTAAGGTAGGTCAATAGTATCAGATAAACAAAATTCAAGGCATGTTTTTAGTTTCTTTTTCATTATCCAAAGTCTTGTTTTGAAAACTCTTAAGTTTCACATTTATACTAGCAAGAATCTAACGTGATTTCTGCACGTGTCGTGCGCTCTATACTCGGGTACAGTCCAGGCCTGATACATGAAGGATCAAGGGTTAGTAAATCCAAAATGGATTTTGATGGATTTAGGAAGGTACATGTAGGGTTAAGCATACCGGTATGTACCATACATTTTGTATTAGCTATACACATCAGAACCAGACTCTTAAGAAGCTTTTCTCTAGATGTTGAACACAGTAATAACTGCCCATTCAGTAGGGCGTCTGTTTTACTATTTGTGACCATCCACGACAAAAGGGATGTAAAGTCGCCAGAGCTTTCTTTGAGAAAAGAACCATTAAAATATGTGAAAAACAATAACAAATTTTCATATTCAGCATATTCAGTGTTTCGTAGGAGCGGGTCACAATTGTACTTATAGGATTGCGCCTTCTTTTCAGGCAAACCATGCAAATATTTTAATGACGTTGACACCAAGTTAAGATGTTTACATTGTACACTGTAGATGATATTCTAAAATAGTTTAGTGTACAAAGCATGTTTTTTTGGTTCCTTTCTCATTGACATGCTGGAAAAAAAACCTCCCATTTCTTTTGTGTAGATTTGAATTCCACATTGAACCTGATGTGAACTTGCCACTGGCTGTTTCCATTGTATGCACATTTTCGGGCTGAACCGAATGCCATGCGCCATCAAACATTGTGCCCATTGTAGCATTAAGTTTCAACATGTCACATAAGCAGCGCGCGCTGGATGCTGAAGCAGGCAGACAGGCCTACGCCATATGTGTCCTTACAGGGTCTATAAATAGCAGTCTGGCGGCTTGCCATCCCAGGGCTGTTAATCCCAGTGGGTAATCTTAGCTTGGCGGATGTGTTCTGGCGGCTGGCTGTGGGACATGCCCCTTAACACTTACTAGAAAATATTCCAGGAGATGGCCGTTGCTCTGATGGCTTTTGCGCACACTTATCATCTCGCCCACGCAGGTTCACCAGAATGCAGAACCGGGTCCCATCAAACGCAGGGTAGGCAAGGCGCACCGTTCGCACTCAACACCGTTGTGTACACAGGTCGGCTGTTGATTTTTGATAAAAAAACCGGGTATTGCCTTTTCAAACAGCCTAGTCCAAAACCGGGATGGAACTTAAACCTGTTTGTAGCACTGGAATCCCGTGTAGAAACCATTGTTGGATTCGTGTTAGCTGAGTTGTACATTATCTGGTTCCCTGCAAGTCCATCACAAGTCCTTCAGTCTCGAGTCAAATCGCTAACTATTTGAGTGAACTGTTAACAACAGAATTCCTTTGTAACAATTTTAATCCAGTTACTTGTGACTGGCTTTATGAAAGGACTTGTGACTGACTGGACTTGTAGGGACTCTGCCTAACTAGTAATAATATTAATACGCAAATAAACCACAGTATCACTATTAGTGTGATTTTAGATAGGGTGATGAAAGGCCAATAATTCAGCAGCCACAATTAGACGCCATTAACAAGGTGGCACACAGGCTGCAAACACATTCTTAAATGTTGGGCGCCTTTGCTTTTCAACAACCCTGTTGGTTAGAGTATCGAGTACACATACAGGGTATGAAAACCTGCACTGATGATGTATCACCTCAAAAATCGCTTACACTACAATATGATTTCCAGATTGTACCGAGTCCACAAAGCCCCCCCCCCCCAAAAAAAAAGGTCTCGCAACCCTGGTTTTTTTTTACTGTGCAGTTGAAAGTATTACAAAATAATGAAAGCCTGTCAGCTGGATTACTGAGCTTCAAAGTACATTGACCTAATCAAATCTGAAACTACCGTGAACAGTTTTGTTGCTCTCTGTCTTTCTGTATTTTAATAAACGCAACAGAATATATGGAAAACAAATCGGCAACGATATTGTTGATATTGTAGTTTAACTTGAAAGAGGAAAATAGTGTAGAGACTTTATCTCATTAATAAACAGTCAAGAATATTCTTGTTGAGTTTTTTTTTTTTTACTGTTGAAGAATCGATGAATCATTGGACTGCACATCTGCCTGTAATTAATACATCTGCAACACAGTTGAATGTGACAATTGACCAAATTTGAGTAGAGAATGAAATATTTACGTTGAATTAAGTACTGGTTATGAGATATTTTTGTAGCTAATGGTGTAATCTCCACCGCTTGGCTGAATTTGTGCAAGAATTTCCCAGAAAATAATTTGTTGAATTTGGCCTCAGTGCTATTTCTTATCCGTTTGGGAATTTTTTTCTTTGTCAAAATCCAGTCTTTTTAAGACTTGACAAATCGAAGAGAATTCAAAATCAAGAAAATAAATGTCACCGATTGAAAAACAAAACGAAGAAACTGCCCTTTTTAAAAGGTGAAATTCTGAGATATCAATGTTATTATTTTTCAGGTCAATGTTCAAGGATAACCAAAATTTTTTTTAGTGATTGTTATTTTTCACTGGTTGTAAGTACTTGCTAATCCAAACCGAAATGTTTATCTAAGAACAGGAAAGAGTAGGCAGTATTGCCTTCACTGTTGACATTTTAAAACCTTTTGTGTTGACATGCTGAGCATTTGTGACCGCTCTGCGATAAAGGGTATTAAGTCGCGCTGTGCACTATCATGTAATGGACTACTCAAGGTTGAGAGGATAAACATTTCATCAAAATGTGATTTACATTTTTTGCCATTAATGACATCTTTAACACCAATATTTTCAGGTTTCATTCAAAGGAATGTTGATATTGATGATTAAAGTGGAAAACACGCCCATTTTGTGTTCATCGTTCTGTTGTTCTACAACAAAGCCAGCTTTTTCAAAGCCTGTTTTCTCAGTTGTGTAATTTGAACTCCAAGGAAGTAATCAAAAGCAAACATGTCATATCTCCAGAACGGGAGTAGCTATGGAGCTGTATTATATACCAACTGGAAGCTTACGCTGTAGGCATTCAACCATGTATATAACTCAATTTCACTATTTTGTGACATAATAACCATTATTGTGGAGTTGGTCACATTTAGTGTGAACACCAGTGACCTTTTAATATACATGTAAGGTCACCACAAGAATATAATTATTCACTCTTTTTTTTTTTTTTTTTTTTTTTTGGGGGGGGAGGAATTCTCTATTGTAACAGTTTTGTAAAGTCATTACGAGCAGGAAGGAGGAAGTTACACTTAGTTGACAGGGAGAGGATGGGCACATTTACCTGCCCGTTATTGGCAATGTGAGTCACACCATGGTCACACAAAGGGGATGTGGTGGTCACAGCTTTTGTCATACATGTGTGGGTGTGATTGTCTCTTGTTGGCTGTGCTACTGTGCTTGGGTGTCCAGCCATTCATGTTGACATCATGCTGTGATTAGGCTGTTAATGAATTGACAGGTTGGCTTTTGGTTAGAGCTGTTATGCTGAGATTCAGAAAAAAGAAAAAGAGAAAGGGATGTGCGAGTGACACTAAATGGCTATGTTTGTTCCACTGGTTCGTGACTAGCAGAAAAGTGATCTTTTGAAAACAGATGTACATGTACTGGTATGTACTACACATGTGTTCATATTAGGCACTGAGAACAAAGGCTAACAATAGGGACAATAGTACCCCGCAAATCGGTCTTTACAAATCTCAGTATCTTGGAAGAGAAACACTATGCACCTTTCCTCCAGTAGTCATACATTTCAATCCAAACAAAGGAGAACAATAGTTGGAATATAAAGTGGATAATGATTATTGGTAACCTACATAACTACCGGGTACATCTACTGGTACATCTACATGTACATGTAATGTGTTTTCGGTTAGATTTGTAATCTTTATTATAATAATTTTAAAATGCAATTATAGGAGTTTAAGGCGTTTTCACACTATCTCAATTTCGAACCGTGTTGAAATCAACCCGGTTCCAACCCGGTTCAGCATGGGTTGTTTTCGACACGGTTCACGGGGACGCAACGTTCACACTGTTCATGCCGCGAGCCAGCCGCTAGTGAACCGTGTAACGTTCAATCCGGCTAGAGCCGCCGTGCATTCACACTACACATTTCTCAACACGGATTGCATTCAAAAAGGCGCGCTGTGATGATTTTCCCGATCCCACAATGCTTATAATCCCGCCTCAAATTTGTTAATTTATGTGGCACTGGCTGGGCGTTTTGTCGTGGATTCCCTGACCTTCGAGATCCTCAAACATTTTCGTGAACACCTTATTTCTTGTCGTACGTGCCCGCCGTCCAGTTAAGTTGCGAATAAACCGCATCGTCCGACCAAATCGTCAACATGGCCTTTACTTCTTATTCCACGTTTGTCTTTCAGCTTTATTGTCGGTCTTTTTGGGACCCATTTTTTTCGAACAAAAATTGAAGAAAAATGCCTGGATGCGTGTTGTTGCTGTTGTGTTGGGGTTTGGTGAAGAACCACTTGTGTGCTATCGCTAGCGCATAATGCACAACATGCGTGACGTGCATGTACATGACCCCCTGCATTTACTGTACACGTGTACATGCGTACATACGTGTCACGTCGATCGCATGTATTGACCTTTGTACCGCGCGTCCGATTTCCGTAGGATTTCGCGCCACAACTCAACACGGATCGGCGGTAAGCGAACTCAACTATCATTTTCATTTTCGACACGGTTCACGCCGAAAAAGGCGATTTCAATCCGGATTGAGATTTTCAACCCTGGTCCCTACCAGGGTTGATTTCGATCCGGCTAGAGCCTGCTACCCGGGTTGGAACCGGGTTGAAATTTTAGTAGTGTGAAAAGGGTTTAAAAAAATCTCGGGGTTGGAACCGGTTCCAACCCCGAGATTTTGGACAGTGTGAAAGCGCCTTTAGTCTCCAAGAGTTGTTTTTTTTTTTTTTTTTTTTAATTTCTTTTTGGAAATTGCCATATCTTGAGAAGCCAAAGTCCAAGATAAGCCAATGTTTGAGAAACTTCATTGGTCTTATGTCGTCTACATGTGTTAAATCTCAATATTGATGGTAGAGGTTGATGAACCATATTGCCCAATGATCCATGCCTGTGTAGGGTCTATCTACATGTATCTTGGGGAAACTCAGGTCAACGCTCCCAGCTTGCCACTTGATGAGCACATCAGCAGAGGTCACACTCAGGGAAAATGGCAGGGATAATAAACAGATGGCCTTTGAAAAGGTGTGGGGAATTATCTGATATGTACTGGTACATGTACAATATTCATGTATTATAATACAGTTTTTCACATTCGTAATCATGTTAATGAACTCTTACTAAATACTCATACTGTACTAATGAACACGTGGCAAAGTACTTGTACTGGTACTTTACAAATTATTTTAGCACATGATGTAATGGGGACATTCCATAGGGTTTGTGTGCTTAAGGAAAATCTCTCTAAACTCAAAACTCTGAACATTCTTTCGACCTAAAATTTCCAACATCACCCTAATTTGTCTTCCTCTCTATTTTCTGTCATTATACTCTAACCCAATTCTACCTGTAGACCCCTTTACTGGAGACCCAAAATGTTAAGGAGAAACGAAAATGTTCCCACAACTCGGTGTATGCCTCCTCTTGAGTACGGGTACGCCTCCTCTTGAGTACGGGTACCACTGTTCCTAAAAATGGCAATGGGAATTGTTGACTAAGAGGGGGAAATAATTATAAATCTCTAAGTTTTCGCATTTGTGGCATGAAATTCTATCCCATCAAATTTTAACAAGCATAAATATATGCCGACTCTTTTAAAAATCTAATCAGCTTTTAACATTTTATTTACTGTTGTTTTGGATGGTGATTTGTGTGAAATCGTGGTTCTTTGAGTCCTTATTCTTGCTGTTTGTGCAATGAAATTTCAGTGTCCCACAAAAATCTACAATGCTAAACTCGGCATTTGTTTTTCTATGGCCCCCCCTAAAAAAAATATATATATAAATAAATCATGGCCTATTTTTATGTATCTCTAAATGGAGCCAGTTCTTCTTGGAAGGCTCTCCACATCACATACATCACCTGTCTAACATCGTTAATAATTCATGATTACCCTGTGGTTAGGCCTTGTGTTTTCTTCTTCTTATTCATGCTGGACTGGGATGAGACAGACTATCTACATGTATCTATCTTACCATAGCCAAAGACACTGGTCATTGACCGGATGCCATGCATATTATGGCCCTTCCTTGGCAGTCGAGCAGGGACAGGGGAGCGCTAATGCCCAATGTTCTGGCTGTCCCACTCTTCCTGTTGGCATTTGCCTTCAAATTATTCTTACGTAGATGTGAGGTGTTCTGGCAAAATGAGATGGAACTGGGCACATGCCTTAGTGGAGAAAAATGGCCCAACTGAATGGGTGTGATTTTGTTTTCTTCAATTTTACGATTTATTGATGTTTGTACACTTCAACATCTACATGTACATGTACTACACATTTTTTAGTTAAGAAATTTGGACTAACCTTCTTTTTTTAAAGGAAAAACCATCGGCATTCTTCATGTTCACAAATACAAAACTTGAAACTTTGAAGGCCTTAATCTTAGTATTTAACTTTTTGGACATGTCGATAAAATGTTTGCCAGAGGGTCTCGCGAATTTCATGACGTAAACAGTTAAAATTTCATTGTGACATTCTCCGTTGCCCTAACGGCTGATCATGCTGTTAGGTCAAGTTCGATTCCATTTGCATAAAATAGCCTACCCATAAGATTTTTTTTTTTATGTCTGTACAATCTACAAATTAACCCTAACTCCTTACACAACAAAGGAAGTTGGAGGATTTTGAAGGAATTGTATTGTTCAATAACAATGGTGAGGGAGTTAGGGTTAAGCAAGTTGCTGCAAAATTGTGATACCAGCCATTTGTTTTTAAATTGATTTTAATTGATTCTCGGCTGAATTGTTTGAAGCAATTTTTGTGTATTTCCCTTAGTCTGATTTCCTTGTTATCTTGCTACCATTGTACTCTAAGTACACGGAAAAATCATTGGCAAAAAAGAAGAAGGTGCAACCGTTGAAAATGCAACCATTGAAAATGCGACTACAAAATGTTGTTGATTGTTTGACTGTGGTTTGACTAGGTTCATCCAAGCGGAGGGTTGTTAGGCATGCTTGTTGACAAGAAGAGATGAACTGAAGATTGCAGAGAAACGTTCTTTGTGGTGTGCATCTGGTGCGCATCTGGTGCGTAGACGTTCTCCTAATTCATTCCCATGGGAAAGAATAGGGAAAGTGCCTGGGAAAGTGTATTGACCTTGTGCCTAATAATAGTTGTCTGTCTTTGTGGCATGTCGCCCCTTTGCAGGAAGACAGCCCCAAGGCTGCCCAACATCCAGTGTTCCAGCGCTATACGGAGGTAAAGGTCGAGGTGGACAAATGGCTGCATGAGCAGAAAGTTCAGCACATATTGATGAAAGCACCCTACCCGCTGACTGGCTACAGGGTACAGGTCTACCGCCTAGGCTCCACGACCCAGTGGTTCTCAGCTGTAATTACTGGTCATGATCTCTACACAAGGGTAAGCCAGGCTAAATCCCCCTTTTCACACCCACCCCGTCCCCCACCCCGTCCCCTGTCCCCCACCCCGTCCCCCGTCCCCCACCCCGTTCCCCGTCCCGTCCCACTCAGTCCCCAACCCTTCCCGTGTCCCCCACCCCGTCCCCCACCCCCACCCCGTCCCCCGTCCCCGTCCCCCTCCCCGTCCCCCTCCCCGTCCCCCTCCCCGTCCCCCTCCCCGTCCCCCTCCCCGTCCCCCTCCCCGTCCCCCTCCCCGTCCCCCTCCCCGTCCCCCTCCCCGTCCCCCTCTACGTCCCCCTCTACGTCCCCCTCTACGTCCCCCTCTACGTCCCACCCTGTTCCCCTCCTCGTCTCCCACCCCGTCCCCCACCCCGTCTCCCACCCCGTCTCCCACCCCGTCTCCCACCCCGTCCCCCTCCCATTCCAATTTACGTCCAAGGCATTCATTTGGGGGTACAGTACATGTACACTGTACTACAAATCACTACACAATTCTCATAGGCCAGTTTAGTAAGAAGAGTAAGAAATAATACAGTTTACTCAAGTAGTATTTTGTAGTATTACAGTGTAGGTGATGTTAGGGTTAGTGTATCATTTACGTGTGTATAAACATTGGTCAAATGTTTCATTCAGTGTGGCATGTTCAATTCATTTCATATCTTAAGATGGTACCGGTACCTGTATTTTATCTACGGTACATGTATATTTTGTACAATCATGTACCGGTACATATATACATGTATGACGTATGTGTGCTCTGTCTGACAGATGTTAAAAGATCAGGTGTAAAGTTGATGAACTTGCAAACTGTACAGTACATGTGACCTTCACGTCAGTTTTGAATGGCAATGAATAATCTGCTTGAATCTGCCACATTCCTGGAAAATGTTCTTAATTTAAGATCAATTTGTCAACAACAAAAAGCAGGGGGTTTGCATACATGTACTCCTGTTTTCAGCTTAACAATAAACCAAATCATGTAATACAAGATGTAATTGTATCTGCCTGCTGGAATCAAAGAGAAATTTTACGCTGGAAAATTAATTCCAAGAATTCCTCAGTCTGCACTCTTTCTCTCCTCCCACCCCTCTTTTCTCTTTTTTACCACCGCAGTTGTGAAATAAAGTGTAGTGCTCCCGGGGCTTTGTTTACTCACGGAGCCAAAATGAAGCCACGCTGTTGTCTTAGCCTGTCTGTGAACGATCCTGCTTCGTGAGGTGCCGCATTCGCTCAGAGGCACTTATCCCAAGCGCTTTTTCGTGTTGGACAAGTGCGCGGTTTTATCTCGAAATATTATGCATGAAAAGGATCGCGGTTTGGAATCCAAACTGTATGAATAATATACCCTCGGGCTGCACTATATATGTATGTAGAGTTGGAAGACGGTATTTGTGGCGACCAGGGGGAGCGAAAAGCGGACACGGAAAGTTCACCAAAGGGAAGGGAGGGTAAGAAATAAAATTGGGGATGGATAGAAATCAGACTGATTGCAATTCTGATAGGAGTATTCAAACCTGGGGGGTGGGGAGATTTAATATGCAGCGGGCTCTGCAAATACCAGAGGTCACGGCTCGGAACGATAGAACGCGTCGGTCGTAAAAGAGAGAATCTCTTCCGATAAAACTGGGCATAAATGGCGCTGTTGAAGAATAAAAAGCAAGAAAAACAAATCCCCGGGGAAACACTAGCCTGCTTAAACTTAAAGTTATAGTATACCGTTTTGTCAGTTTTGCATGAAATTTAGTTTGAAGCAGCAAAAGTGTTCAAAATCCGTGACAACTAACCTGACCAAGTTTGAGCTCTGTGAATTCTTTATATTCCGAAAAATAAATATTCTAAGATTTAGATTTTAAACCCACTACTGATGTAAATTTCCAAAAATGCGTCTCTGAGACGCATCTTTGGACTTTTATTTTTATTTTATTGAAAAATGACAGCGTGTCAAACGGGTATTTCACAGGAAGTTGAGAGTCACTAATATCTTTACATCTACCGGAACTTCCCGAAGTAAGCTTTTGAGCAATACTATATTTTGGATAGATGCAAAAAGTACATGCCTACTTTCCCTTTAACTTCTCAAAAACGGATTTTAGAAAAAAAGAAAAAAAAGGAATGGAAAATAAAATAAGTGGCAGGAACTAAGTCCCTCGTGACCTCAGCAGAGTACAGCCTTTTCCCCTTTCTTTAGGGAAGTTGATCAGATTATAAAGGTTGAGGCTGAATGGAATTTTGTGAAAGCATCCCTCAAGGTCGATAGCTGTCATAATGTGGCTTTGAAATGGCAGGGTTTTTTTTCTTTTTTTTCTTTATTCATTTGGAAACATGGATAGGCGAAATGGTCTTGCCAACTTAAATAATTTGTTTATCATCAGTGCCTGGGTTTTTTTGTTAAGTTTTTTTTCTAATTTTTATTTCTTCCCTTTAGTGCTGACAAAAATTATGTTACACTTCCCTAAAATTGCACTTAGTTAATAGGAGCAGGAATTGAAATGCCAATCCCCCCCTCCCAACCAAAAAAAAAGTGATGTGAAAAGAAATTGATCAAAATGTTCGATTGACTAGGTTGCCCATGAGAATGGAGAGAAGCTATTAAGGTAGGTGTAGGCGTCCAGCATTAGCTGTTTGGAGTGTGGCCCATAAGGTGTTATTGCCTGTCAACTGCAATCAGCCCCATGTCATCAGGTCGGATTAAAGTACAAGGGTGGAACCCTTGGGCTGGCTATGGCAGCGCCAGTTGTTTGTTCCTCATTCCTACCTGCCTAGCAGATTAATATTTAATAGGGTCCAACAATTCCAGCACTCTCTGTAGGCAGACAGACAAGTTGACCTCTGTTTTGATAAGCTGAACAGTTTTTTTGTGTTTTTTACCACCCTTTTCAAGTTTGTTGTGTATGCATACTTCTACATGTACATTACATGGTGTGATAAGAATCAGTGAGGCATGTGTTTGGGTGCAGAGTAATATTTTAAAAATCCAAGATGAAATTTCCTTTGTTTGTGGGGGGGGGGGGGGGGGGGGGGGGGGGGTTGAAAAGGCTAGATCACTTACTTCTTTGGACAGCTCTGGCACTTGGCACATTACACCTGCTGAGATGAAAGTAGCTTGTTACTTTGTTAGGGATTGGGTACATGCAAGAAGAGCTAGAGGTCTGTGAACTCTCCGTTGATTGCCAGGGACTCCTCAGGTCCCTGTTTTAGTGGCTGTCAGTTCCTGTATCCTTCTCTCCATCAGGGGGCTGTCATTTAAGTCGCTTTGATGCATACATTATCAGGCTGTTAGCTGGGGCTTTGTACACCCAAGAGTACCTCATCCGGATTCCATAAATATTGATCAAGAACCAGTGAGGAAAAACAATGCGATACAGAAGGCTGCTCGGTTCCCCTAAAGGCAAAAGCAGCGCTATCACATTATGCTGGCAACCCGGCAATAGATTATGGATTACCAGCATTTGTTTTTGCATAGTACATGTACCATGGGCCCCACGGATGTGTGTGAACTTTCGCATTTACTGCTAAAGGCAGTGATAGATGAAGGGCTAAGGTATAATAAGTGTGTAACATGGATCACTTGTTCTAGTTGTCAGAGATGACAGTGCAAGCCTTATTTGGGTCAAATTGAGTAGATACTGGTCGCAATATGTACATGGACATGTACATGATGACCACTGACACGTTGTGTACATGTAAGTATCTAAGCTATTCCGATGAAGAGTCTACTATTGCAAGACAGATGTCCTAACCCTGAACCTATCACTCGTCATGTCACTTATTATACACACTTTATAATAAAGGCACTACATGTATGTGGCTGGGGAGTTGATCAAAGGGCTATTATCACACCCTGACCAATCTCATTGATGCTACCCCCCCCCCCCCCCCCCCCCCCCTTTCATGCATTTACTCCCAAAGAATTTTTCAAGTGGCAGGGCACCTCACAGTGCCAGGAATCCCAAGAATGTCTCTTTGAGTTCCATCTGTCTGCCTGTATTTGGCCTATGGAATGTGGATCAGAAGGGTTCACTATCAATCTGCCCCCCCCCCCCCCCTCTCTATCTTCCCCTCTTGATGAGTTCCTCTTGAGAAAAGTAAGAGAGAGTTAAAGAAATATGTGGGTTAAGAAAATCATACCATGATGGCATTGTTCATGCACTCGATCTCCCCAAGTGAAGAAATAAATGAAATTAATGGTTTGAAAAGCTCCGATTTGGTTAACGGGTGTGTTGTGATGGGATGTACATGTAATTGAGCGTATTAAACTAATTTAAGATACTGTGTGAGTGAGTGATTGATTGTTAGGGTTACAAGATTTGATTGGACTACCAACATGTATTTGGCACATGTTCTTTGAATGCAGGCTTTTAGAAATTCCATTTCAAATTCCAGAAGCCTCCCTGGTGTTGTAATTGACCAGTAGTTATCTGAGAGAAAATACCAAGTCCTTAGGAAAACATCTACAGGCAACCTTCTTGAAAGTATACACTACACTTACATGTGTGTCGGATGTTTATGGTGTAAATTGAGGATTTATTCTTTTGCTCTGGACGATTTCCTTTGTTTGTACTTTTTTTCGACTGCTCTCATTGGTTTTGTACACGAATCTCAAGCGAGGACGTCCTCAATTACACCCCTACATGTAACTCCCTGTAGGACATGGCCTACACATCATGCAGTGTTTGCAATGCAAGTTTTGTCTGAACCCTCAATTTACAGTACTCTTTGGAGTAGACAGAAATATTGTCCATTTTTCCTGAAACAACTTGCAATCCTCTCCCCCTCCCCCAAGCCAAGAACAATGGAGCCATAGTTCAAGTAGAAAGTGGGCTGTCAATAAATACATCACCAGCAGCGTTGTGAAATGTAGGAACAGCAAAGTCTCACTTTTGTGACCTCTGACACGGCCTGCATGGTATTCAATGGCTTGTGTTATTAGGCCTGCCCTGTATCAATGCACTTTAAAGGTAGTATACACCATTTGCAGATATCAAAAATATTTACTACCGAATTATTAAGAAATATCCTACTCATCTGAAAGTAAATGTTGATTCTGGGCATCCAGCAAAATGATTGCGCTAGATATCCTGTAATTATTCCGAAAAATAGAATTTTATAATAACAAATTCGCGATCGCCGAAAACAAAGATAACATAAGAATAACTGCTCGACGCCGGTTGAAAAAACCCGCTGTTTTTCATGCTTTTCTAGGCATCCATGATTCTAAAACTTCGGACAGCTCAGTTAAACGATATTTACTATAAAATACAACCCCCCAAATCTACTCACTCATGATAATTCAAGCAATGACCAATGGTGTATCCTACCTTTAACTCTCTTCTTCAACTACTGTACCTTCCAGGCTTATTTTGTAATTGGCAAACAGTTATTTTTTCCCAGTGGCAGCTCAGTAGGCCTAAAATGTTAAGGGAGCTGATGGGCAAATGGGTCAAACTCAAAATATTCAACATTACCAAATTGTACAAATTCTACAGTGTTAAAATCTTGAGAAATCATCCCACAGTACAACATGTGTGTTTTGAGTTACATGTGTATTAATTAGCACACTTATTGGCACACAATGTACGTGTACTTGTAGCCAGTACCGATGATTCCTCCATGGTTGTACACATGTACATTGGTAGGTCAATACATTTAAGACTTGTAAAGAAATGTTGTAATACAGGTACTGGTACCTATAACCTATTACAAATAATGTCTTTGGTCCTTTGTATACCGTATACAATGTAGATTGTCTGTCAATAGGTTGGGTACAAAAGCAATTCGCTACCGGTACACCTTATACATGTACCTAACTGTTGTCATTATTTGAGTTATATTTAATACTTCTGTACCTATTTATAATTGGATCATTTAATTGTTTATTCTTTAATATAGTGAATGTTGTTTTCTTCCATTCTGACAGTATTGAAATAAATGTACCTGTACCTGTACCTTGTGTTGTTTTGTGCATGTGTATTCATGTACCGGTACACCTACCGGTACCTACATACATGTACACAATGCTGTGTAAATTTATACTTGACGTGAAATGACAAATTGCTGTCTCAAATTAAAACACATCAATCTGTCCTGTGTGATTTTTTTTTGCAATGACCAATGGAAACTATCGTGGTAACATCCTACCAAACCTACACTATGTACCCACTAGTACTGAGTAAATACTTCTTTCTTTGTATTTATGCATTTTTTTTCTATGTCCTTGTTTTGCTCATTGTTGCAGGAGTTGATTGTAATGGATGACACAGTGCTGGAGAGTCACACGGAGAATCCAGCCCTTGTCCAGATGGTCTTCCTTGATGATGGTGAGCCCTTGATCATCTCCCCCCCCCCCCCTTCTCTTCCTCTCCCACCATCTCCCCACTATCGCTAAGATTTCTTAATTGCATTGATTACCAGAACAATATCTGTAATCTCCGGGGTTTGAGCTTCGTGCGTACATGGTGTCCTTGCATTTGTTTGCCGTCTGCGCATGAAAATGCAAAGCGTAGCAGTTGTTGAAGGATGTACGGTATACGAGAGTCGTTAATTGTCCTTTTTCTGTACTCTGGTTGTATTTCTTCATGTGCAAATTTCCCTAACAGATGACCTCTTGTTTGTTTGTTGGGGGGGGGGGGGGAACCAATGACTTTTGGGTGATTTTTTTTTTCTCTCTAAAGATCGACATCTTCCCCTCAACATAAACAAAACAAATCTGTTCACTGCATTGCACATGTACTCATGGTACTGCACATGTACTATTTCATTAGAGTTTTAAAATCAAGTCCAGAGTTTTCAAGAACTCTTCAGTATAAAGCAGTGGGTTTCTTGTTTATCAGTGTGGGTGTTGATATTTTGGGTGTGTGAGTGGTTGTAATAACATCAACTTCACTTTTGGGTAATACATCCTGTCTGGAACAAAGGACTGTGTCATTGTCTGCTGGTAAAGCAATACCCCTGGGTCGTTCACTGCCAGTATATACATGATATAGGGTTGCTTGCTATCTGCCTGGTATGACTGGAGTTTAAAGTGAATCAATCCCCTGGTCTGGCTTTGGCCTTGAGACCTCTGGCTGTGATCTGCAGAAACCAGGATCATTGTTAACCCCATCTCCCTAGGGGGTGTGCAAAATTGTATTGAAATATTCAGGACAATTAGGATTTATTAATGAGAATGTATCATGCCTCATCGTTTATAGATTTTTAGTGGGTATTTACAGTTATTTTTATTTGTATTTGATTGCACACTACAATAACCAAAATCTAATCCCCCAAACATGCCTATTTTGGTAAATTCAGCAGACTCGATTAATTAAATGCCAATTTGGCTCGTAAAGTCAGTGACATGTAAGAGAACACTAGCTTGTATAGTAACCCCCCCAAAAAAAAAAAAAAAAAATAAATAAATTGAAAATATCTAATTATTAATTATTGATTACTTTTTTTCTCTCTTTAAAGTTGTGAGTTCTTTGCTGAAGGGGGAGAATGTTGGAATCACCCCTCGTCGTAGAGTGAACCCAGCCAACACAACGCAAGCATCTAACACGGTAGGTGTATGTGCACTCGGCATCACAATTACCAATGCAACTTTAAAACTTGAAGTTCATTAATTCTAATGCAAGACAGTGTACACTAAACTCTGACCAGAACGTTTTCCAATTGTTTTCAGGGTTCCAAGATATTAAACCTTTCCGATGGAAAGAAAAAACAATTAGTACACTCCAACTGGAGCAACTCTTGATTTAAAATGTAGAAAGTCAAGTATATTTTGTCTGGTTTTGCCCTCTGGGTGTTGCATGCAAACTCTTCCTCTTAGTACCCCGTGGGAATACAAAATATATGACTCTCCCTTTCCTATTTGATATTGTGGCCTTGCTTGCTTGACAAATCTATCATGGATCATCAACTGCACATGGTAAAATGCTAAAGCTAGAGTAGAAGGGCACAATTAAAGGGATGGCATTTTAACCAGAAATGGTTAAGTTATGTTTTGGTGTGCATAAAGTGGGCCTGGTCAATGTAAAAACAATCATTGGTGAACTGGTTAAAAGGGTTATTTCGTCCTAAAATCACCGACAAATTTCATGTTTTTAAATTGTTTTTAAATTGTTTACAAACCGCGGTCCTGCATGTACCGTATTTCAAAGATCTGGTTGAAAGGAAACTAACATAATGTCTTACTGTTCTTGAGAACAGCCAAAATAACCTGGTTGCTTATATCTGACGCTGCAGACATTTTGTGGCATATATGTACACATAATACATTTTAGAGCTTCGCCTACGACTATTGTCTGCATCCGAAACAAGATTTCCGAAACAAGATTTTTGAAACAAGAGTACGCAGCACCAATACCCAAATGTTGTTTCTCGTACGTCTGCATAATGCATTGTGCGACTGGTGGAGCATGTGCGTCTGGAATCACAAGTTACATGTAGCACCCAAACAGCTTTAATTTCACAAATTTAAACGGTGGTTGTGTGGATGTAATTCTACTTTTAAATGCCCTTTCCAGAAAATACCATTTGACCAAAAAAAATGTGTTGTACATGTAGCCCAATTGACCACTTTTTCAGGACGCACTGTCCCTTTTTCATCAATACTAGCAGAACTGGTAATCCCATTGTTATACAAAATCATACACATGTGACCAGCATGCAATTATGCATCAGCTCACTTTATTAGCAGCACTTATAAATATGATGTATGGGGCATTAATAAAATATAAATATATGTAGTATCTAGTTTTGATGTCCAGGCATTGATTGGGGGGGGGGGGATCCAATCATGTGTAGTGCTTATGGTTGCAAAAATGAAGTCCCGTGTGAAATTAATTTACAAGTGTCCTTGACTGAATGTGTTTGACTTATTGACACAATGCATCTTGCAAAATCAACCGATATATTTATTCCTTGAAAATTCCCTTCCTAACCCTCCCAAATCCTCCAAAATCAATATGATTTTGCACACACCCTAGGGTGTAAGAGTTGTTAATAATAATATTATAAAATCTATAATGCGCTGTTTACATACAAATGATCAAAAGTGCAAAACATTAAATTTAACTACATATACTTTGAAGAAAAAAAAACAACCAAAAGACGCAGAGATTTGTAAAAATAATTGTATCATGTCACCGCGCCAGCGCCCAGACGGCAGTATTGAGATACGACTGTCCTGCCAACAGGGAGAATATAATACTTGAACCTAACCCGGGACGAGAATTGGAGAGGGTTAGGGTTAACTAGGGGTTAACTAGTCATGTGTAATGTTTCTCTCCCCCCTCCCCCCTTCTCTTAAACCCCAGGGTACCTTTTCTAGACCAGCTCCCAGGAGCCACAGTCCCAGTCAACCCAAAGTCTGCAAGTTGCTCCCACCAAGAAGAAGAACCCTCGCTCAAAGCTGGCTGATGTCCCCCAAGTAGACAAGGACAAGGACAAGGACAAGGAGGACAAGGAGAAAGGTAAGATTTAAGTTCATTGCATCTATTCCTACATGTAGTTGTGGTATTGTACATGTACAACTTTTCCTTCAATCAGCCGATTTTCCTATTTGTCACTTCACACTTATGAAATTGAGGAATTTCCTTTTGAGGAATTTTAAAGGTAGGATACACCATTTGCAGATATGGAAACAATTTTACTACCGAATTATTAAAAAATTATCTTACTTATTTGAAAGTAAAAACCGGTAATGCTTCTATGCATACATGTACAGCAAAATGACTGTGCTAGATATCCTGCAATTATTCTTAAAAATTACATTATATAACAAAGAAAAATCGCAAAACGTCGGGCCGCAATTGGTTAAAAACAAATACCATTTTTCTTGCTTGTAGTGAGTGGAATAAAAACGTGTTTAACCATGGTTTGATAGATTTCATGTCTTCAAATTGGGGTTAAACAATTCACAATTAGATATGTTTTTCCTTTCAATAATTGCATGTCAATAACAGTATAGGTTAACAAATAGCATGATGGTTCAGTAGGGGAAAAGGCCCTTTTAATTGATGGTGGGTGGTTATTATAACCAGACTCTTCCGGGTTCATTATTAAAAAAACCAAAACCACAAATCATCATGACACCCGAAAAAAGGTCTTTAATAACGAGCTTGTTAATGGAGGTCGACCATCAGTAGACAAATTAATCCCTGCAACAAATGGCCTGGCTGATTTATTTTTAGCCAGTTGGAAAGTGTCCCCTTCAATCAGCAACTAATGCACATCACCCTGTTGTCAGGAAAGAAAGAAAGGAAAAAAAAAAAACCTGCTGGTGGAATTGCAAGGTTGTTTTTCTCATCAGACTCCCAACCGTAGCGATGGCCTTTAGTGATACAGAGCGCTCCATCACTTGTTAATTGTTTGTCTTCCCAGAGCTCGCAATAGATCGCTCCCCCCCTATTCCTCTTTCTCTCTAGCTCTCTCTCTCTACATCGTCATATCTGGCGGTGAAACGGTGGAAAGGTTGCTGTGAGCCTACATTGCCCTCTCGGTAATTTATGTAATAACACCGAGTGAATCTATTTTTGATAGGGTTTGGTGTATTGTGGGGGTCATTCTCTCCTTGTTTTTTGTGCCAGTGACCCCCTTCTCTCCTCCCCCCCCCCCCCTTCTCTCCCCCCCCCCCCCTTCTCTCCCCCCCCCCCCCCCCCCCCCATATGTTTTCCTGTCGTTGACCGTATTGTGGAAGTCACTTCAGATTGGAGTGGATTGAGCCATAGCTCTTAGTTGGTTTTTGTTTTTTTCTCCTTCTATCGCAGTTCGGCATTAATCTTTACAGAGATGCACTACACTGACTTGTTATTTTCAAAGTGTATGGGGAAAAACATGTTTACTTGTGCAATGGATTATATTCACATGTAATAAAACGTGTATTAAAAAAACCAAAAAAGAAGAAGATATTTTCGGATGCCGTGAATAAACGCAAAGTTTGTCCGGAATTCAAAACGGATGCTGGATTTAAACAAGTCACAAGCAAGATCGGAAATATCTGGCAGCAACCGGCTCTCGGCAAGCGAGGTCAGAAATATCGGGGTTCGCTACTCACAGAGGCTGGCCTGAACCCGTCTCGGATCGAGATTCGTGAAAGACAATCCCATGCCTGGGTCCCGTCAATGTCAAAATAATCCCGGCGCAAACCGGTTTAAAACCCTTCAGGTCAGCTTCGAGTATAGATGTAGGTACATCCTTTATGTGAGGTATTAAAGTAAACCGTTTTACACGCAAGCGCAGCACTGCAGACGGCGGTGAAGCGTGACCGAATCTGCCTGCTTAGTTTAACCACACAAAGGAATTGTGCAGGATATATAAATATATATAGTGTTATCCATGCTTCAGAGAAAATCCCCTCGCAGTTATTTGAAGCTGTGGGAAAAGTAACCTATACAGTGTACTGTACACATGAGCAATCTTCCGGTACATGTGGATATAACTTATAAAAAAACACTATTCTGTTACAGACCTACCGGTACATGTAGATTTACGGGCGTCATCCATATCCCTGTTCACCCCATTAGCCCCACCCCCTACTCTCATCCTCTCCCCAGTTGAAGATGAAAAATATATCCGCGTCTGGTGCAGGTTTTGTTGAGGCTGATGATTTAGGTCACAGATTGAAGCTGTTATTAGCACAGTGCCTTCGGCAATGGTTAGATAACACTATGCACAAAGGTTAAGGTACATGTAGATTGGATTCAAGACAGACAGACAGAAATTGCTTTGTGTTAATAGATTGACAATCATGATGCAGTTGCATTTCTGTGTACTGGTAATTTTGAAATTTAACTATGGTCAGTTGGATGAGTCTGATTAATTTATGTTGTGTAGATTTTTAGATTTTACAATAATTTTTGTTGTATAGTGCTGTAGATGAGGCATTGCATTGTACTTGGCAATTACCGGTAGATACCAGGGGTGCGTTCCACTTACGCGAACGTTGCCAACGTTGGCCAACGTTAGCGTTGTTCGCTTGAGTGGAACGCAATGTGCGCCAATTATGTTGGCAAACGTTAGCGAAAACGGCGAACGAACTTCCGAGCTGTTCGCTGTTGACCAGTGACGTATTTTAAAGATGGCGAAGAGGTTAGCAGACGGCAGTGTTCTTTTCACAGTTTTGATTTACGTTTCATACTTTTCGTTATAAATGGTAGATTGTTTTGAGCAGTTACAGGGATCTTTTAAAGAAAAATAATGAGTTGGACAAAGAGCAGCCAACCAAACGATGTCACTGTCAATGGGCGCCGCCATTTTGAAAACGTAGTTTTTAAAATATCGTTCCACTTCAACTAACGCAAACTCAAAACGTAGGCGAACGTTCGCGCAAACAGTTCGCGTAAGTGGAACGCACCCCAGGTACTATATAATTTGGTATTAAAGTTATTTTGTTAAAGGAAACATGTAGTCTAACATCTTCATTACGCATTTTTTGTTTCAAATCAATAGATTTATGTGTATCAAATGTGAATAAAAAGCAAAACTGGTTCTAGTGTACGTTTAGTGTGGTAATTTGCCGTCCAGAAATTGACCCCCCTTTTTAAATTTCGCGGCCACTCAAAATGAGTGACGTAAATCGAGTCAGGCCCGGACAAATTATCGATAGTCGGTACGCGACGTCTAGGTACGAGACGGGTTCGCGTGGCCACGTACGCACACATTGTTGTGTGTACGAGAGTGAACGAATCCCGTACGCCTTGTGCACACGTACGTACTGTACATGTACATGTAAACGCGATCACCCACACGCACGCTGTCCAAAGCAAAGGATACGTACGTACAAAGTACATGTACATGTACAGTAATCGGCGCGGACTAAACATGGACGATCGTGAAAGTTCTTCGTCGGTTTTTAGTGAATCTGACGAAAACAGTACAGATTCGTCCGATTGGAATATCGTTAGGACAGCATCTGACTTCAGCATGTTTTTTAAGGGCATGCCAAAGTTGCTGTACAGACCAGTGTCGAAGCACGACCGCTCAAAATGGTCGCTGCAGATCGGGCCGAAAAATCACTAGGCCCGGCGGGACCACTTCGCTCTGGTAAGATTTACTTTGGCTGTCCAAATCCTCCGATTTTTAGGATCAGCCGGAAACAAACGAAGGCTTACTCCATCCTTGGTAGTTTTGCTACACCCAGCAGCTACACATCTAGTCGGCATGACTGAAAACAGTTGTATTTTTACCCTGATTTAGAATAAAAAACCGGCATGGTAAACTCGTAGACAAAGACTTGTTGCATGCAATGCGCGCATAATGCAAGCCAGGCCCGGGTAGTGCCCCCCCGCAGCGAGGCAATTCTCTGCCTCGATTTTTGTCATACCCCACGCGAAGTTTTATGTTAATGAAGCTTCCCTTTGAGGGGCGGAGTGGTATGACTAAACATTTTCAACAATTATTTTCTCCCATTTATCACAGAAAATAAACACAACCTCACACATAATGTTGTTGTCAATATGATACTTTATTGATTTAAGCCAAAAAAAACCTTATTACATGTTTCCTTTAAGTGTAATTAATAATAGGGAGACACTTTAGCATAACTATTTCAACAATAGGGAGACAATTACAAATAGGAGACATTTTGGAGACATTTGTTCAGCCACTAAAAGGTAGCAAAATGTTACTGTTTTTATGAGTTATATTTGTAGAGCAGGGTCCAAAATGTATAAATACCAAATTTTGTGGGAAAAGGATCAGTGAAAAATGGGTTAGGTGACAGTAAAGTTTGAAAAGTTGTGTGCATATCTCACTAAAGTCTCACTATTTACCCATTGCCACTAATAATAATTATTATTATCTCACAATTTGACATTTTATTAATCTCTCCTTTGAGACATTGCCAACACTTCATCTTGGCTAAACTGTCATGTCGATGCTTGTCAGATACAAGCTTCATATTGAAAGGACCATGTTGTGTCTCCAGTGAGCAGTTAAATCTAAACTTGTTGTTTGTTTGTCCTGTATTCCAACCCACATATTATCCAAACACGGCCAGATATCGCTGCAGATGAAATCCTTTTCCTTTTTCTATTTTGTATTATTGACCTGTTGACACAAAGCCCTCCGCCCGTGAAGAAGGGAGGCGATCAATGATATTCCAGCCCCAATTCTTATCCCCCCTTGTTTACCGTTTTTCCATCGCGAACTGCTTCCCAGGGTTGTTCTTCAACAACTCCTCGCTAACGAAAGAAAGTCCAGCCTTTCATACGGGCGGACGTTGGAAATGTCATGACAGATTGACTTGGGGCACTACCGATGGCGTCATTTCTGCGCCGTTTATGAAACTAGGTCATCGGTGAATAATACGCGGAGGCGACTCATGCGCGGCCCTAGGACAGGCAGCACTTGAAGTAGTCCTGCTTTTAAAAGCATCCCCCCCCCCCTGCACTTTCTTCCTGGACATGAAATTGAAGGAGTCATGAATTTCATACACGTTCTGAATGTTTATCTAAAAAAAACAATGGTGCGACAGAAGCAATTCTCTATTTAATTTTTTTAAAAATAAATTGAAGTGTTGCTGAATGAATAACAAAGAGTGGGAATGTATGTAATATGCGGATACTGTGAACAGTCCTGTCTCATCCCGTTGTCCTCCCTTCCCCCTCCATAAGAACAAGATATGTTCTACTGATGTTTCAGTTTTGATTCCTCAGGACTTGCCTGCTAAATCCAACAGAGTCCAACTGAACTCATACACGTCTGACTTTACTGCTCAATTCATCAAGTTGTTGGGTAACAAAATGACTTGCCCGCTAAATCCAACAGGATCTAACTGTGTCTTATTTTTTATATTTTTGTTTGCGGTTGGATCCAACAGAGTCCAACTTGGTGTTAATATACCAGTAACCGTGGTACATTTGTAACCCAACAGAATGCGATTCGAGATGCATTCCAGAATATATCAAATATCTTGCCTGCTCAATCCAGCAGGTTCCAATGAAAATGTCAACTGCCTGTTCCTTTCTGCCTGTTCCTGGATCATGTTGGAGTTGGCTGGGTTAGAGTTAATAATCCTTTGTAAGGTAAAATGTTTGATCACAAAGTGGAACAAAACCTTTACAATCTTTCATGCACTTTTGTCTTGAAGTAAACACAGATTTTGCCATCTTGTACTCGCAAATAACCTAAGACATGTACCAGTAACACAAAAGTGAAACTGTTCCGACAGCAAATTAGAATTGTATGAACAATGACTGTGCCTGACTTATGTATGGCTATTTTTGATAAGAGTGACTCCCCCTCCCCTCCTTCTCCCCCCCCCCCCCCCTCCCAACAGTGTGGAGGAAGATTGTCAGCTTATGATCCAGGAAGTGCTAATCGAAACAGAAAGGTTTCCCACAATGAGCATGGGACTTGTTGAGCGGAAGGGAACAGGTTGTAAGAACGCTGTACAATGCATTTAGCCTGTAACAGTGAACCCTACTATGAGGTCATGTACCCGCTAGGGCAGGAAACTTGGGAATCATGGAAAATGTGGGTTGGCCCAGTGCTGGGGCGAGAGGTCACAGAAGGTCACACAACCCATTGTAACATGGGCTGTGTTTGTAAGGTCATCAGTGGAGTGCAATTTAGAGTTTCTTTTTGGCCTTATGCTCTGAAGGTACAGGTACATGTACATGTACGTGGACATGTACATATGTACAGTTGTGTACCATAGAATGGACAATTTGCCATTCATGTTTGTTTTTTTGTTTTTTGTTTTTTAAGCATCAAAAGTGCTCACAATCTAAATACGGGTGCTTATGTTCTTGGGTTTTTTCGCTTCCACTGTCTAGCGATCGTGATTTTTTTTGATAAAATTTAAAAAAAAATTTAGAACAATTACAAGATATCTAACGCAAACATTTGGCTTGATGCCTAGAATCTTCATAGATATTTCTTAACCAGTTCGCGCCGGGATTATTTTAACATCGCCGAGCCCACGGGCGGGATTATTTTTTACGAAACTCAATCCAAAGCGTGTTCAGGCTGATAGTGCCGGGAAGCACACCCACGCATTTCCGTCCTTGCCCGCTGCTGACATACATTTCCGAACTTGAACTTGGCGTGTTTATGCGTCATCCGTTTTAAATCTGGGCAAATTTTTGCGTTTATATACGTCATCCGGCGCGAACTGGTTAATAATTTGGTAGTAACATTTGTTGATATCTGCAAATGGTATTTTTGGAGGTATTTTTGGAGGGACCATGCTATATACATGTACATGCATGCAAGTTCTGATTTTGTACTTATCATCACAGTTTATTTTATTATCATCAACAAAAGGAAGCCATCACTGATTACAGTACATGTAATTGCTGTAGTCTGTGATACAGATAACTAGGTCACCTATGAACCATCTGCTTCTTGTTTACATGTACTCCTTTCATTGACAAAACCAGGTTATGTCTTTTGTTCGATTCAGATGTGGACAGCGTAACAACACATTTCCAATGATTACTCAACATGTCAAAGGATTACTCAACAATGTCCATATGTTTTCCCCCTTTCTCTTTTTAATGGGAAATTTGCTGAATACCAATTTGGGTAGATGTTTTGTGTGTGAGCATTGGAGTTGGAGGTCGTTGCATTTTGACATGGTTGATGCATAATGTCATGCTGAATTAAAGATGAATGTAGTGAATACATTATAGAAGTGTCCATGATTCACAAGGTTTTAGCACATAATGTACTATACTTCTTTTAGTACATGATGTTATGGGGACATTCCATAGGGTGCATGTGCTTAAGGTCAATCTCTCTAAACTCGCTCTTAAAATTCTTTCGACCTAGAATGTTCAACATCACCCTAATTTGTCTTCTCCCTTTTCTTTTATTATACCCTAACTCAATTCTACTCTAGACCCCTTTAATGGAGACAAAAAATGTTATGGGGACACGAAAATGTCCCAACAACTCGGTCAGATTTATTCAAACAAAAGAAAGTGTCCCCATAACTCGGTGTATGCCTACCCAACAGTCCCAGCGATCACTTTCTGTTGGCGCAACATCACACAGATTACACGCTGCCAAAACAGTAAACAAAAAAACAACCAAAACAAACCATCCCATCACTAGTCATGCACATTGCAATCAAGGAATGGGGTTAATAATGCTTGTTTATGTTGAACAATGGGAGACCGTCCCTGAATATGTGTACACCTGCAACCCACAATGTAACAGAATGACTCATTGGCTGGTTGCTGAATGGCCTATTGATTGAGTGTCTAAGTCTGTGGTTGGTCGAGGTCACCTGACTGGGAATAATAGTATTGGCTGGCCAGGCTGTGGTGGCCTCAGTCAGTTCCTGCACATGTACTGTATGTACAGTATGTGTGTGTGCGCGCTCGCTGGGCACTGACAACAATCGGTTGGGATTGCTTGTGCATGCATAGGGGGAAGCATTTGCAGTCTTGCATGCTGTATGGACAAGCCAGCCACAAGCGAGTGAGGGAAAGGTCGTCCGCCCAGTCTTGATTGAGTTCACAGCTTCCACTCGCCCCATGCCTTTTTTTTGCCCGCTGTTTCCTGCTTGGCTGTATGGGGCTCGTTATTTTGTTGCCCTAATTGTCAACCCAGTGAGGTGATAACCGTCTTCCTGCAAGTCAAACTGCCTCTCTGGATTCATTGCACATTATGTACATGTTTGGTACATGTACTACCTCCATGGTACTACTAACACTGGACTCATCACGCCAACATTTAGTCGATCAGCACTAGCCGCTGTGGTGCATTGTCTTCAGGATTGTCCCGTGCATTGATTTGCTTGCGGTGGAAATAGTCATCACAAATTACAGAGTGACCTTTGTTTGGACGAACTTCATAAAGGAATGACAATAGACTGAGCCTCGAGCAGCCAGTTGATGGCATTTGACCAAGTCAACAACAGCTTGTGAGGAACCCCTTTGTAAAAAAAAAAAAATCACAGTGACATGTTTTCAAGTTTATTTACCATTCCCGCAAATGGAAAACAATTTCCTGGCAAGGAGTTGCGCAACATGTGAAGATTAGCCAGCACAGAACATGATCGTGTGAAAGCATTGTAAAGGGATTTTTATTTATTAATTTATAAATCTATGACCTTTTTTCGCTTGGATATACATGGATATTCTACCGTCAAATTTCAGCATATTGGGATGTATCGCAGATGACCTTGATTGCGGAGACTTTGTGAAGGGGGCAGGTAGGCAAGTTTAATCAGTCTCTTTCTTTTTTCTTTCTTTTTTCTTTCTTTCTTTTTTTGAATAATTTATAAAACTCTAGATATGTAAAGTAAAGGTAGAAAAACAAAAGGCTCAGAAAAATGTGGTACTTGAAACCACAGTAAAATATTCCCGGCGCGAACTGGTTTAGATAAGAGTTGGACTATCTTTCAAATCTAAAACTGATTGTGCCACCTTGGTCTACAGAGAAATCAAAAATGTTGTTTTTTAGAACCAGTCTTGTAACAAGTTGTATAATGTGATGTTCCAGTCTGTTTTGTTTCTGTATTTGCGGGGGAAAAAAACCTAAAGTTTAGAATCATAAAACATGCTTAAATCATAAACATCCTGTATTGAAAACCACAGTTCAACTCTTTTAGTTGTCTCCTGACATAAAGTGTTGGGGGATTCGTTAACCACACTATACTCCACTGGTTTATTTGACCTTGGGGGGGGGGGGGGGGGGGGGGGGGAACAGTGCCCCTTTAAAGGTCTCTGTTGAGTATCCCTTTCCCTCTGTGTGTGTGGTGCTTGGTTGACCTTGTACTTGTAACACAAGACAACTTCCAGGACACTTCTGTGAACAGTCCTCCCATGGGATCTATAATCCTACCTTGGCTCAGCCCAGCAGGGTGGATTAAAGGGGCAGACCAGGTTTTTCACTTCAAAGGAAACTGCATCCCTCAACAGTTTTGGGGGGTAAAAAAAAAAAAAAATGTTGTATGATGAATGATGGAATGACTTTGAAACCAACTGAGCCTACAATCTCAGTCATTCCAGATGATTATTTGAACTTGTTAATTGAACCATACACATTGGCCAGTTGGGTTTCATTTCCTTGTTACCACAAAGTTTAAAATATTAAATCTGAAAACTAAAGTTATATTTATGCTAATTAAGTACCGTACATGTAAGGTGTTCAAAACAAGAACTAGTAATTGGACGCTCAAAAACTTTCTTCTGAGCCTTGCTTAAAAAAAAAGAGGAAATATTGAATAAAACCAAATTAAAAATAATAATAATAATAATTTTTACGAATTTAAGTTGAAAAATGGTCAACGTTTACACAAGACATTGATTGCAAAACCAAGCATTGATTTTAATACAAGAGTGTCCAATTATTCTTCTGGTACATTACGTTATGGGGACACTCCATAGGGTTCGTGTGCTGAGGAAAATCTCTCTAAACTCAAACTTTGAAAATTCTTTCGACCTAAAATGTTCAACATCACCCTAATTTGTTTGTCCATTTTCTTTCATTATACCCTAACCCTATTCTAGCTCTAGTCCCCTTGACTGGAAACCCAACGTGCTATGGGGACAGGAAAATGTCCTCACTGCTTGGTCCCTTTTTTCCCCAAACAAAAGAACCTGTCCCCACAACTAGGTGTACTGGTATGCTAGAACACAAAATACATTCAAGGTAACAGAACACATTCTTGCCAGGTATTGTACTGAAATACTGTAACAATGCCAAGGCCTTGTTGATCAATGGCATTGACTGATTGGCCACAAATTAGTCCCCCCCCCCCCCCCCCCCCAGGTCAGACCATAGAGCAAGGAACAGACTTGTCACTGCTGTAGACATTTTTTTTTTTTTTTTTGTACATGAGTATATCCACCGCAAATTGTGGACTAGGAATAATTGGGGCATCCCTGATTACCCGACCGTCCAGAATTGAAAAAAAAAAAACATTTACAAAAACCTAAATCGAGTGCAAAATCTCAAGGTTTCTCATCTCAACGGGTCTGTACATGTTGATGTATGTTCAGCTTCTTAAGCCCTTACTGACCATTCGTTGTTTTGCAATCGTGGAAGAGTACCCATATGTTTAGTTATTGAAGGCGTAACCAGGGTCCAATTTCTTGGCTCTGGTCACCGTTAGCGAAAAATCTCTGCCTACTATAGCAGAAAATTCGGTGCTTACGATAAACGTATTTCACTCGTTAGCGAGGAATTTTGGTCTCTGAGCATGCTTACATCCCGTAACTAAGAATTCTGTGCTTACAGGGTTAGCGCAAAATTTTTCTGCTAGTGAGGTTATTCTGTGGTTAGCAGAGCCAAGAAATTGGGCCCTGTACTCCATAGCGGCCTCCAGTGAAAGCCTTGTATACTAAAACACAGACAAATGGCACATATAAGTGTATGCTTTCCGAGATAGCCCTATGTATTGATGACATCTATCAATGTTTACCACATGACATTGCAGTTTTCAGTGGGGGGTCACCCCTGACGCTCGTTAATGTTATACTTTTGCGTGCAAATGGATTCATGTCTTTTGCCATTTTAATTTGTTCAGTGTTGGACTTGGATCATTTTGATACTATGGTCAGCCGCAAACAAATTGCACCCCGCCGTTTTACAAATAATCAGTAAAAAAATTTCACATAACAAATAAATTACATCACCTTGTTTCCCAAATGGTTAATGTTAACTCAAGTTCAAGCTACCGGTACAATTAACTTTCTTTTTGAAAATCAGTTTCAGGAAGTAAACACGTTGCATTCGGTCAGAAAAAAAACCACATGTACGTGTCAACAAGGCTAAAAGCTTCGCCAATACCTCATCTTTGTAAATATTGATCAAACGTCTTATTACATTGGGCACATTTGCAAGAATGTTTACTTCCCTTTTGTATTGTCTGCCGGATTATAATACATGTAGGTCACCTCGGCTTCTCCCTTTTTGTTATTCTTTTTTTTTAAAGCCATCATGAGGTTCATTGGACATGTATTATTATTTTGTTGACTTCCTGATGTGGCATGTGCGCACATCTGTATCGGTCTCTCGGCCCATGTCTGATGACGTTTTGTGTGGGCGTTTGCCTACAGAATCAGCCGTATCAAGGAGACAAGACAAACTGCTTCTTCTCTCTCTGTTTTTGTCTCTGTCTCTCTCTCTCGCTGAGGACCTGATCTTGGATTACAAGCATAATTCACAGTTGATGCATGCATAATAGAAAGACGAGGAGCTACGGTCTGCGGTAAACAAGTTGTCTTCAGTTTTTTCTCTCATTATGATGTTAAAAGGGGCTCCGGCAATGAG
Source organism: Crossaster papposus (assembly GCA_037893245.1). NCBI lineage: Eukaryota > Metazoa > Echinodermata > Asteroidea > Velatida > Solasteridae > Crossaster > Crossaster papposus. Next base: position 520,317 of record JBAIAA010000818.1, on the reverse strand, counting down.
CTCGTGATTCATCTGGCTCATTAGGGAGGTTGTCGTCTGCGAGGTTTGGTTCAGGTTTGTTTCCCCCCTCCTTATTAAGCATCCTACGCGGTCGTGTGCAGCTGGGACCTATTGCATTAAACTCGCCTGATGTCTTGCAGTGGTAATCATTCAGATGATAAGCCGGGAACATATATTTATGCGGTGGAGCCACAGCACTTTCTGAGCGGCTTGCGATGGCAACAGATACTCTGCCGACTTAGACATTCGATCGCTCATTTTAGACAAAGTACAGATGTCTCGGCACAGGTACAGTAGGGTACATGTAGGATGCAGAGAGAAAAAAAATGACTCGCTGTAGTGTCAGTCTACATATTGGAGAGAAATATTGGCTTTGTAATCGGGAAATAAAAGCAAACAAGTGGACTGTTCTAAGAAGGTGGGTGTTATGATTTTATTTTGGCAAAGAAGAGAGTACATATCCCAAAAGGTAACATCTTAATGGAGGCAGAGTTGACTTGCATCGTTAAGTAATTATCCCCTACAAGATGATTTGGCTTAGTTGTTTTTTTAAATGAAATTCAATTATTGTTTTGATATTGTTCAAAAACAGATTGAGGTAGGGATGTGTTTGTTGGATGATTGTTTTTCTTCTGATTCTTAGCTTTTGTTTGCCTGAAACCTCTCTCCTTCAGTTTGTGTCTGTAGACTTAGAATAATTGGTTTCTTATTTACGCAGTAACCATTAAAATCAACCCTTGGTCTGATATATTGACTTGGCCCATGTACACAAATGTACATGTACATGTACATGTGCTAATCAGTAGTAACATATTTGTTCCATGGGAAACTATTGATATCTGAATTGAATGGCGCAGTGGCACACATTATCTGACCCAACCTGACTTTCCCGGAAACACCAAGCATGTTATGTGAACTACCAAAGCATAGTTAACCTTTAAAGGTTGCATAAATTCCAGGAAATATTTTTTCCCCTTAAAATAAGTTGGCACTCCAGAATAACTTTGAATGGTGTAATGTTTGTACACATGCACATGTAGTAATTTTATTGTGTAACATACAAGTACTTAGTCAGTTTTTTCTTCAGCATTGTACCACCAACTGGGTTGATACTGATAGCAAACATCAGATATGTGGATGATACTGGGCTGTTAGCAGACAGTAAAAAAAAGAAACCTTTGATCTGATTAACAAACTCCGATTTACAAAGAAGATGTGCGGCATGGAGCTGAATGAAACGAAGACAACAGACTAGGTAGTGAATAGATTAGGGTGGCTGGCAAGCCATAGTTGCCCACCTTGGAATCAAAGACAGCACATGATGATGAGGATTGTACCACCACTCTGATTCTGGAGGTCCATGGCCTAACTAAGTCCTTGTGAAAGACTGTCGGTTTGAAGGGGTCCAGTGTCCAACCTATCAGATCTCAACAAAACCTGGTGTTAAAGTTTGACTGGATGGGGACTGTTGGGGGTTAAGACCCAAAAGGTTAATTGTAATCCCTGCTAAGTGGGTCCAACTGCACACCCTAATCTTAAGCAGATCTTCCATTGAACTGGTGTTCCATCCACTCATTGTGTCCTCCTTGGTAAATCACCACTTCCTGCCTACTTGTTTACCACAAACTAAGACTTTCTCCATCTAAACGCCATTCACCTTTTGCCAGTCAGACAATTTCTTTTGAACGTTCTAACTTGAAAAACATGGGAGGAGTTTCTCTGCCCCATTCATTACTTACTTAAGTACATGTACATTGTACATGTTGATGTGTTGTGCAGTTGTGGATGTGTGTCAAAGAATATACTTCAGACCTTTTATTGGTTGTAATTGCTGCGGTTCAGTTAAACTAACCATTTGGGCGCTAGACATTTTTGTAATCTCATTAGTGAATTAAATCCATGAATAGAACACTCTAAAATGGCTGCTGTACATATTATGATCCACATCAGTAGGTTAAACCCCAGCCCTTGTTAGATACTTTTTTGTTGAGGTTTTGTCAGTTGAAATTTGTTTACAGGCTTTGTACATGTAAGCTAAGCTGTATTGCAAAGAAAGAAAAATACAAAAAAAAGTATTGATTTTTAGAGGGAGCATTTCGAAACTAAACTGCCTCCCTGACTTTGAAAGTAAAAAGTCCAAAGATCACGTCAACGGGACAGGTTGATTTCTGGGGTTGAATTGGAGAACTTTTGACAGGGATTTCATTGTTGTCATCTTGGTATAAATCAAATTACTGGGGCTGTATTCCCCAAGGGATTTGATCATGCATTTTTTGTTGGCCAATGTGGATATGGTTTGTCTGGAAGGAGGAGAAGGGGGGGTGCTAGACCTGTGATCAAGAGCATTTGCATGTAGACATAAAACACTATGTGTGCCCGATAGTTGCAGTAAATAGTGTAGTGTGCAAAGAAGCTCAGGCTTTGCCAGTTTGCAGAGTAATCTGAAATATTATTTGCCCCATCCACGAAACTCGTCGTGTCTACGGGTGTAATTGTGTGCTGCGATGGGCTAGAACGCAACAGCCACAGTGTCAAGTTGAGAGCAGTTCCTCTAACCTTTTTGTTTTTTATCCAAGGGGGGTGTGGGTTGCCACGGCGATTGGCTATTGAAGACTTTCACCTGACGCACAGGTGTCTGTGACCTTACGCATGCGCCGACCTGTTAGTTTTTGGAGTGCTTTTTCTCTTCTGAGCATATAAAGAATGGATTTCTTGAAGTAGAGACTACTGTGTCGCTTATTTCCCGCGGGACCTTTTCATTGGCTGCAATTCTGGACTACTTGTTTTTCTCCCCCATGTTGTTAATTGCCCTGAGCATTGTACTTGAAGAGAACCGTTCCCTGTTATTGTAAGTCGAAAAGCGTGGACAGCGTTTAACACCAAGATATTCAGCCGGAAAAGTAGTACACACAAGCAGGCTTGAAGTATTTGCTGTTGACTCCATTTACAATTAAGTATTACCGGCAGATCGTTGGTGCGTTTTATAAAAGGACATTGTGGATGTACCGGTAGGTGTACACGTACGTGTGCATTTGCATGTATCTGGCGATCGGAATAGCCATCTTTTGATATAAACTATCTACATTGAATTGCTTGAAATACTGCCATAATCAAATTAGATTTGTCATTGAAAATTGTTTTACTGCAATTAGGTTGATTGTATATCTACTTCCCTCCCCCACTTGCCCCTTTAACCTTTAGATACATGTACATATGTGTGTATATTTTAATTCAAGCTAATGTTTGGGATTGGTGGAAATCGCAGCAAATTCAACAAAACTGGGCCTTTTCCAGCAGAAAGCCACGACTGTACTGTACACATATGATTGTTGCCTGTTTTTGTTGTCAAAATCATGTCATGTGCTGTATGTTTATTTAAGGTTTAATTTGAAATTGTATGCATTTCAAAATCAGTTGAATACCAGGCCCCGAGTCTACATGTACATGTATGCACTTTGTAGGGCAGTGCCTGTTTGATGACGGCCTGTTTTAGATCTCTTACTGGTACCATACTTCTGGGCAGTTTGACAACCCTGACCACTGCCAAGCCTTTATCTCACCCCCCACAGTTCACCACTGTCACCACATGGAATGGCCCTCCCAGCAAAATGGTATTTTGATCACAGAAGCACCTGGGCTGCTACCTAAACCCACTTTTCCTGTCCAGCCAACTCCCTCTCAACCTACCCCCCTCCTCCCCCCCCCCCCCCTCTCTCCTCTCTCAACATTACCCCCCAAAAAAAAAACACCAAAAAACCCCCCCAAAAACCAAAAAACAAAACATTCATTTTAAAGTATTCAATTTCCCAAAAATTAAGATCATATGAACTGATTTTCAACAGCTGGCTTGGTAGGACATGAAAATGTCAAGAATAGGGGGAGATTTGTTGAGATAATCCCTGCATTCCCAGGGATTTGTAGTTGATACTTTCTGTTGGGTTTTTCCTAATGGGTTTGTGGTGATTGTCAGACAAACAAGTGTCATGCTTAGTGTTCATGATGACTAATTTACATAGATGAAGGCCTATATGGTGGGACATTGGGGGGGGGGGGGGGGGTTTGTTAACAACAAAAGTTGTATTCATAAAAATAAAATTACCGTAATTTTTAAAGAGGCAAAAGTAGACTTAAAAATAAGCCAATCATTGTTGTATGTGGCTGCAAACCCCCGTTGAAATTTGCAAGATAACCTGATTTATTTTGCAAGCGATGCTCCCCTACTGCATGAGCTATTGACGTTTCTTTGTTTACCGTGACAACTAGATTTTAAACAAAAACAAACTAAACAAAGACAGTCAGGGCCAGAGACCTAAATTCCCTGGGTTACATACCGTACAGCGGGGAAAATGATATCGGGCAATAAATTCAATTCAGTCAGCTTGCTTTGGCAATATTTTATTCATTCATCAGTTGATTTGCATTTAGATGACAAGCGGTACCCGTTTCTTTAACAATTCTTGTCTTGTTGCATCCATTGTTTATTCTTTGCTCTTGTTTACACTCCAACGCACTTCAATCACGTGGCCCCCCAAAAAAGCACGTGGCCCCCCAAAAAGCATTGTTTTTACATGGCCCTCCAAAGTACTACAAGGAATGCCAAAGAAAACTGCAGGCCAACTCGGTCATGCTATGATTCTATGTTGTTTTGAACTGTACACTTTTAAGCAAAGCCATATGTCGTTAATATGTTTATTAATGACAGAAATGCCCTACACTGTACATGCAAAGAATCCTTCAATGCACTGCAGCTGGAGTGATTTGGCATGTACAGGTACCACTGAATTGCAGTAAAGAACTCTCATAGAGGGAGGGTTGACCTGTACATTGTATATCAAGTTTTGGAGATTACATGTACGGTATACAAATAGAACCCATTGGTACGGTACGTTGAGGCTGTTCAATGTGCATTGTCCTAATCATTTGATGTACCGGGTAGATCCCAGGATTCATTACAGCTCTATTCATGAATTAAACTTTACTGTAGATGCGTTGACCAGTGCACATTTTTGTTTGTCTCAGCACTCTGAATATCCTTATTGGACAACTGTGTTCCTGGATAAACAACTTGTAATACTTTTTTTCAAGTCAAGGCAAGAATTGTTTGGGTATTGCTTTACTTGGTTCATCCACTCAGGATTTCTTAAAGGAAGACCCTTTAATTTGATTATGCATCCTCATTTGGTTTCTCTGGCTGGCAATTCTATCTCCTTGAAAACTCTGGGTGTCACTTCCTCTTTGCATGGTTTCTTGTTTTGCCTCAAAACAGAATAAGGAGCGGTCAATTACATGCACTCCCCCCCCCCCCCCCCCCTCTTTG
>JBAIAA010000818.1:0-510000 GCA_037893245.1 Crossaster papposus | reverse complement strand
TTTTGGTTGTGGCACAAGTTCAGTCATGGCCAACCCAAAGTGATTACTCAAAGCTATCAATTTTGAAAGTTAAAGCCTGGCACTGCCATTCATGAGATTGACTAATTCCTCTAAGCCTTATAGGAACCCAAGGCAACAAATCAATGGAATGAGCTGGTAATTGAGGTCCTGAATGCTGCATGTATTGTATGTCAAAGTCCATTGAGTTATGCTGTTCTAGGCAAGGTTTTGTGGTCAAATGGTTTAGCTGTGGAAACTGGTAAACAGGAGGTTGTGAGTTAAAGTCCAGCCATGTGATTGTGTGCATTCTCTACTTTTCGCATGCTCTTTAGAAAGCCCCAAGCTTACATCGCATAAAGTGCTTACCCCTTTTTGACATTTCATTTGTGGAGAACAAAAACGGTATTCAAATTGATTTCATTATTGTTAAGATTTGTCCAGGGTTTGTATCCAATTGCAGCTTTTTGTCTGCAGAGGGCATGCCCTTTTTCCCCTTTTTTTTATGGGCAGGGGGTGAGTCACCCAGTCACTGGGAAAGGGGGTCGATGGTGTGTCTGTAACCAATTCCTGTTTCTGCCCAGTACTTGGCGTCGGTCCTGATTATGCCTAAATTAGCCGGTAATCACCGCAAATGCGACGCCACTCACAACCTGACAACAAACAGGGCCGCGGATCATTCCCAGGTTTGGGATAGTTTGTGAGAGAAGAGAGGGGGGGGGGGGGGGGGGGGAAGGTTTGAATTTGAAGTTGACTGAGTCTATGCGAGTCAGCCCCGTTTAGTGTGGCCTTGCTTCGTAGTTCCTTCGTCAAGTCCGCAGACCGGATGACAACTCCTTGGCAATCTGACAAGGCACTGAGTTGATAATTTGCTGGTGCGACAGACTGAGTTCGTCGAGTGGAATTCATTCATTTTTTTCTTCTCTCTTTCTCTCTTCCCTGCTGTGTTTAATCAATGAGAGTTCTAGGTGCTTGCACTTTTGGTTTCGGATTGCATTCAGCCACTGCACTGTTTATTGTACATGTCTTGGGAAAGAATGACGTATCGGACACCAATTCAGTGGTTGTTTACAAAGTCTATGGAGAGTCGAGAACATGTTCATGAACAGAATTGGAAATGTTTCTCAGTCCCGAATTTCTTTCATTTCAACTTTTCTTTCTTCAAATGGTGTCAGGATGCAACGTCCTTTCAAAGTCTCAAATACAAGATACCCCAGAAATTTAAAATGGGTTTGTCCAAAATTATGGATAACAAACTGTTCAATAAGTTTATGCAAATTAATTATTTATTGTTTTTGACAGTGGGTTCGGTGGATAAGAGCACGTTTCTGTAATGAAGTTGTTGCACTCATAAATGTCGACCCAATTACAAGCAAGCTCATGACAATTTTCATTTCACTTGCTTGCCAAAGGTCATTGACTGTTCTAATATGGGCTGGCCAATGCCTCGCTCAGCGCACATTGCTACTTCTCTTGGCAGTCTCCCCTCATTTGCCGCGAGGCCAGCACAGCTGCATCAACAGATACAGCATGCCTGCTCTACCACACAGAGACTTTTCTGATTTTTTGTTATTAAAGTTTTTTTGTTTTGTTTAAAGGTAGTATACACCATTGGTAATTGCTTGAATTATCATGAATGGGTAGATTTGGGGGGTTGTATTTCATAGTAAATATCGTTTAACTGACTTTTCCGAAGTTTTACAATCATGGATGCCGAGAAAAGCACGAAAAAACAGCGTTTGTTTTCAACCGTCCGGCGATCGCGAATTTCTCCTTAAAAAATTCAATTTTTTGGAATAATTACAGGATATCTAGCGAAATCCCTTTGCTGAATGCCTAGAATCATTATTTACTTTCAATTGAGTAAGATATTTCTTAATAATTCGGTAGTAAATATTTTCGATATCTGCAAATGGTGTATACGACCTTTAAGAAGTTAAATTAATCTGTCAAGGCTGAGTGAGCTGAGCTTGGGATTGTCTGCATCATCTGAATCTGATTTGGGTTGAAACGGAAATGGATTGAGGTGTTGTCCGCTATAATCATCTGATTAATGGGTCATTGATAACATGGACTCACTGCAAAAATAGAATCTGATGAGGAGAATTTATTCAGATGTTGTATAAAAAAACGATATGAATGTTTCACAGTATCAATTGGTGTACAGTATAAATCGTTTATATCCAGCTTTTTCATGCAGTGAAGGTCGGCCTAATAAGGAGGCATTGTGTATACTCTACTTTGTGGTAGTGGTACATGTATTTAGAACTCTTGTGACTCCTGTACCCATCCCAAAAAACAGGTTGGCAACCAATTGCAAGCGACATATGAAATGCTTGACATTTTGGTTGGTTCCATTGTATTTGTACAAAGTACTAGTAATATTGTGTGTTTTGCAGGGCGATGACATTTCCCCCTGTTGTGAAGGTATTTCTGAAAGCTTGAAGGCAAACAATCACGCCAACCGGAATTTGTGTCCATTTCTTGAACTTACATACATGTACATGCAGCATTCCTTTAGAATTAGCTGATTTCCTGATGTAGAATTCAGGCAATTCCGTAAAATACAGTGTACATCTGACCAAGGTCGTTAAAGTGCTGGTGTACCTTAGTATGGTCTGTAATTATTTTTCACTCGTTAGACGTCACAAATTAGTGATGTGTTGCATTCACTTTTCCCAATACCAGCTCGTTAATCTGATGTGTGCGTCCCAGTTCACGGATTTGCCCATTTTCCAAACCAGAGAAAGCCTTGGAATTTTCCCAGTCTGTGCTGAACTTTTTATGGAAACCTATGATTATAGTTTTATATTTGCGTGTTGTTTGAAGAGTGTTATATAAAAATCGGTTATTATTTCCTCATAGTCGACGGACCCCGAGGAGAGGACCAGACGGGAGCGAGAGGAGAAGGAACTAGAATGGCAGAGGCTCCAACGCGACAAGGAGATGAAGCTACAGCAGCAGCAGCAACGAGAGAGGGAACTGGAGAGGAGGCTACAGCCTGAAAAAGCACAGGTTAGTCCTTTGGCTACAACATTGTGTCCTTTCTTTCAAAAGCCTTGTTTCAAGTCTCTGAGCGCCTACTTTACCTGGTTTTGTTTTCACTTGAAATTCCTAATCTGCGTGTTGCTTTTTTTGCTATTTTAAATTTCCAGACGTTTATTTCCAGTCAGTATTTTGTTTCTTGTTTGTGTGCCAATTAAAGTACTACAAAACTGTAATAGGCAATAATAATAATAGGCAATTCTTATATAGCGCACATATCTACCAAGACTGGTACTCAAGGCGCTGTGTCATACAGTACCGGTAGGCCATACTCTTGTCAATCACACATTTCGAAATTGAACAATATGTGAAATACAAACCTGACAAGTTGAACCTGTGTATGATGTCATGCCTGGGTGTGTCTCAAAGAAAACCACAGGTAAATCAAAATGTTCTGCAGCAAAACCTCAAGCAAAAAGAAATAATAAATTCTATCTGCTCAATCTCCCCTGCCACCGCTTGAAAAAAAATGACATCCTTGCCCCATTATCTTGTGACGCATGTTGGAAGTCTGGATGGATCTGACTGAACCGGAGGGGGTTAGAACTCAAGTAATAGGTGGCCCCAAGTCTAAAGGACCTGTCTGAAATGTGATCATTCCTACTCCTGGCCCTACTTCTTGCCAGCGAACCCTTTTAATGTATAAGTAATGCATAGTGCGCCAGTTTGACATTTGAGATTGGGAGAGAAATTAATGTTTGGAGAAAGATTAATCCGGTCTTGTTTCCTGTCCGCTGTTTTCTCATGTCGTGGTGTGATCCAGTTTTGTTTTGCCTTTCATGTTTTCTCTCCCCTGTGCCTTTCTATTCACTACTTTACCTCTTAACATTCTCGGACGTTAACAGTGCATAACTGTTCTGTTCCAAATTTGCAACACATCATAAAAGCACAGGGCTTCCACTTAGGTGTGGTCAAGTCCGGCAAAATAAATTTGGCAAAATACATTTTACCAGAGAGACTGTTGATAACCTCTTGCTACACTGTCCTGAAGTGCATAATGAGAAAAAGTAGTTGAGGAAATGTTGATATAGAAATGTTCCACTCATAAATATTCAAGGCAACATTTATAATGCTACTTTAATGAAACAATTTGAGCCTTTTAATTGTTTATATATATAATTTGTTATAATCCACGATCTCGACTCGTGACCAAATCCTATGGAGATCATCCGAAAACGTTAGTGTATAAACAAAAGAGGGATAATGGTCCCTTCAAGGATCGAAGGTCTTTACAAACTTGAGTGTGTGTGTGGAAGGGGGGGGGGGGGGAGAGAGTTAGGTATGTTAATAGACCTGGAATTGATTTGAATTGAGCAGGTGGTATGTGACATGTTCATCCATCATAGGCTGGGTTATCTGTCTGTCCTGGTTTTTTTGGTGCTGAAGTAGAGACACAACTTGGGGGGATAATAAAAACTTGGCCATAATAATGATGATGGATGGATTGGGTCCTGAGGAAAGATGGCCAAGGTTTTTTTATGTCATGTTCTGAAATGGGGTCATTCATGTTGATCAGTACACTGGTAGTGTTGGTTCTTTTTTGCAGTTAATTAATACAAGGGGTTGTCAGGAGATATGTCTTATGAAGCGGACAAATACATTTTTTATTACATGTGCGTCTTATGGATTTTGAAAATATGTATTAAACTTAGGTTGGCATATAACATTTTAGCAAAACCAATAGGAAGTTCTTGAAATGACCACGGCACACTAGTTAAAATCTTGATCAGATCTCGAGTCTTCCATTTAAGAACGATTGGATCTCATAGATAATTACAACCCTTAGTTTTTCCCACAATCTCGAAACCGATAATTTGATTTGCAAAGCCTAAATTCTGGCATCTGTTACTATTAGCTTCTGTACGAACGCCTGTGTCAGGGATAGCGTTTCTGATACACTCCAAGGTGTTATAGAGAAGGAGTTTTGGTTTGGGAAATTTTTCCGACATGTACCATTGTACCTTAGAACTATGTGACAAATTAGAAGGAAATCCAACACTGGACAGTAATTCCTGCCAACTGTACACAAAACATTACCCATTTAAACACTCTTGGCAACATGAGCATTTGTTAGCACTGCAAACTGTCATCTGCAAGAAAGACTAGCAGCTCAGATATGAAACAAGGCAAGCCTAAAGGTGGGTGCAATGAGGGTCATCAACCTTCAACACCAATAGTGGTTAAATTGGCTTGTTGGACTCTCCAAGGGTGATGTACCAGTAGTATAGCTCAGTACAAAATGAAAAAAACAAAAAACAACAGGAAATGGTGCCAGAAAAAGCCTAACATTTAGTGTCTCTTCTGATGCAAGGGAAAGTCAACTTTTAAAATGCGATTTTGATGCCAATCGCACGGTGAATGCGTACATTTAATCAATCCTGTTTAATTGCTTGCCAAATTAACTGCCGCTCATTTCCTTTTTCTGTCTCAAGCATGGAAAAGAAAATCAGCACTTGAGACTGGCTCTCTTGAGCCCAGCTCTCTTGAGCCGATTAGATTAGATGCCAGGCACTTGGGGCTGGCTAGACACTAGGGCCTGGCCAGAGATCTGAGAGGGGCCCATTGACAACTAAAAGTCCACTAGAGAGACCAGGTCTGCAGTAGATTAGCCAGACAGACAGGACTTGAAGAGGTTGGAATGCCAAGGAAGGCAGGATACTGCTGGGGCTGCTTCAGGTTATGCCCCTGGGAAAGTCAAGACAGTCTTTGTTGTTGTGCACATTGTGGACAAGTTCATTGGCATTGGTCTGAAAGGGATGGTGTGATTTGTACACATTATAATGATGAGTGCTGGCTCAGTCTGGCAGATGCTTTGTGTGGAAACTAAACATGGAAAACATCCCTTCATTTTAGTTAGTTACTTTATTATTGAATGATTTAAAAGCCATCTCAAGAACTACAAGTTGGAATTGGTTAAAACTTGGTATTTGCATAGACAGGTGTTCTATATGAAATTAAAGCGGTATCATGATGGCGTAACCATGTGGCTTTTATACCAACTTTTAACTTCATAAAATCTTTTCAGCATTTTAAACATTCTTTACTTTATCTGGCAATAAAAAATGCTAAATTCAATATTATTTTGTTGTTTGGTAGGTTGTGTTCAGGTGAATAATGTCGTTATCAATATCATGTCCTAAAAAGGTTGTTTTTAAGTAGAATAATACGTATTGTATATGGATGAAAAAACCAAACTAACTCATAAAAACACGTAGCCCTATGTTTTGTTCATTAAAATCACAAATACCTCGTTTCAGTTTAGTTACTCAACTCCACAGTTTAAGTGAAGTGACTTACAAGTTACTCCATGTAAGTCAACCCAGTGTCGGTGTGACTCGCATAGCACAATTCTAATGGCACTGTTAGTTCATGCCAGTGACAGTGAACGTGTAGATAAACAGAAATCATTCTTGGTCATTTCCTGGATGTAAATGTTGTGCCCTGTCCTTATTTTTGTTTTGTTACTGTTGTCTTGTGGACAAAGGGGGTTCCCTCCTAAGGAAGATTTTTGCAGCTGTCTTTTGGCAGACAGAGCAACTTCCAACTCTTCCCCCCCACCTTACACATTGGCGCCTGGCGGGAGTTGACAATCAATAGTATTTCACATCAGTGTCAGGAGCGAGGTCGAATGTACTGTGTTGTAGGTGCCAAACAAAAATGCTGTGTTGGGTGTATTCATTGCATTTTGAAGACAAGAGTAAATTTTAATATAAACTCTCTCTTTGCAGAAGTTGATTGTTGTGCAATATCCATACAAATAGTCAATGCTAAGTGTGTCTAACTAACTCCCTTGCGACTAAGCCAGTTGAGATTGACTAACAGAAGCAGAAGTGAAAACAAAGACCTTTTTTTTCCAGAGCGGTAGGGCTGCCGACATCTGATACACAGACACTCAACTCCACACACTGGACCCATTGCCCCCTGAATCCGCCGCTCATTCATCCCATTACTGCCCTGTGCATTATTCATGTCACATATTTCCCCGGCAAATTGATAGGAACATGGCGATCATGTTACTGTCTCATTACCAATTGACATTGGTAATCCACAGGCTGTGATTTCAGCTGAAATGAGAGCCCTGCCACCGAGTCTCAGGTTTCAGCGTACTCTGCCTTAGCCGCCCCTCTTCTGAATCATACATGAAGTCCAGTCTTTGTCTCCCAGACAGAATGAATGTTAAGCCATTCTTGTGGCGGTGGCTCTGCACACTTTGACATTGATTGACTATGTGTAGTGATATGTGTATGGATTCATGAGTCATTGGTGGGGGGAAGTGTGTCTGAGTGCTTGTCGGGGATATTTATTGGATCCGTTACTTCGGGCTGACCATGCTCAGTTTTATTAGTAGTCATGAGACCAATTTATGTTTTTCTTTGTTTTTTTATAACTTGCAGCACTCCTTGAGTCAGATGGAGAGAGATCGTTACCTCAAGATGCACTCATCTGGTGAGCAAGCCCGCATTCATGAAGATCGGCTGTACCGGAAGGGATACCTTGGCCAGACCACGGAGAGTGAGCATCTGCAGAGGCACGAGAAAGACCACGCAACAACTGCCGAACTCATGAAACTGAAAACGGAAGAGAGTCGAATCAGAGAAGGCCATGGCTTCAAGGTCTACCATCCAACGTATTACAGCACAGTTCCACCAAGATACGAGGACTCTCGCTCTGGGGTACCAATCAGGACTGAACAGTCCAAACACATGCCTGCCTTCCACATCAATAGTGAACCTCCAATTGGTTATCAGCAGTTCGGGCACGCCGTGACAAGCAGTCACACAGAAAACACTGGCCTTGAAGGAGACTCATCAGCTGAAGACAGCAAACCCAATATTGCATTCTTGGCTAGAACTGCTGACCCTCTCAGGACAGGGAGTATAACCGCTGGAATACCCATCAAAGCGGTGGGTACATCTCGCAAGGATATCCCCACGCCTCCCCCTCTCCGCAGAGATCCAGAACCTGGCAAAGCAGGAGAGACGGCACCACCTACTAGCACTATTCAGGGCAGGGATAACCTGGGACATCAGCCGATGTACACAGTTGCTGGGAGCTCCTCCCAGCATCCCTCATTACATTCTGGCAAATCAGCCTACTTGAAAGATGGTATGGATCTGCGAGTTGGCGACAGTGCTCACAATGTGCCCGTCATTGTGCACAGTTCCATCGGCAAGCCTCCACCCTTGCAGGGCCAGTCAGTTCAGAGCTTGGCAAGCTCGAATCGCAGTACCAGCCTACAGCCACAGTCACCGCTACGTGTGGCCACTCCACAGCAGCTTTCTGCTGCTGCCTTGCAGTCCTTTGAGTTGCAGAAATCTGGAAAGTCGCCATCGGGGTATCCCCAATCCACAACTTATTCCCTACAGTCAGGGGCGCACAATTCCCTTCTCATGTCTGCCTTAAGACCGAATGATGCCAGCCGGCCAATGGATTCATCCAGAAGTTTGGATGCGCCATCCACAAAACGCAAATCTGGTGGATCAGGTGGGGCAACGAAGCGCAAGCATGCTAAGGCCAAAGGAAAGCACCCAGGAGCTTGTGATGAGGCAAGTTCTGCCTTGAACTCCAATACTGATGACAAGAAACCCAGCGGGGCTTTCTTTGCTGAATCCTACAAATCATTTGCCAATGATGCACGCAACAGTCAGATAACAGGCGGGTCTGCCCCCGAAGCCTTTAGTAAGGAGACCAGGAATAATGAGAATGTTGAACTCAAAATTGAGAAAGTGGACCAGTACCGACTGGGTCTTGACCCGTCTGGTTCTATGCCTATGTTCATTGATCAAATTAATAATGGAGCTATGTCCGACAGTGATAGCACCCGATCCTGCTCCCCAAAGGCCACAGGCAGCGAGTCGTCTGACAGCCGCAGTGTCAAAACTGCCTCGCCCAACCGATCTGGCGGTCACGTAAACCTGAAGAAGGCGTGGCTCCAGCGTCACAATACCTCCTCAGTCATCCCGTCCAGTGGCACGACCAGTACTCTAACAGAGCGCAAACTGTATGAGCTTGGTGTCAAAACACCCAACGGTGACTCTTTAAAACTGCTGGAATCCCAATCCAAGGAGAGGCTCGCCCAAGCTATCCCCAATGGCCACATGCAACAGGCAGCAGGCTACCTCAACAACAGTCGAGGTGGGGACAGTAAGCCTCTCGGTGCCGTCACCCTCGCAGACATTCCAAAGAGCAGCGTTCCAGACCACGTCTATGACTTTGACAACTCGTCCACATGCTCGGACAGCTCCACTACCTCTAAGGGCCGCAACAAGCGTGGCCGAGAGTCCAAACACAAGAAACACCGGGACCGGAAGAGACCCTGCGGCTCCAGCGACAGAAAGAGCAAACACCACAATGACAGCAGCAAGGAGCTTGCTAAAGTTCGAGGCGGTGTGGTTCCAGACAAAAAAACTGTCGAGGATAATAATTATGATGGCTTCAAAAACTTCCTTGTTCATTCAGAAGGAGAAAGACTAACAGAAATCAAGGTAAGATAATGTGATTTGAAGAAAGAAAATTTGTTTGTCACATTGTATATCTGTAACCCAGTATGATACTCTCAACATACATGTACATGTAGTTAAAGAAATATACTCTCGGGAGTGGCAATTTAAATCTGTTAATTTTCCATTTAGTACCACTACATGTAGTTATAGAAACACAATGAAGCACTGTGTATGTCAACCCTGATTGTCCCTGCCAACTGTGAAAATGAGCTTTGTCTTTACAAACAATAAAGTACCGGTGTTTTGATATTCACACAATCATTAATATAGCTTTAAGCCTTTACCCCTATGTCACACGTACACCCTTTAGAGCAACCTTATTTGAAGCTCAATTTGGAATTCACAAAAGCTGACCAAGCCACTGTGGGAAAGAAAAGCTTTCATTTCATGGCCTTGGATGTGTGTGCTGTAAACACCTTTTCATCTTTCCCAAGCAGGATCATTTGATAACTTGGTTTTTCACAAAGCAGCTCTGCCACATAAGCAGGCAACCAGAAGATATTCTCTTTAAAGTTCAATCCAGCAATGGGGGCCAAATCTCTCAACACCCCCCAGTGATCTGACCTGGTTTGATTTCCCGAGGTGATAAGTGGATGTGTTCCAGAGAGGGAAAGGGAACCTAGCCTAGCAGATTGTTTCTCATTACTAGACCAGGAATTTGATATATTGCCTCCCTGACCCATTTTTATTCCAATTTATTTTTGGCTTTGTGATGTATTTATGGGGCTGAGAAACTATTTGGTATTATAAGAATGCCTTAGACCGTGTTCCCACTTGATCTCGGAATTGCCGGATCAAGATCCACCAAAAAGAGATTTTGGAAAACCTCTGACTTTTAGTAAACATTGTATCAAGGCAGCTACATGTAGGGCTTTTCTTTTGTTATGAAGAAATATCACATGCTTTAACTTAAAGTTGTTGCCAAGTCGCACATACTTATGCTAACAAGGATATCCTTTCCCAAGTGTATGGTTTCAAATGTGTGATGAGGTCTATGGAGTACCACAGAGATGTAAGGAGTCAATCATCAGTCCACTTTACAAGTCAGGTCACAACTACCATGGGATGGTCAGAATTGCCTTTGTCACAGTTTCCTTACTTGGCTTGTTACTTGACTTTTTGAGGTACTAGACTACAACGCTGGTCTTCCAAAAGAAACTTGACCCAGTTTTTCTCTCTTTTCTTAGGTGTGACAATTATTGTGAGTCTATATAAATATAAAATGAGCATTGCCGAGTCTGAAATTAATTTCTTTCTGGCACAGGTTGCTTGACATGATGAGCGGCAAACCTGTAGCAGCATTTGGGATACGATTGTTAAATGATAACCATCAATCATGTTGAACTTAACGCTTTTCTTTCTTTCTCTCTATGCAGTCTCAGATACCAGCCGTTATGGATCGGTTGATTCTGGCACCCAAGAAACGCATTGTCACCCGAGCACGCAAGGAGAAGGATAAGTTTGATGGTGGGTGTCTTTGATCTGAATTTTCAAATTCCTCAAACGAATCATGTTGCGGACAAAAAATATTAATGATACTTTGATCCATCTGTGCATTTACCCTAACCCCCTGGATCTTTCAAAATCCATTAAAGTTTTTCCCGAATTCAAAACGGATGATGGATAAATGCGTCACAAGCAAGGCCAGAAATACCTGTCAGTGAGGGAGGCCAGAAAAATCAGGGTGTTGTTACCCACAGATGCCAGCCTGAACCCATCTCAGATTGAGGTTCATGAAAAACAATCCAGGACATCCGGTCAAGGTCAAAATAATAATTTTACATGATGCCCCTGGAATGTGTTTCAGGTTCCTGCACAGTGTGGAAGGTTCTTTGCAAAACTGCCTATGGAGAGGCACTAACTCTTTATACCCTCCTATATCTTTCGAAATTCACCAGGACATTTTGAATGATGTTTTCCACGATAGAGGAAGTTAGAGTCCAGTCACTATTACTTTATATGTGACTTGCTGCCTGCAGGAAAGTTACGAAGAATGTCTATTGGTTTTTTTCCCAGTGGTGGATTTTGGAAGATCGAGGAAGGTTCTTGGCTAAACGTTTGATGAGGTAAATGTGTGTATAGCATGTTATGAGAGTATTGCTTATGTCTTAAGTTGTGTTAATGACCTTTCGTCCACAGCACTGAACGTGAGCCGAGCCCTGGTCAAGCCTTCCGTCTCGAAGCTCAAGAAGACCGGTGAGCCTTTTCTGCAAGACGGGGCCTGCTGCGACGTCACCCCGAGCCTGATGAAATGCCGCGAGTGCCGCATGAAGCCTAGCTCCAGACACTCCAAAATAAACATCTTCTGCCGCTTCTATGCATTCAGGAGGTGAGATTACAGACATACTAGTTTGGAAACTGATAATAATTTCAGCTCCTGGTACTCAGGCATACAACTTTTCCTTGGATCAACTGATTCTCTTGTTTTTCTCATCACACGACTTATGCCATTTAAATTTTAAAATGTTGTCCAAAGATTAGAATTTCCTCGTTTGTTTTTGGTTACTTCCAAGTTGTATGCCTGGGTATGATAATTTCAGCTATCAAGCAAGTCAGACAACCAAGTTTGATTTGGTACATGTACCTGATCCGGAAATAATTTTAGAGTAAAACCAAATTGTTTTGCTTTTTGGAAAATAATCTTGGTGTGATTTGGTCCTTGTCTTACCAGACTGCGGTACTCTAAGAACGGCAACTTGACCATCGCCGGTTTCTCTGAGCCCAGCCACTGCCAGCCAGAGGATCTGACACCGTGGTTGCCGTATCCGCCGGACTCTGAATGCCAACTGGATGTGGAGACATCCAAATACATCCTGAAGAGGGTTGGCGACCAGTTCTGTGAGCTGGTAGAACAAGAGCACCAGGCGAAAACCTGGAGCATCGCGCCAGGTTGGTTGAATATTCTCTGTACAATATTTGCAAGAAAAAAAAATGTATGGCATTTGAAATAGCAATTGACAGGTTTTTTTCTTCCTGAAGCTGCTCAAATTGATAGCGATTGTATTTTCCGTTTTGTCTAGGGTTCTCATATTATTATTTTTCTCTGACGTAGAATTAGTAAAAATCCAGAGAAAAAATATTTTTGGTTGCACCCATATACAGTAGATGTCTAAAATAGATGATTCCAAGTGCCTATTGTCAATAGTTTTGTTTATTGCAGTGAGTTTATCTAGAGTTGATATCAACTCGCTAACATTATTTAATAATAATAATAATAATAATAATAATGAGATTTGTAAAGCGCACATATCCACCCTGCAGGTTGCTCAAGGCGCTGAAATGCACACCTTACCTCTCACCTTTTGGTTGTAATGGCAGTAGTGACATGCCAGTAAAGATAAACTATAGATAGCGCTTTGTGTAGGCCTACTGTCTAATCTTTTTATTTGTCATCAATGTGTTTTGGTCCGTGTCTTTTCAGGTAAAATTGCCTGGAAGCGGGCAGTAACAGGTGTGCGGGAGATGTGCGACACCTGCGACACGACGCTGTTCAACATTCACTGGACCTGCCCTAAGTGTGGCTTTGTAGTCTGCCTTGATTGCTACAAGCAGAAACACCCTAGTCCTAAAGGTACCCTATGCCACACCGAGAAGAACCAAATTAAGAGGACCTGATATTTGTTAACTTAACGAGATCTTTAGAGGCAAAATGACAGGGTTGCAAGAAACAACATGAGGGGGCACATAAGCATGTGGGGTTGGGAGGAGAAACACAAAGTGCAGGGATGCATTTTAATTTACTCATTTATCCAATTTCTTATTTGCCCCGGCAGCCAAACATAAGATGAAGCCTGGACTGGCTTGGCTCAAGTGCATCAAGGATCAACCTCATCAACCAGACAGCCTCATACTCACACAGATCATCCCTGGATCCGGTAAGAAAATCATTATCATCTGTTCCGTCTGTTGGGTTGGTTGTCTGGGGTTTTTTTTCCTTCCCGATTTGTTTTTCATTTTTGGCTCAATTTAAAACGGGACTCGGATCTTAGAATATGGTTTTCTCGGAGTATACAGTATTCACAGAATTGGAACTTGATCAAGTTAGTTGTCAAAGCAATCTTCTTAAGATTTTGAACATTTTGTCTGCTTCAGACAACAACAAAATGCACAGAAATGACAAATGTTCTACTCTACCAAACATAGGTAATTGGAATGAACTGTACATATACACTCGGGTTTGCCAATCTTGTGAAAAAGCATTCATGTGCCTAGGCCAACATTGCCATTGGGCAATTTTAGGCAGTGTGAAAACTGCTTGTGTTATAGATTGCAATATGTGTTGTTACCTGAATAATGTTACGAGCGTTCCAAGTTTGAAGACTCCTGGTTGTTTCAGTGCAAGATTTGTGAATTGTTCCTACAGAGACGGTGTTTGTCTCATCAGCTTTTGTCTTGTGGTTTTACTTTCTTCCCTCAGCGCTTTGGGACGTGGGTATGTTGGTTCACCAGATGCGGAACAAGTGGAACATTGCCGCCTCATGCCCCTGCAGCAAGAGAGCACTCAACAATTCACCTGACAAAGTGCCTGCCATCAATGGCCTCTCTCCAGTAAGTTGGACCTTAGGGGCATGATCTAACTGAGATTAAAGTTTGAGCAACAAGTGATCAACTCCATTGCTCATCCGTTTTCAATTCGAGTTTCGCGAGAGTTATCAGTGTATTGTACTTCAATTAAATTACTCCAAACCAAATAGATATCATTTTGTACCTAAATGTATCTCAGATCTGTGAGCAGTTTGGAATACCTTGTAAAATATTTACAATGATTAAACTAATTCGATTTATTACAAGTACATAATCCATTCTGTATGATATGCTGAGGTTTCATGTGTTGTCACAAAACAGAAGAGTCGGATTGTTCAAAGGCTACACTACTTTTTCTTCTTCTTCAGGTCTTACTTAATGATAAGACACCCAGTGAATCTGGCAAGACTGAACCCAGTGATTCAGGCCACTCCACGCCTATCAACTCCCGGAGTCCCAAGGCTCCCAAGCTGACCTCCTTCCCCTCGGCATCTCCCCTGGACGTCTTAGCCAACGTGGCCTCCTCAGCCCAGTCTGAGAGCACCAACCGTTTCAAAAACTCCTCGCCAAAATCCTATGAGCTGTCTGTGCCAGACACAAAGGCGGGCACCATGACCACAGACAAAGTCACACGTTCTGACACCGAGTCGTCCAAGAGCGAGAGCTGCTCCAAGCTACGAGAGCTCCTGACCAAAACCGCGGGTAAACTTGGACGTCCAACGGGAGGCATGGATGGCTCAGCCTACCTCATGACAGCGTTCCTCCCAAAAGGTGACATTACCAACAAGAAGTCTACTCGCACCATGACCAGTACCTTTGAAGATATCATCGCCACAGTTGTGGAGCAGAACATTTCGGCGCCGGCGCTAAACAAGCATGACCGAAATTCTGTCAAGACACCAACCCGGCCGGCCAGCCAGCAGACGATGGCTATCAATCTACCGCCAAGCATCTACACCAGTCCGTCCGAAAAGCCCGACTCGCCTTCCACGGTCAGTGTGAATGCTGTCGGTGAGGCCATGCTGCCACAGGTCAGACAAACCTTGACAGAGTCCAGTGTGGAATATCCGGACGTGCCTCATTCCTGGATGTGTGATGGCAGGTTGTTGAGGCTGCATGATTCCTCGCACAAGGGTAACCTTCGAATCTTCCAAGAGCAGTGGAGAAGAGGAGCAGTGAGTATCTGTGTTTATAACATTCCCAACAAAACCTTCCTTAACCCTTACAACCCTAAATACCTCTAATTGTACTAAAGAGTAAAAGTGTTTAAAGGGTTAATAATATCATACGGTCAATGTTTCAGCCATAAAGATTTGTTTGCTTAGGAGCAATTCTGAATTAAGCATAGTGATTGATATTTGTACATGCTAGACTTGATTTTCTTGTAAATCCTGTGATTAATACAAAAAAAATATATTTATTTTCTTTTATTTGGAAATTGCATGCTGTTCCATTAGATTTGGATACTTGAGAAAGAAAGCTTCCGACATTTTACCCCTTCCCCCCCAAAGTTTTTATTCTAATTACTTTATATTTCGACTTATTTTACCCCACTTCCTATAGCCTGTCTTAGTAAGTGGTGTCCGCAAGTTGCTGGACGAGAGACTGTGGCATCCCACCTTCTTTAACCAGAAATTTGGGGAACACAACAACGACTTGATCGATTGCAGCACAGGCAATGTCATCCAGGGAGCGCCCATGAAAGACTTCTGGGATGGCTTTGAGGATGTTCAAAGTGAGTTAAATGCTTTCTCCAACCTTCTCTAACCCTCCCCTCCACACCCAAACTTGATGGCTTACTAAATATGCCCCAAACAATGTCAAACACTCTTCTGGCTAGATGTTGTGCTTTTATAATGTTTTCTCATTAACTCATTTTCATCAATCAATTGAAGAATCTGGATTGGTCTATTGCCAATTTTGTCAGGTTCTGTTCCTCAATAACCTAATTAGGTTTATGAGGACAGTATAACTAGATAAAGTTTTTGATGAGTACATGGAGAAAACAATTTGAAAATGTGTAGAGCCTCTCTTTGTCAGTAAATACTTCAGAGATAATTGACAAATGTCTCTCCTTGTAGATCGGTTGGAGACCAAGCAAGGACAGCCCCTAATCTTGAAGCTGAAGGACTGGCCTCCTGCCGAGGACTTTGCCGAGTTGCTCCCGGATCACTTCCAGGACCTGATGAAGAATCTGCCACTGCCAGAGTACACACGGAGGGATGGACGTCTGAACATCTCAGCACGACTGCCCGATTTCTTTGTCAAGCCGGACCTGGGACCAAAGATGTACAATGCATATGGTAAGATTTCCTCATTAACCCGAACCCTACCAGATCTTTTAAAACCTACCGGGAGGTTGAGAGGACTTTGCTTCCTAGCTACTTAATACTACAGCTTACTCACTTGACAGAAAGAGCTTTTGGTTTGTTGTACTTTGTGGCTTGTGCATTTACTACAATATAACCAAGAATAAAACCAAGATTGAAGATTGTACATCTTGTTGGTGAACATGTACACTATTTTATCATCAAATGACGACTTATTTGGGGTTTATTACTTAGCTTGGTTGTTGATATGATTATCTGAATGCCTTCCAATCCAGGTCTTGCATCCCGTCCTAAAGAAGGCACCACCAACCTGCACCTTGACATCTCGGATGCGGTCAATGTCATGGTGTATGTGGGCGAAGACAAGTCGGGCCAGAACGGCAAGGTGAGCAGCAGCACCACCAGCGAGCTCAGCCAGGACATCCTGGATGCTATCGACGAGGTCTGCCACGACGAACAGTCCAGGCAACGAGTCCGAGAGAACGGGGAGCGGCCGGGAGCCATTTGGCACCTGTTCCACGCCGACGACGCCGACAAGATCCGAGAGCTACTGACAAAGGTGGCCAAGGAGCAAGGCCAGGAGGTGCCGAAAGATCACGATCCAATCCACGATCAGAGTTGGTATCTGAATGAGGTGCTACTGGATCGGCTGTACAAAGAGTATGGAGTGCAAGGCTGGCCCATCGCGCAGTGCATGGGGGACGCTATCTTTATCCCGGCTGGGGCACCACATCAGGTACAAACATTTATTAAAGCTTTTTTTGTTGGCCATCCACTGATGTAATTTCATATGCAATGTATCCTCTCTGAACAAATGATACTCTGTCGGGATGTAACAATCCTGGACAATCATTTTGGTTTATGTTGGTCTAACCATCTTTCCCTGCCATTTCTTCCAGGTGAGGAATCTTCACTCTTGCATCAAGGTGGCCGAGGACTTTGTCTCTCCGGAGCACATCTCCCGGTGTTTCCAGCTGACCCAGGAGTTCCGACGTCTCAGCAACACCCACTCCAACCACGAGGACAAGCTCCAGATCAAGAACATCATCTTCCACGCCGTCAAGGACGCGGTGGGAGTCCTCATGAACCAGGAAAGGCAACAGCAAGCTGTCGCTGACTCCCCACGGTGACAAGAATTGTAAACAGTTTAGGCTCTGGCCATTTTCCTAACCCCAGTTAGGGCTCCGTCTCCGGCTCCATCACGATTGCCAAGCTGCTTGAACGAAGTCGAAGCCAAAGGCAGACTAGAAGCTAGGGTTTGGAAAACGGCTTATGTTAGTGGCATTTACATGTTGTTTTGTGTTTGTCCCAGAATGGGTGGTCCTGATATCCTTTAAGCTGGCAGATTTTAGTGCAGTTAATTAATTCCCATTGCTTTCCCCAAACACTGGAGTTGCCTGGTGATATTTTGTAACATTGTCTTGTCTTACTGGATATTTTGAGAAAATAGATTGCCGTTTGCTGCCTTAACATGTCATATCTTAACCCTTGAAGGTCAATGAGACATGGTTAAGGCAAGAAAACTAAGGACAAATACCCAACCCCTCAAAACAAACCATAAAATAGTCCACCTTTCAAAACAGGGCTTGTTTTTCTTTTCATTTTTATTGGAGAGACAAATTGTATTTGTTGGCTATCTAGTATGAACCGTGACTGTCTGGTCTTCATTGTGCCGCATCAAACTTGACTTCCTTGTCTTGCAAGTTGGTAAAATAAAAAACAAAACATGAAGTTTGTGGCTGATATGTGTGAACAATTAGTAGCGAGATTTCAATACATCACAAATCACTTATGTATAAAACAAATGGTTTTGCAGAGATTTGTTGGGGGAATCACAGGAATTGCCCGTGTTGAATAACATAAACATGAGTATTCTAACACCACCTTAAAGCTGTTCTTACACCCACTATATTTGTGTGGATAAATAAATTCCTAAATTCGATAACTGAAGGATACATAGGACCTTTGTTGAATGTCTTTTTTTATCACAGTTGAACAAGAATTTACCTGAATTTGTTTTATTTATTTTTATTTTGAGAGGTTGTTCTTGTTGAGATTGATGTTAGTGATAATTGTACTGAGAATAGTTCAACAGATTTTCCCTAAATAAATATGTGTATTTTCATTGAGCTTACATTTGAAGAGTTGAATTGTAAATGTCAAATTCATTGATTGAGAAAGTATAAGTAGATGTTATTTGATAGGGAGTGGTTGCAGGTTGCAGAAATTAGCTCTTGTGGTTTTTTATCTGTTTCATTTGTGTGGTTTGTAGTTATCATTTCAGAAGGTAACACTACTCTTCTGTGTTTAATTCAAATGTAGTTTGGTCGTTTTGTTTTCCTCTTGGAGACTTTTCCAACTTTGCTGTTTCTGCATTCATCTGTTTTGATTTGTTTGAAAAATATTTGGTCGTAAGTCTTGGGTGTTGTGACTATCTGATGTTTTTTAGATGGAAATTGACTGTTGAAGAGTTTGTTGAAGCACAAGTGTGTGTTTCTCATTTAAAGCGAACAATTGGGGCATCTTGGCCGTTTGTTGGTCTGGCCTGGGTTGTTTGCGTCAAGAGTTGAATAACATTGCTAGGTGCAACTTGGATTTACTTGAATTCGTGTAAAGAATTGAGTACAAATTTTGACACTGTAGTCTCAAACTGTTGGCTGTGTTGAAGCTTGATTGTAGTGCATTTGGTGAGAACATTTGTCTTGTTTTGATTTTGTTGTTGTAAGTTGTGACTTCTTGGTAGTGCCGATGTTGAATAGCTGAGAAACAAACATACATTCCACTTTAGTTCAATTTTTTTTCTTCAACGGTTTGATATTGCATTTTTTACTGATTGTCCTGATGTTGGGGAAATCACATTTGTTTGTGTTCATTAATTTATAGGCATTTTTGAGAGTTTATTTTGGCTGAGACCGTTTGTGCTTCATTTTATTCCCTCAGCAGCAAATTTGAAATGTTTGAAATTTGAAATGTTACTTCAAGTCATTTCATTTTAGGTCATTTCAAAGAGTGATGAATTACAATTACCCATTCATAGAACATCTGACCTACTCTTAATACTTTTTATCCATGTACATGTATAAGACGTTTGTTGTAAATTTATATTGAGCCATGTAATGTTTTTGCAAAGATTTCGCTTTCCAGGCTTATTAAATGATTTCTGAAAAATTTATATTATTTGTAAAGCCTTGTTTAGCCATTTTGAGGTGATTTTTCATGACACCACAAATATTATGCCTAATGTTGGCAAATCAAATCTAGCTGTAAACCCAGTGCGAAAAAAGTGGGTTTAGTAAACTCGAGAAGCCATGAATTTATTCCTGTGAGCTCTTTCAGTTGCTCCAATGAAGTTTGTTGTTTGAAGATTGTGTAAAAACATGGCATGTATGCTTTTCCGAAAAATTCCAGTTAGTCAATGAAGTATACTAATTGTAAATGGATTGTATAAAGCAGTTCAAGCTGTGCTTGACTGGCTGTGGTTGAAATCTCTCTTTTTTTCTGCCTTACCTGATTAATTCAAATGAAATGAAATGAGAATTCTTAGAATGATAAACTGAAGACAAAGTTCAGTTTAAGTGCCCTTGGACAAGTTTTCTCTGTACAAATATTGTATATTATGAATGAAAATTGTGTGTAGTGTGTATGTACATTGAATTAATACTGTTGGTTTTTTTAGTGATGGGACAAAATTTGTACAATTAATGGCCATGCATACGTTTGTGTAGGATGGCACAAGAGGTTTCATGGTCCATCTTTAGTAAGTAATGAATCGGTTGTCATGACAGGTGGTGTTTCTTCCTGTTTATCTCATATTGACAAACGCAAACGGGTTTGAGCTGTTGGAGTTTGCCTTTATAGTGTTTCTACATGTAGTGAATCAAACATGATGCATAGGTTTTCTGGATTGGTTATGACCGATACTGTGTCGTTTCACCTTGATCCATGTCCAGTGTGCAAAGCATTCTGGGTAATGCAGTGCATTCTGGGTGAAGTGAATCTTTCTTTGTTTTCTTTCTGGTCCTTCATATCACATGTGTAGCTGTGCTGTATATATGTCACATAGTGTTATTTTTATATGAAAGAAAATAGATTAATTAATTTGGGCTTTAAAACAAAGGGTGTAGATGAGTTTGGAGGGTTTTCACCAACACAAACCTCCATCCCCCCAAAAAGACTTTGTACAGTTGAAAATATGTGAATACACGCACCCTATTTTATCAGAGATTAAACAAAAATCTAAAAAATTATCTGTATGCATGGCTTGGCTTGCTAGAGCTCATTATTACGATTAAATTGTAAAATGAAGGAAAAAAATATAAATCTTAAAATGAATTTTGTTTTGAGTGTTTTATTATAGAGTCCAGGATTTCCTAATAATAAACATCTATTTTCGATTATAAACGTTTTTCAAGATCAGACATCTGCCCGTATGATCAATGTCTTGAAAAATTAACTACGTGCAAAGTCATACCTTATACTTAGGCATAAAAAAAAAAATGTTATGTTGGCGTAACCCGACCGACCTTAAAAATACGGCCGACCCTGGATATTTTTTTTTTCAAGGGACGAAATTTAATGATTAAAATCTATATAAATCTAGTTATAAATACGTTTGAAACCATTTCTGACCGTTTCTCATTGTTGTGTGTGTGGATTGTGTATATATTAAACCTGGACACGCTATCGTGTATCACTACCGGCTGAAACAATTAGAAAACATATCATTTTCATTGCTGGGAGGAAAGGAGGAAAAAAAAAAAAAAAAAACAAATCCCGACCTACCTACCCTATTTTTTGGGGCCCGTTATGCCAACATAACCTTTTTTTTTTTTATGCCTTAACTCAACTTCCAACTTTCTTTAGCAAGAACAAAAACCCCAGTATTGTGTTGGTTGAATAATAAGCTGAATATTAGACTTACTCTAAACTTAAAATAGAAATCATGCCTGGCCCATCCTGGAAGGGAACCTTAATGTATGCCCACATTTTATTGCCTTAGGACATTTTTCAAAAGTTTGACTTTGACAAATTGTAAGGGGTTACCTTGCTTTTTTTAATGCATTATGCCAAAAAGTTGACTTTTGGGAAATATCACAAACTGTAAGGCGTTGTTAGCCTTGTAATTTAGGCCTAATTCATTGAAAATGCAAGGCTAACCCCTTATAATTTGTTATATCTAAGAAAAATCTAATTTAGGCCAAATTCTTAAAAAATGTAAGGCTAACCCCTTATAATTTGTAATATCCAAGAAAAATCTAATTTAGGCTAAATTCATAAAGTATGCAAGGCTAACCCCCTAATAATTTGTAATATCAAAGAAAAATCTAATTTAGGCCAAATTCATTAAAAATGCAAGGCTAACCCCTTACATTTGGTAGTTTTTTCAAACAATTCAATTTTGGCCAAATTGAATAAAAAATGTAAGGCTAACCCCTTATAATTAGTAATATCCAAGAAAAATCTAATTTAGGCCAAATTCTTTAAAAATGCAAGGCTAACCCCTTATAATTTGTAATATCTAAGAAAAATCTAATTTAGGCCAAATTCATTTAAAATGCAAGGCTAACCCCTTATAATTTGTAATATCTAAGAACAATTTAATTTAGGCCAAATTCTTTTAAAATGTAAGGCTAACCCCTTACAATTGGTAATATCTAAGAAAAATCTAATTTAGGCCAAATTCTTAAAAAATGTAAGGCTAACCCCTTATAATTTGTAATATCTAAGAAAAGTCTAATTTAGGCAAAATTCATTAAATATGCAAGGCTAACCCCTTATAATTTGTAATATCTAAGAACAATCTAATTTAGGCCAAATTCGTTAAAAATGTAAGGCTAACCCTTATAATTTGTAATATCTAAGAAAAATCTAATTTAGGCCAAATTCGTTAAAAATGTAAGGCTAACACCTTATTATTTGTAATATCTAAGACAAATCTAATTTAGGCCAAATTCATTGAAAATGCAAGGCTAACCCCTTATAATTTGTAATATCTAATAACCCCTTATAATTTGTAATATCTAAGAACAATCTAATTTAGGCCAAATTTATTGAAAATGCAAGGCTAACCCCTTATAATTAGTAATATCCAAGAAAAATCTAATTTAGGCTAAATTCATAAAGTATGCAAGGCTAACCCCCTAATAATTTGTAATATCAAAGAAAAATCTAATTTAGGCCAAATTCATTAAAAATGCAAGGCTAACCCCTTACATTTGGTAGTTTTTTCAAACAATTCAATTTTGGCCAAATTGAATAAAAAATGTAAGGCTAACCCCTTATAATTAGTAATATCCAAGAAAAATCTAATTTAGGCCAAATTCTTTAAAAATGCAAGGCTAACCCCTTATAATTTGTAATATCTAAGAAAAATCTAATTTAGGCCAAATTCATTTAAAATGCAAGGCTAACCCCTTATAATTTGTAATATCTAAGAACAATTTAATTTAGGCCAAATTCTTTTAAAATGTAAGGCTAACCCCTTACAATTGGTAATATCTAAGAAAAATCTAATTTAGGCCAAATTCTTAAAAAATGTAAGGCTAACCCCTTATAATTTGTAATATCTAAGAAAAGTCTAATTTAGGCAAAATTCATTAAATATGCAAGGCTAACCCCTTATAATTTGTAATATCTAAGAACAATCTAATTTAGGCCAAATTCGTTAAAAATGTAAGGCTAACCCTTATAATTTGTAATATCTAAGAAAAATCTAATTTAGGCCAAATTCGTTAAAAATGTAAGGCTAACACCTTATTATTTGTAATATCTAAGACAAATCTAATTTAGGCCAAATTCATTAAAAATGCAAGGCTAACCCCTTATAATTTGTAATATCTAATAACCCCTTATAATTTGTAATATCTAAGAACAATCTAATTTAGGCCAAATTTATTGAAAATGCAAGGCTAACCCCTTATAATTAGTAATATCCAAGAAAAATCTAATTTAGGCTAAATTCATAAAGTATGCAAGGCTAACCCCCTTATAATTTGTAATATCAAAGAAAAATCTAATTTAGGCCAAATTCATTAAAAATGCAAGGCTAACTAACCCCTTACATTTGGTAGTTTTTTCAAACAATTCAATTTTGGCCAAATTGAATAAAAAATGTAAGGCTAACCCCTTATAATTAGTAATATCCAAGAAAAATCTAATTTAGGCCAAATTCTTTAAAAATGCAAGGCTAACCCTTTATAATTAGTAATATCTAAGAAAAATCTAATTTAGGCCAAATTCAATTAAAATGCAAGGCTAACCCCTTATAATTTGTAATATCTAAGAACAATTTAATTTAGGCCAAATTCTTTAAAAATGTAAGGCTAACCCCTTACAATTGGTAATATCTAAGAAAAATCTAATTTAGGCCAAATTCTTAAAAAATGTAAGGCTAACCCCTTATAATTTGTAATATCTAAGAAAAGTCTAATTTAGGCAAAATTCATTAAATATGCAAGGCTAACCCCTTACAATTTGTAATATCTAAGAACAATCTAATTTAGGCCAAATTCTTAAAAAAAATGTAAGGCTAACTAACCCCTTACAATTAGTAATATCCAAGAAAAATCTAATTTAGGCCAAATTCATTAAACATTCAAGGCTAACCCCTTACAATTAGTGGTTTTTCAAACAATTCAAATTTTGGCCAAATTCATTAAAAATGCCAGGCTAACCCCTTATAATTTGTAATATCTAACAAAAATCTAATTTAGGCCAAATTTGTTAAAAAATGTAAGGCTAACCCTTATAATTTGTAATATCTAAGAAAAATCTAATTTAGGCCAAATTCGTTAAAAATGTAAGGCTAACCCTTATAATTTGTAATATCTAAGAAAAATCTAATTTAGGCCAAATTCGTTAAAAATGTAAGGCTAACACCTTATTATTTGTAATATCTAAGAAAAATCTAATTTAGGCCAAATTCATTGAAAATGCAAGGCTAACCCCTTATAATTTGTAATATCTAATAACCCCTTATAATTTGTAATATCTAAGAACAATCTAATTTAGGCCAAATTTATTGAAAATGCAAGGCTAACCCCTTATAATTAGTAATATCCAAGAAAAATCTAATTTAGGCCAAATTCGTTAAAAATGTAAGGCTAACACCTTATTATTTGTAATATCTAAGACAAATCTAATTTAGGCCAAATTCATTGAAAATGCAAGGCTAACCCCTTATAATTTGTAATATCTAATAACCCCTTATAATTTGTAATATCTAAGAACAATCTAATTTAGGCCAAATTTATTGAAAATGCAAGGCTAACCCCTTATAATTAGTAATATCCAAGAAAAATCTAATTTAGGCTAAATTCATAAAGTATGCAAGGCTAACCCCCTTATAATTTGTAATATCAAAGAAAAATCTAATTTAGGCCAAATTCATTAAAAATGCAAGGCTAACTAACCCCTTACATTTGGTAGTTTTTTCAAACAATTCAATTTTGGCCAAATTGAATAAAAAATGTAAGGCTAACCCCTTATAATTAGTAATATCCAAGAAAAATCTAATTTAGGCCAAATTCTTTAAAAATGCAAGGCTAACCCTTTATAATTAGTAATATCTAAGAAAAATCTAATTTAGGCCAAATTCAATTAAAATGCAAGGCTAACCCCTTATAATTTGTAACATCTAAGAACAATCTAATTTAGGCCAAATTCTTAAAAAAATGTAAGGCTAACCCTTTATAATTAGTAATATCTAAGAAAAATGTAATTTAGGCCAAATTCATTGAAAATGCAAGGCTATCCCCTTATAATTTGTAATATCTAAGAACAATTTAATTTAGGCCAAATTCTTAAAAAAAATGTAAGGCTAACTAACCCCTTACAATTAGTAATATCCAAGAAAAATCTAATTTAGGCCAAATTCATTAAACATTCAAGGCTAACCCCTTACAATTAGTGGTTTTTCAAACAATTCAAATTTTGGCCAAATTCATTAAAAATGCCAGGCTAACCCCTTATAATTTGTAATATCTAACAAAAATCTAATTTAGGCCAAATTTGTTAAAAATGTAAGGCTAACCCTTATAATTTGTAATATCTAAGAAAAATCTAATTTAGGCCAAATTCGTTAAAAATGTAAGGCTAACCCTTATAATTTGTAATATCTAAGAAAAATCTAATTTAGGCCAAATTCGTTAAAAATGTAAGGCTAACACCTTATTATTTGTAATATCTAAGAAAAATCTAATTTAGGCCAAATTCATTGAAAATGCAAGGCTAACCCCTTATAATTTGTAATATCTAATAACCCCTTATAATTTGTAATATCTAAGAACAATCTAATTTAGGCCAAATTTATTGAAAATGCAAGGCTAACCCCTTATAATTAGTAATATCCAAGAAAAATCTAATTTAGGCTAAATTCATAAAGTATGCAAGGCTAACCCCCTTATAATTTGTAATATCAAAGAAAAATCTAATTTAGGCCAAATTCATTAAAAATGCAAGGCTAACTAACCCCTTACATTTGGTAGTTTTTTCAAACAATTCAATTTTGGCCAAATTGAATAAAAAATGTAAGGCTAACCCCTTATAATTAGTAATATCCAAGAAAAATCTAATTTAGGCCAAATTCTTTAAAAATGCAAGGCTAACCCTTTATAATTAGTAATATCTAAGAAAAATCTAATTTAGGCCAAATTCAATTAAAATGCAAGGCTAACCCCTTATAATTTGTAACATCTAAGAACAATCTAATTTAGGCCAAATTCTTTAAAAAATGTAAGGCTAACCCTTTATAATTAGTAATATCTAAGAAAAATGTAATTTAGGCCAAATTCATTGAAAATGCAAGGCTATCCCCTTATAATTTGTAATATCTAAGAACAATTTAATTTAGGCAAAATTCTTTAAAAATGTAAGGCTAACCCCTTACAATTGGTAATATCTAAGAAAAATCTAATTTAGGCCAAATTCTTAAAAAATGTAAGGCTAACCCCTTATAATTTGTAATATCTAAGAAAAGTCTAATTTAGGCAAAATTCATTAAATATGCAAGGCTAACCCCTTACAATTTGTAATATCTAAGAACAATCTAATTTAGGCCAAATTCTTAAAAAAAAATGTAAGGCTAACTAACCCCTTACAATTAGTAATATCCAAGAAAAATCTAATTTAGGCCAAATTCATTAAACATTCAAGGCTAACCCCTTACAATTAGTGGTTTTTCAAACAATTCAAATTTTGGCCAAATTCATTAAAAATGCCAGGCTAACCCCTTATAATTTGTAATATCTAACAAAAATCTAATTTAGGCCAAATTTGTTAAAAATGTAAGGCTAACCCTTATAATTTGTAATATCTAAGAAAAATCTAATTTAGGCCAAATTCGTTAAAAATGCAAGGCTAACACCTTATTATTTTTAATATCTAAAAAAAGTCTAATTTAGACCAAATTAATTAAAAATGCAAGGCTAACCCCTTATAATTTGTAATATCCAAGAAAAATCTAATTTAGGCCAAATTCATTACAAATGCAAGGCTAACCCCTTATAATTTGTAATATCAAAGAAAAATCTAATTTAGGCCAAACAAAAATTAAAATGCAAGGCTAACCCCTTACAATTTGTAATATCAAAGAAAAATCTAATTTAGGCAAACAAAAATTAAAATACAAGGCTAACTCCTTACATTTGGTATTTTTTCAAACAATTCAAATTTCTTCAATAGTCCATATTTTGTAAAATGGAATAAACCGCAGCGTGAAGCGTAGAAAAAATACTTGTACGCAACAAAATGACCTTTGACCTTGAATTATGAAAATAAGTACACTTAAAGTTTGTTATATTAGTTTACGATATATTAGTAAAAATTGTGGAAAATGTTGCGGTGGGTGCTCAAATGTTTTAAGTTATGATTTTGTTTTGAGAGTTATGAGAGTTTTGTGAAGAAAAAACATGAATAGTACTGGATCATGTATACAACACATTTGAGCCTATGCATGTAAAAAAGAAGTACACTTGATTCAGAATACATGTATTTAATTCAGAAGAAACATTTTTCATTGTAAAATTTTGGCACGAGGATTTTGGATTACTTTGGACAGCCTATTTTCAAAAACAAATTAATTAATAAACCATGATTTCTTCTGCCAACAATCCAACTAGTAGTCCATGAGCCAGGGGCTGAAATTTCACATATTGGTACCATCTCAAGGGACTAATCGCCACTGTGATTTTTTCTTTCTTACATGTGTATAGATGTCAGAAAAGTATGATAGACTTTTGTAAGTGGTAGCTTAATGTGGAATTTGGGGTATTTTCTATGACGTGCCTGATAGAGACGGAATCAGATCTTTTTACATCAAACATTAACAACAAACTTTATTTTACTCCATAAATACATGTGTGATGTCCTATACAGTGTCCCAGCATCTAATGCCTTTCAAAGGTTACCCTAATTTCTCCTGTATTTGGCTTAACTCTGTATTAAGGCCACCTGCCTAATATGGCCAACATGTTATTACATGTAAAAAAACTTTAAAAAACATAAACTCATTAAACTGTTCACTTTGCTTTTGAAACTGCGCTGGAAAACAACTGACCCACGAGTGCTATTTTGCTGAAGTGAATTGCAGGCCAGGGCAGATATACGTAGGTGGAGACATGGGGGGGGGGGGGGGTGTAGAAGGTTAATTGAAAATTAGATTTTGAGTTGTCAGTGGCTACATTCTACAGGTTGATGGGTGAACAGAAAATCATTAAAAGTGGTAAAGAAGTTGCATGTGTAATTTACAAATTAACATTTCCATTTGGAAGGCTGAATATTCTGAAGGCCATGGTTGTTTCACTGTACTATAATTGGCAGGTTTTCTTTTTAGATCAGAGCTACCTGTAACAAATGGCTTTCATTATCTGATTATAAAACAAGTGCCCATACGTTTTCATAAATTACGGCTGTACATATTCACAGGCGGGAAAATGTGAGTTTTCATGGAAAACAAATTAAGAAATGTTTGGTGTTAAATATGATTATGATAATTAAATATGATTTTGTTGCGACTCAGTCTTTTATGTTCATAAATATCATAAATATAGTATATTTTGCAACCGGATGCCACGGTTGTACTAGAGAATGTACATACACATCCTATGCATTGATTATTCATTTTTGTTGGAACTTCTGTTCTGTCTACACACTGCAAAATCTGATATAGCCTAATGAACCAGCAAACCCTCCCAAATAAACTTGATAATTATAAAAATGTATTCACTTCAAAATATATCTATAAACCACTTTTGATTCAGATGAAACTCCCTGACAACCATTCAAATTTACTCTAATTCAGAGTCAGAGTCTGTATCTGAGTTGTCATCGTGGCAGTCTTGGTCATCAGAATCATGATCATCTTGCATGTTGTCACACGTCAGCAGCTTACACATGGCTGTGCATCTCAGACCATTCACAAGGCACTCACAGTCTGGTAGTTTGCAGACTCGTTTGCAGTTGCAAGACAAGAAATCAAGGACTACATCTGGGGCTGGGGGTCCTGTCATCCAGCAGATAACAAGGCTGTCATCTTCTTCACTCCATCCATGGTCATCACTGGGACTTGGGATGCTGGGAGAAGACTCCAAGCTACGACGCCAAATGGCTGTTTGGTAGTTCGCCCTTGAAGCATGCATGTGCAAACAGTCTGCACACGGAGGAAGCTGACTGGAGTCTATGTTCCCTTTCTTCGCTATAAACAACTGAAGTCTCATTTGATTAACATCAGTTGTGTCACATCCAGCAGCATACATATGACAGGTAAAATCTTGAAGAACAGTGAACAAGCTTTTGGAGAGCTGCCATGCGAGGTTTCTTTGAGGGTGGATGGATTTCAGGATCATATTCTTCCTCGTCACTTTCTGTCTGTGACATTTTGTTTGTGGTGCAAAGAAACAGTAGCCAACTGAAGAGTAACCCCCAAAAAATTATGAAAACATATGACATCTGACTTCCCTACAAACAATGTACATGTAGGCCAACTAAATGTGTGCAGTGAGTATCAACTTGAACACAAATGTGCTATGAACAAGTAGCAGAATTGTCATGCCACAAACATGACACTTGGCATGCTTGGCAAGCAGTGAGGAAGTTCATTTGGTTCTGGACTAAACCCATGTAAGAAGTGCAGGAGACATGTGTAGGGTCATTAAAATGACTATAAATTACAATAGGATAGTGGGACTACTGGTACGAATTTATGGAGAAAGCAACTGATTAAATATGTAGCTGACCACATGTAAGAAATTAACCATCAGTCAGACCATTCACACAGCCATGACACAGCACCGTACAGATGGATCAAATGACATCGTAAAATGATCATTGGATGGGGCATAGCAAAGAAAGGACGAATCTAGACTAGCAGTACAGGCAGACTAGACACAACAAATTCCTGAGAGAGAATAACCAGTCTTTGAAGAGTCAGATTGAGTACGAGGTCACCCCAATACAAGTAAATGTAAATAAAAAGCCAACTGAAAAAAAAAAGATCCGAGCATACGTACGTGTAGGCTACATGTACGTACGCAGTGACCAGCAAAGTCACAACTCACATTGATCGATCAGCGGTGTGGTGATACAATCCAGATCACCTACAAAAACACAATATATCAAGCCCTAAATACTTCCTAATACATCACTGACCTGTTAACCACTCTCAACCTTTCAATCTTTCATGAAACACTCTGTCATTTCTGAGTATTTCATCGCAAACTTTCTGTCTGCTCAACGTAAACATCGTACAGACACAGCACATGTTGAACTACAACGGCTGTTTAGTGTTGGCTAGTTTATTTTTTCATCACGTATGAAACTATACTGTGCAACATTGACAGTTTCCTCAAACAGCCGAATGTTGCGTGAAAGTAAGAGGCTGTAAGATTTTTAAAAGTTACGTTAAAAATCTTTCAAAAACTAGTCATAAGCTACCGTTTTAGAAAGTCTATCATACTTTTCTGTCCTTTTTGTATTTTCTTTCATTTCAAAAATCATATTAGAATTATTCCATCAAAATGGTACCGATAAATTTGCTGGCTCATGGACTATAGACATTATTTGCCTCTTAACCAGTTCGCGCCGGATGACGTATATAAACGCAAAAATTTTCCCAGATTCAAAACGGATGACGGATAAACACGCCAAGTTCAAGTTCGGAAATGTATGTTAGCAGCGGGCAAGGCCGGAAATGCGTGGGCGTGCTTCCCGGCACTATCAGCCTGAACACGCTTCAGATCGAGTTTCGTTAAAAATAATCCCGCCCGTGGGCTCGGCGATGTTAAAATAATCCCGGCGCGAACTGGTTAAGCAGATCTTGTCTAGATCAAAATATTAGGCCCTCATATTTGATTTAGAAAATATTTCATTTTTAGAAGCACTTTTAAAGGTTAAAATACAATTGGCAAAACACAGCAAAATACAATTCTCTGTTAAACTTTGTAACAGGTAGGTAAACTCACAAGTTATGAACAAGAGTGTTTGGAGCTTCATGAAATTCCACTCACTGTGCAATTTGCAACAAGGTAAAACGTATGTTTTAGCAAGTAACTAGAGGCAAACAATCAAAATGCGTCACGTCACGTTAGGGGCCGCACCATGTTGGGGAACATCAATAATACATGGTTAGAGATTACGTATTATAGTTCCAGGAACTTCATTGGCTATAGCTGTTTATTACCTACTTTATGCGCTATTTTTGGTCTTAAATGGTTTAAAATTTGACTTTAAGAAACGTGCAGATACCCTGCGCAACCGTATTTCTGTTCGAAAAAAAGGGGAGGATATACAAATATACAAATATACAAAGTTAATATTCAAACCCAAACAGATGTATTCCTTACAAAACTAAGGTTCAACAACAAAAATAAACTTAGAAGATGAAAAATAAGCAAAACAAAATGCAAAATTAGCATGGAAACATTTAATACAAAGCTCTTACAAAAACAAACTCAAGTTAGTAAACAAGGGACAGTTCAATGTAACTAAAGAAAAGAACAAAAATAAATATTAACCAGTTCGCGCCGGGATTATTTTAACATCGCCGAGCCCACGGGCGGGATTATTTTTAACGAACCTCGATCCGAAGCGGGTTCAGGCTGATCGCGCCGGGAAGCACACCCACGCATTTCCGGCCTTGCTCGCTGCTGACATACATTTCCGAACTTGAACTTGGCGTGTTTATGCGTCATCCGTTTTAAATTTGGGGAAATTTTTGCGTTTATATACGTCATCCGGCGCGAACTGGTTAAGCAGTAAATGAAGCAGTCAACATGATTTTGTGATGATGAGTATTTTAAAAAAAATACAGTTAATTAACACACACAAACAAATGGCATCATTTGTTTAATTGCAAAACTTGTTTAATTTAGCCAGAAATGTGATGAATTTAAATGTAACAAGTGATGTTTGTGGTTTTATAAAAGTTAACCCAGGTTTACCCAGTTTGCCCCGGAGGACGTATACACACATATACATCTTTTTCAAATGTAAGAAATTACTCTTGTGTAATTTAGGTGACACCCGGCCGCGTGTACCGTACACTTATTGAAAGACAGGAAAATCGTACGTGTACTCCGCCGTGTTGATTTCCTTTCAAGCAGGATTATTTATAAAAACCCTACTCATCAACACTACATGTATATAAACAAATTATCTGGAATTGTAGGAGGTGGGTGAACAATTAACCTTACATTTGGTTAACTGTTTTGAACCACTTTAACAACAAAGCAAAAATAATAATAAATCTCTCCACACTGAGCTTTAAATTGGCAATGAGCATTTTTCTGTGCACAACCAGACCAATGCACACTGCAAATCTATATGGATCAGTGTCATAAAAAGCAGTGAATGTTTTAAAGTTCGGCGCCTTCTATAGAAATTCTGGCAACAGATGTCACAGCCGAAAAAAATGCAGAATTCAACCAATTGCAGTGCCTGCCTGCTCAGCAATTTGTTTACATAATTCATTGCTTACTTGGACATCCCTGACAAGTTTACTTTAACTGTTGTCCTGTTGGTCCCAGAGTTTGATGTTGTTGATGTCCATGAAGTCTACTGAGTTCAGCGGGGGCAAGTCTAGGCAGGAGTCCAGGCTTAAAGGTGTGTCCATGATGTCAAAGTTGCTCACGGAGACGTCTGTGATGAACACGGCGATTGGAAATCAAGGAAGAGAAGGTCGTTACTAAAGTTTTTGATCAGGGCTAGTTTGCACTAATATCAAGTTCTCAGTAATTGCAAACCCAACTGCCTTGAGTCGATCCAGGTGAACTACCCGAACGCACCTATTATAAATCTAGGCAAACACAGTTGCCAAATACAGCAGTAATTCCCATACCTGTTGCACTGGTCTCCAACAATCTGTTGTTGGTCTCGAGCTGCATTTGAGAGTAGTCAGGAGGGCCACCCTGGGATGCCTTCAACTGTGGGCAGGGCATAGGGGGTACCCTGAGGGAGGACAGTCTGTCCAGGTACATACTCAGACAATCTTCTGGGGGTAGCAACTCAAACTCGGGTTCTGCGGTACAGGACAGAAAGAGCATTAAGAGCAAGAGGATTCTACAAGTCTCGTTGCCTGATAAGACGATCCTGAAAGCTTGTAGGTCAGATGACTGTAACACTAAAAAAAAGAACATGATGTAGCAAAACCCCGCCCTTCTTCGCCTGAATTTGTAAAGCGCAACTACAAATATGGGAATAAACATGTGCTGGGTGGTTTTTAACAAGTTTGTTTACAGTTTAATACCAGTCTATTGCATACGAGTTCAGGCACAAAAACCGCTGAACACCACTTCCATGAACAATGATTTAACAATATCAAGTGAAAGCACTCAGTGTCTAGTTAGGGAATAACAGTGCGAGGACCCGGTCATTACTGTGTTATAATTTACCGGGTTGGGGGAAGACCATTGGTAATGGACCGAGAAAAATGATGAAAATGCTTCAAATTTTGTGACTTTTTTTTCGGCGATATTTCAGTGTTTTATTTTCATGTTCATATGAATTTTGTAAATTCGCAGAACGAAGACTTCCCCGAGGTCAAAAATTCCAGTTCGTGTTTGCACTGAGCATAAACTGGTCAAAGCCAAGGTTAATCTCCCCACACCTCCTACTACAATCCTCCTCCCCCACCCATGCTTGTTTTCTTACCTTTGTCTTGGTATATGTGCATTGTTTCTCTTTCAGGATAGCTGTCTGCTGGTCTGACCAGGCTAGATGACATTGCCATTATCTGGGGTTTTATCTTGGGTTTTGGTGCTGAAATCTGTAATACATTTTTTAAAATAAAAGTTAGCTTGTGAATCCCGTATCATGAGCTTTGACCTCAGTCATCCGATGAAGAATTGTGTCTTTTCATCCAAGGGTCAATGCATCCAAGTTTCATCAAAACCCATTAAAGCATGTAGAAGTAATACATATTTTTTTATTTTTTAAACTTAACCCAAAACCTTAACATACAAAGATAGTCATACGGTCATTTAGAGGTACAGAATTTAGGACTGGTAAGTCCCCCAAAAAATTTGTTTAGGCAACACAAACACGGACAAGCACATAAAATTGGGCCCAGTATCACCACAATCAAGCACCATCACCATACCTGATTAGACGGTGTGAGTACACTGGGCTTTCTCATTGACTGTCCCGGTGTCTTGGACTGCGAACCAAGTGGTTTCTTAAAGAGCCCGGACCCGCCGGCCGACTTGAACGGCTTCTTCTGACTGTTGCCGAGGCCGCCAGCCAGTCGCGTCGCATCATTGCTCAGGTTGCCCAGGGCGCGGCGGGGTGTGGCAAGGGGAGAGGGTCCCACGCTGAACGTTTTGGCAGCTGTTGCTTTGAGGGAAGGGAAACAAAAACCTGTTACCCAGGACATACGACTGAAGTGTTTTGAGAATATCGTGCAAATATCAACCACAATAACCATCTCTGCCCCAGGTGAAAAAAAAGCAATGAGTGACAAAGTGTCTTGCCCAAGGGCACACAACCCACAACCTGCAGACCACAAATTCAATGCTCCAGACCTAGTCCGAGTTACTGGACTCTAGTTATCGCTGTTGTAACATTTGGACATCATCTAGCGCCAGATGATGTCCAAATGTTACAAAAGCGATAACTAGAGTCCAGTAACTCGGACTAGGTCTGGAGCATGAGGCCAAGTACCTTGAAGTTACTGGTGTCGCCAGTACAAATCTTGGTTTATACTTGGTCATTTTCTGCACAAACAATAATTTACTAAGGTAGAATACCTTGTCTTCCAGCCAGAGAGCCAATGCGTCCCTTGCCGTTACTTGCGGCTTGGCTGGTGCTGTTTTCCTTATCAACGTACGCCTGTACAAGTTGAGACGTCATGCTGCCAACTTTATTTATACGCCTTAAACAAAAAGTGTTAAAAATAAAATAAAACTATCTATTTGGAATACACTTGATCCAGTTCAAGAAGTTCTCCAATTTCATTCAAAATGAATCATGCAGTGAATTTGCCAACTGGGGTGGCAACCACCTCGGTTAGAAAAAATAAAGATGAATTTCACTGAAAGAAATCAGAGGGAATTCCTAAGTTTGGAGAGAAAAGTGGGATGCTTGGGTAAAGTGACCCGCATGGCGATTAGGCCAAATGATTCCCATGGAAATAAATGCCATCTTTCTCCAACTTTTTGTTTTTGTGTGGTCATAAAAAGGACTGAAATAAGGTTGTTTCACGTTCCAGTTGCGCATGCTCAGTAGAGCGCCCTCTGTAGGCCTACTACATGTAGGAAGAGGGGAACACCCATATAAACACGCTATCATCCGGGTAAGTTGGGTACCCCTTTTTGCGCTGAATCCAAGATGGCCGCGGAACGTGAAACAACCTTATGGAGTAAAGAACATCACATTTCATTTAAATTTTCATTCAAAGGAGTAAAAAACAAAATGTTTACAATATTTTTTTACAAAATATATTTTGTTTGTACAAAATAGAGGTGTGTCATTTAATATATGCCACTAGTACTACAACTTCGTCCAATTACGTACGTGGTCAAGTACATAGTTTGTACATGATTAAACAGAACAAATATATTTCCGTTTCTAGAATTATTCTTTTAATTTAACTCTTGATTGAGTAACAAACTTAACTTGTTGCCTAAAATATTAAACGTCTGCAGAAACAAGAAAGAGTTACAAGAAGGACATAGAGCCTAGTTTCCGAGACAGGATTTTGCACATTCCTTTTTTTTTTAAGCCAAACAGATGAACGTTGGTGCCTTGCCTTGCCTTGCTTTGCCCTTTTTTTCGGCAGTCGGAATATTTGTTTTCACAATTACTGTTTTATGTTGAAGAAATAATGCAACAAATATGGACAATCGTTCAATCGTTTATTTTGGGAAACTTGTCTTTGTAATTACATTTTGCACTTTGACTGCAAATGCAATATGTCGGAAATAAATGGCACAGTGATTGAGACACATGTTCAACACAACACAACACAACAAGTCTTCGTTGCTTCACTGTCACAAAACCACATTTCACGTTTTCAG
Source organism: Crossaster papposus (assembly GCA_037893245.1). Taxonomy (NCBI): domain Eukaryota; kingdom Metazoa; phylum Echinodermata; class Asteroidea; order Velatida; family Solasteridae; genus Crossaster; species Crossaster papposus. The sequence continues at coordinate 474,096 of JBAIAA010000818.1, read as the reverse complement.
CAACAAACAAGTTACACCATATTCACCTGTTTGACTGTTATACCATAGAACAAGAAACGGTTATACAGTTCAGAATTATTTAATTTCTTGGAATCAAACAAAACCGGGCGTTTTAAACTTCCGTATAATCTTCAGTGACTGGCACAGCTTTTACTTTCGTTCAGCCTTCTTTCCTCGCCGTCGAACAAAATGTTTTTCAAGAATTCCGCGCCCGCATAATGATATGCACGGACGTACGTCTCCAAAAAAAAAAAGGTCAGCCAATCACGTCACGTTGCCGAAAAATACCTTACTCGACGTTGGTGGCGCTATACGGCTTTAGCGAATCCACCCTTTTTTTTGGGGGGGGGGGGGGGCGTGGGGGGCATGGAGGGGGGGGGGGGGGCTTATAATTATAGTCAATTTAAATCCTTCAAATGTATAAACTTTTCCTAACTATTGTTTCACACCCCACGACAAAAATACATACCGGGATTTTCCCCAGCAATGCAAGTTATTCAGAACTACATTACAGACATCACAAAAACAAATTCACAAATTATGGAATCTTTATAATTTTATTTAGGCAATGCATCAAACAGCTCCATCTAAACAAAACAAAAACTGGTCAAATAAACTATCAAATCTGGGTTGTAGTTGCTTTTTATTTACAGTTTCCATTTGTTGTTTATAAACACTTATAAATACAATTTCTCAGATCAATGTAGTTTTCAATTCCTCTAAATCATTAGGGTGTTCATTGAAATTGAAAAAATAAAAAATGGTTTAACTTAAAATGGTAAACAAATCATCTTACTTACGTTTTTCATTCTTAAAATAAACAATCAACAATAGTTGTATCTAATAACTTTGTTATTACCTTCGTCTTTGAGCATAAAACATTTAATAGTACTAAATTTACTGGAATGATTAACAAGATTGTTTTTAACATAAACTGTTTATATATAAACACTAGTTTTAATAAGATGTATCAAGGGTCATCTTAAGCCAATACTTTTTTGCCCCTGAATTTTATTCAACCCAAAATTTAAGAAAGAAAATAACAAACAAAAATGTTTCTCAATCTCGGATAAATCTCTTTTCAACATTTTGGCACCAATTGACGTTTATTGAGATGACATGAAGAAAAAAAGTGGCATCAGGTTTCAACATTCCTTTCCAAAATGACATCACTGAATAATAGTCATAGAAAATATCATAAAATATAAAAAAAAAATCACTTAATTTCAGTACCGGGTACCTGTACAATGTTTTGGTATAAAGAAAACGATAAATGCAGAAACTCTTAAAAAATCATTTAAGATTTTTTATTTTTTTAATTGCTTAACCATAGCAAAAACAGCTAAAATCTGAATTATAAGATTTTAATAAATTACTGGGAATGATAATTTGGTGATAAATAATACAAAATCCTGAATTTGAAATTTTTTGGAAGACCACTTTTTCTGTTTTGGTAAGATAAGACATGTTTTCAACATGATTCTCCCAATCTATAATGTGGCAACTCTAGCGAAGTTTGTGTGTACTAATGGTATTACTTAATAGATTTCTGGTAAATCTATCATATTGAGCTAATACAGTACGGTATCTCTTTTTAACATTCTACTCTTATCAACTGATGTACAATTTGAATGATGTCTGCATTCATTGTAAACGTACATGGTAAGACTACATCTTCAAACATGCATCTAAAGACACGATGAACATGTAAAATGTGAGACGTTCTGTCTAAATTGAGACAGCACTGGGCTAAGATCGTAGTGGAGAACAATGCAATTTTCAGATGCCAGAACGCCTCATGAAAAATGGTCGAGAAATTCAAGTGCAGACACATTCTGTAATCTGTACAAACAAAAGTACTGGATTCTAAACAAATTTAAAACCATTTAAAACATTCAGAGAGTCAGTACAAATATTATAATATATCACACAACAGTCGGGTGTAAATCCAAATATGGCATCTCATTGTTCATGAAGACGTCATTCATCCAATCGGCGCGCTTAGAAATGACATCAAGCGTATGCTACAGATTACTTCAGTCATATAGTGTGTACACAAACAACCGCTTGCGACCTCCGGTAATTTTTGCTGTCTTCAATTGGTTGTGTGGTACCATGTGACAGGATTCATGAATATGTAATAGGATACCATATTTGGAATTACACCGGATGACTGCACATGGTGAAATAATACCAAGGTATTTTATAAGAGTTTTCTTTGTACATTTTCATTACGCATTTCAGTTTGTCTATTCTCTATCGAAGTTTCTACATAAGTTCTGCAACAACCAGCCATTAGCACAGCAACAGGATCGAACCGAGGCAAACATGGCCACCACTCACTGTAGATTGTTTTTTTCTGTGCATTTTTGTGTTGTTTCGTTAGAAAAATTGAACCAAATCTACAGAATCAACTGTGTGACTTTTATTTGTCTAATTACAGTCTGCAGTGAAACAGTTGACCTTCATGAGGTAGCATTTTGCCCAATTTTCTTCGGTACGAATACAAGTGCATTACCAACGGCTGTATCAGTTACAGTGTGTGGCTTGATCCATTGCTAGGATTAGGTAACACTTTTCAATATTATGCAATAAATATTGAGAGTTTATAGTTGTTCATTTGATGGGTGACATAAGATGTGGGAATGCAATATTTGTTAATATCAAACAATGTGTCTTTTCATTTTACATGTAGATAGAAAAAATGGCACTTTCAAGGTTTAACTTGAACAAATAAAAAAATCTAACCAAATTAGTACATTTTATGTTTGGTTTGCTGATATGTTTTTAAAAAGTGACACAATATCAAAGCATTTATCTAAATTGTTGTAAAAAAAAAAGGCAAGGAAAATTATTAAAATTAAAAAAAAAAACAAGGCCGATAGTACAGTTTTATATCCAATTTAATATTTAATTAACAAAATTACTTCAATTGTAACCGAATTAAAAAGGTAGGATACACCATTGGTAATTGTTTGAATTATCAGGAATGGGTGGATTTGGGGGTTGTATTTTATATTAAATGTTGTTTAACTGACCAGTCTGAAGTTTTACAATCGTAGATGTTCGTTTTCAACTTGTTACACCAAGTTATTCTGGTTTTTCTAGTTTTTTTCTCCACGACTATAAAATTCAATATTTTTGAACAATCACAGGATATCTAGCGCAATCATTTTGCTAGATGCCTAAAATCATTATTTACTTTCAAATAAGTAATATATTTCTTAATAATCTGGTAGTAAAAACCTTTCGATATCTGCAAATGGTGTATCCTACCTTGAAGTCTTGAAATGAGTTCCTAAACAAAATGGCAACCTAACTTCACAGCAGCAGCCGCTGCTGTAGACTTTCCAACTTTGTTGGGTGGTTTATCTACTTCTGGAATTATTTTAAACATCTAAAATTGAGAAACCTGGGCTTCGTCTTCGGCTTCTCCTCCCAATGTAATCACCGACAACATGCTGAGAAGAAAACCAAATGGAAATGTTCTAACTATTTGGGTTCATATCAACCAACAATTGTATGTTTCTGAAGCATAACAGGCACTAGAATGCAGCTGGAGTTCCCACAGTTAGGTTAGAGGCCTTTTATCGACTTAAGCCCAAGGAATTTGAAAAGGCCCCTTATATGCCAGTTTTGTATTTCAAATGCACATGCATACAATGATATGCATCACGTGTCATATGGGATAATCATACATTAATTAAAGGCGTATGAACACGTACGAAAAAGGTTGCGCGACACTCGCAAGTATTCTGAATGGGCATTCACGTAATATCGCGGAATATCACGGATTATCGCACAATATAGCGTAATATCTCGTAATATCACATAATATCACCTAGTATTGCTTAATATCATGTAGTATCGCGTAACATCACATAATATCACAGAACATTAAATGAGTGATTTTACCTTGAATGACTTTTCACCTGGACTTTATCGAGATATCGAACTGGCTTTAAAAAAAATAACTTTGGTCTCGGGTAAAACAGCCAGACAATTTAAACACAAAACATATACATTTACCCGATTACTTCCTAAATACTACTTTGGACCTAAGCCCATTAAAATTTTACAGACTTTCTAATAATCAAGAGTTAAAACGTCTCTTGCTTTTACAACAAGTGGTGAGCTACAAAAATAATTTTCTACATGATTTCACAAGGGTTTCGTTGTCTGTACAATAAATCCACATTTTTCTTCATAGTTGCTATTGGTACACATAGACACACACAAAAAAAGATGATTTTCATTACTTAAATTTGTACCCACACACACAAACACACAAACAATGCATGCAATTGTTAGAACGACACTTGCAAAATGTAAAGTTTAAAATGATTGACATATCACAGAATTTCTTTGGGAGCAATATGACTGCTTGAGAAATGGGTTTGCAAGATCCAAGATGGCGACCTGTTGGGAGAGGTTTATGGAGCTTTTGATGCAGCTTTTAATGTAAATTTGCACAATTTTTTTTTAAAAACAAGCTAGCAGATTTCAACTTGATAATTACTAAAAAATAAACGCAATTTTAGCCTTAGCGCATTGGTTTCCTTATCTAGTGAGCAAGCGCTTTGTGCAATTAATTATAATTAATTGAGATTGCAGTGTCAAAAATCTAAACTACCCAATGACAAAGTCAGCTGATATGAGCCGATTCAAAATATAGCTGGACTATTTGTGTCTTTCAGATCACAACACACACACAAAACGTTTGTAAAAAAAACCAAACCAACATTTTTGACAGCTACACATTTTTTTAAAGCTAAAGATAATCTCAATCAACATGATCTCCAGTACTGAAAAGTTACATCACATTTAAAGAATATCAAAATCTTGACTTTTTGTACATAACAAAATCGAACCGATTCCAAATAATTTATTCCAAAATTAAATTGTTTTGTTCAACACATAATTGCAATATTTACATTTTAGAAAAACCAACAAATCATTGTTTGTAATATACATGCACATGTAACAAATGTTCATACAACATGTTTGGCATTTATACATTTGTATTTTACTGTACAGTACTGTGGGTGAAGTCTCCGTTGTTTGTACTGTTCGCAGCGCCGAATCGCAACGTTGCGTAATCGCCTTCTTCGTCCTCACACCCCTCCCCCTCCTCGGAAAACTGAATACTCTCGGCGCTCTGGTAGGCCGGGTTGGCGTGTAGCAGGATATCCTCCAGCTCCCCCGAGCCTTTGTTGGACGAGAGTTCCGAGTCCTTATCCGAGAATTCCGAGGAGGCTTCTGAGGAGCCCTTGAAGGAAGGGTAGGATCCTGAGAGGGACATGTCGGACTTCTTGTGGTCTCCGAGTCCGTCCGGGGCGCTTGCCTCGTACGCTTCTTCCTCGGCGAGGCTCATCTCGGGACACGTCTTAATGCTGACCGTGTCGGTTTTGTCGTCGTTGGACGCCCTTTTGCCGTCGGTCATTCCGCTGTCGACGCTGGTGCTCTTGGTAAGTTTTCTGGAACAAGATTGGTACAAAAAGGGTAAATTCTTGGCACTTGCACAAGTTCGTTTTGCGTACATTCAAAGGACGTTTTGTAGGAAAGGATTTCACAATGATAATAATTGGGGAGGCTAATCATCCTTACACGCAGCTGGGATGCTGGGCCGCAAAGGACGCGGCTACATGTGGTCAAGTCGATGGCACGTAAAGGCGCCTCTGGCAGCCGGCCATACGACCCATATCTTTTAGGAGTTAGTATTTCCACTAACACCATATCCAAAAGTTTGAAGCACATAATAATTTATTTGACATTTGACTCCAGACAATCAACATAAACATAGACATCACCAACACTAAAGCTTGTTAAAATGAATGTGCCACGTAGACCACAGTTCAAACAAAGACAGCATTATTAATGCACATTATTCTCATCTGTACCAAAACCTGAATTATCTCTTTTTTGTATATTTTGTTTAATGCACCAAGGTTTTTGCCTAATCCTTCCCAACCGGTTTAGCTCAGTCGGTACAGCATTGGACTAAGGTTTGCAGGGTCCGCAGTTCAAATCGGCCTCCGCTCACCCAGCGTATGGGTAGCACTTCGGTGCGGTAAGTGAACTGGGAGTTGAAGACAAGTGTGGCTCTCCGTTTTAACAATTGATCTTTCTGGTCTAGCGCTAACGAAAAGGGGATAGACTCCCTCGTTGTATGGCTGATACCGACAATAGGCCTCCTCGACCAACCTCACCTTACATGTACCTTACCTTTCCAACCACCAAATTGCAATTATAAGTAAACCCCAAATCTCAAAGAGAATGGAAGTTTACTGTAACGGAAGTTTACTGTATTAGTCACACATTCCCCCAGTCACCACGTTCCAAGCTAAACTACTTACTTACTGGTTCTCAAACTTGGCCAGTCTCTCCTTCACTGTTAAACTGTAAATGCATACAATTAACTGGTCAATCTCAACCGATCATTTGTGTCAACGAAAAAGTCAATCTTTCGAACTTGACTTCATACGAGACGTTATCCTAGGTCGACATTTATGCACGCTCAACGTAAACGACACAAGGTTCAGCCTAGATCTTGACACATTGCATCCTCCACTATCAGACACATTTGAAATTTTCCGCTTGTCGGAAAGTAAAAGTTTATGAATAAATTATATTATACAGCAAATAGACTTCTTTTTTTTCTTTTCTTTTTTTAATAAACTAGTGGGAAAAAGGACAGAAAATGCTCGTCAAGAACCTAACGAACAAAACTTACGGCGTCGATGGTGACGACCTAGGCACTGGTACTGGAGGCTTTCGTTTGGACCGTGGCGTGGTGCCATCTACAACAACAAAAAGACGACGAAAACATGACTTAACCAGTTTGCGCCAGGATTATTTAACATTCACCGAGCCAAGGCGTGGGATTAAACGAAACTCGATCCGAGGCGGGTTCAGGCCGATGGTATTAGGAAGCACACCCTCGCATTTCCAGCCTTGCTCGCTACTGACAACCATTTCCGGCCTTGCTCGTGGCGTTTTTATGCGTCATTCGTTTTGAATTCGGACAAACGTTGCGTGTATCTACGTCCTCCGGCGCGAACTGGTTAATAAAGTTGCAGTCCCCGTTCTATTTTTTAGATTCATCCTGGAGATTAAATTTCCTTTCTAATTTGTTTCTTTTTTTTCTCTTCTCGCAAGACAAAAGTTGCTCACTTTTGAATTTAATTAATATGTGCGCATCTTTAATACGCAGCTGTGCAACCAGTTATAAGATCTGTGCGGTGTATAAATAAGGGAATATAAGATTTGGTTGGCCGGTTTTAAACAGGTACATGAATGTTTAAAACCGGCTCACGTGCCACATTGTTCATACCAGCCAACCACATTTTTTTTCAAATTCATAATACCTTTTGGTCAAAATGTTTACAAGTCAAAATGTTTACAATTTTTAATGATTTTGTTCAGCAAATTTTAAGGAACACCCCTCCAAGTCTTTTAATGGTATATGCCACACGCACGTGCCCTTATGTGGGGATAGACGTGTACAATTCACCTGATGCTCAATGTGGCGTGATGTGTGTTGCAGAGTGCATTATTAATACACAAAACTCATTGGTTGTATTGCGCATGTCATGTGATGTTTCAACCAATGAAAGGGTCACGGATCAGACTTCATAGGAGTCCAATTTCAATGCGACACCGGGGAAAAGTGATTCAAATGTGTAGGGCTCTTGACCAATGGGAATAGCTAAACTCAAGCAATAGAAATAGGTAAGCTGTCCTGGGTATTTATAAAGTGGTTCGAGTTGGCTCAGGAAACGCTGAGAAAATGGATATAGCATGAATGACTTACTCTGTCTCTCTTGAGGATTGATAGCATGAACATCTGGAAAAAATGATGAAAGAATGAAAGCGATGAAAGAAACGTGAATGTATTAATGGAAATGAAGTCAGTGAAATGAGAATTATATGAACTTTGACTGTAGCATGTTCAGAATAGTGTTATAGGTTGTTAGCATAGGGAAACAAATGGAATAAGTCGGAAAATGACTTTTTGAGATATGTACATGGTAAGAAAGGAAATTTCACAAGCTTGATACCCATGATACCCATCACAAGCCTGTAGCTCATAGCTAATAGCTCTATTACACTGCACTCCTAAATCTCGATTGCTGTGTCTGTTCGCTAAACCCAGACATGCCAAGCTTAACCCTCCCTCTATGAGGGCAGATCACTGCATGGCAGTGGCACGTGCCAATTTACTCCAGCTATGTGCCATGAAGGATTATTCACAGTTTTTTTAGGTATTCAGTGCGTTGGAGAATAAACAAGAGCAAGGGAAACTTATTACCAGATTGAGCTTCGTCTAGGGCTTCTTCAATGACCGGATTATCCAAGATGATTTCCTCGGTCTTTTTCCGCCGTCTCTGCATGATGGCTGCTAGTTCGCCCTGGGTACCTTGGGCTGACCCGGAGGTAACATCTCCAGGGTGTCCTCGCTTCTTCAGCACGGTCTGCAAGAGAAGGGGATCAATTTATTTACTTTTTCGGCCTATTCCAGGTTTCAAGGCTCTCCTACTACTGAGATAATACTCCCATCAAAAATATTTTCTCAGTCATGTGAAAATCACTCAAGTGTGAAGTGTGAATATTGTTCCTTTAACTTACCAACATGCCGTTGAGTTGGCTCATAGCAGGGCTCATGTTCCTGATGGATCCAGGGCCTTTTTTTGTCAGTATCGTCTTCTCCTACAAAAACAAAATAATAATAATAATCTTTCTCCATCTTGGTCTTTTATTATGCCGACCGATAAGGGTGTATTATGCATTACTGGCACCAGTCCATTTTTCTAACATTGCAAAATATTTCTCCTAAATATCCACATAAGAAACAAAAAAAAATTAATTAACAAAATTCTTCACAATTGATTCCTTAAAAATGTTCAAGCAAATAGATACCATAACTCAATCTGCTAGTACCAAGGCTATATCTAAATTAAAAACTATAGGCAGCAATTTCTTGGTAATTTTTCTTTTGGAGGGGACATTATTTGACCACACAGGGCTCCGCTTTACAAAGATGCACGTATTTTGTGTAATTATGCCCGTTTATATAATATTGTGCAAAATTAATGTGGACATTTTGATAAATTAGGCTAAATTCTGTGTACTAGAAGTTATCCAAGGTCGTCACGTGATCCACAAGGTCAAATTTTTAAGATTAAAAGGTCATCCTACTTCAATCTGCTAGGAGTTTTATGGTTTTTAACTTTCCATAGAAACCAAGATCTACAAATTTGGTCCAGGGGTTATGAAAGCATGGTTTATTAAAAAATTAGGCAGCCATGCCTATTTTGGCAAAAATCACACCAAAATAATTATCCCATACACTAAAATACGAACCAATTTGAAAGAAGGGGTTTAAATGTTTAATTTGGGGAGGGGGGGGGGATATGATCTGGAATGAACCCTACCTCAGTTTGTACTGGTTTTAATTTGACACGCCCACTTTTTATTCTGTTCATCATCTCGTCGATGGTAGCCTCGTATTGCTTCTGGTGTGGATCGCCTTCTACAAGACAAAAACGAAATCATTTTTTTTTAAATTTAATTTGGAACAAACATTTTTAAGAAACAGTACAGAAAAACCTAGTGTTGAGAATTCAAAAAATATGTGCACAAGCCATATATGTGGCCCACTACCAAAAAAAAAGGTATGTCACAAAGAAAATGATTTATATACATGGTTAGAAAGCCAACAGCGTAAGCTTTCATTTGGTATATAACAGAGCTCAAATAGCACGTCCCTTTCTGAAGATATGACATGTTTGCATATTATTTGCTTCCTTAAAGTTCAAATTACACAACTGAGAAAACAGGCTTTGAAATAGCTGGCTCTGTTGTACAATAGAAAAATGCACACAAACAGGTCAGGTTTTTTTCTCTACTTTTATTCATACAAATCACCATTTCTGGGAATGAAACCTGAAACTGTTAGGCATTAAAAGGTCCATTCATGACTACAAAATAAAAATTGCATTCAATGTTGAACGGGCTATTACATGATAATTGTACTCGGGAGTTATTACAAAATACATTACTTATTTGAAAGTAAATAATGATTGTAGGCATCCAGCAAAATGATTGCGCTAGATATTCTGTAATTGTTCCGAAAAATGTAATTTTATTGGAAAAAACCAAGAACAACATAAGGACCACTGCCCAATGCTGGCTCAAAAAGAATGCCGTTTTTTCTTGCTTTTCTCAGTATCCATGATTGTAAAACGTCTGACATGCCAGTTAAATGATATTTACTACAAAATACAACCCCCAAATCCACCCATTCATGATAATTCAAGCAATTACCAATGTATCCTACCTTTAATATAACCTACCTTTAACATATTGCTACGCAATACATGTACATTCTGCTAATATTTCCATGATGCTAGGCTTCATAGAGCTTTTCTTACAATACTTACTCTCTCCTTTGGTCCCACCGCCATCTGTTTCTGTTCGAGCTTGGGATCCCCCTTTGTTGCCCCGCCTCACACCGATAATCTTTCTAAGAACTCTGCATTCGGATGAAACAAATATAAAGTATTGAAATAGCTTTTGAAAGTCTTAATAGACAGCATGCTACATGTAGTTATTTCCGTTTGGTAAAAATGAGGGGCATGTGAGCTTTGACCAAAGCATTCCTTTCTCACCGTTCGTGCAGTTTCTTGCGACCGGATTTATGAAGAAAGTTGTGACTGGCCTTGTGAATGGACTTGCAGTGAATGGACTTGCGGTTACTCACGCAAGGTTCAAGTAAGCGCGAGAAGTCACGTGAGCGTCAAATCGAACGGTGTCGCACTTAACCGAGTAAGCGCAGGGGAAGTAATCAAGCACGGTAGTAGTGACACTGTAGAAGGACCGTGAGTATTTGTAGGAGGGTGTAATCAGGGCACATTTCTCTCAATTAAAACTAATACATGTACCACTAATCGGGGGCGGTGGTCGCATAAATATTGTCAGTGCGACCTAAGCTTTAGCAAACATTGTTTGTGCTTTATTTATTTATTTTATTTATTTACAACCATCTTTATTGAGGGTAACCCATCCAGCAGAAGCTGATCATTTGGGGCCCTCAGTAGAGAGAAGACAATGAGAAGAAGGTACAGTTTTAGAGGTGGGAGGAAAACCCCAGAAGAATATCCTGGGGAAAACCCACGGAGTCAGGCAGGGACTGAAAACCCAATCCACATATTGGCCCAGGCGGGGTTCGAACCCGGGTCATAGTGGTGGAAGGCGAAGAAAGAACTGCTACGCCAACCTGACTCCCTTTAGTTGTTCCATGAGATTGGCCCCTGCTGTGAGCACCGACACTTACTCAAGAGGCGACTGTGGCACAGGAGGAGGCGGAGGAGGCGGGGGAGGCGGGGGAGCCACAGGCTTGAGCATGGCCCTATCCAGCTCTGTCATCAGCTTCTTAATGGTCACGCCCTGCTCGCTGATCTTGTCCTGCTGCCTGCGCAGATTAGGCAGCTGCTCGTTGACCTTCTTCTCCAGAGCTTCATTCTCCTCCCGGGCGATGCTCAGCTTGGTCTCCAGGGAGTCCAGGTGATCCATGTCACGCGCCTCGCGAAGATTGGCTTGCATCTGGGCTATCTAAAAAATACAGATACCAATTTGTTGTTCCTGGTTTTTTAATTTTAGAGGAAAAACTAAACGGGTAAAAGAAAAGATAATGGACCCGAGCGTGCAGCTGTGACACAGGCCCGAGTGTGCAGCTGTGACACAGGCCGGGTGTTACCACAAAGACCCACCTCCTTCTCGTGCATCTGTTTCTCGTCGGCTAAGGTCTTGGTGAGTTGCTCCACTTCTCTCAAGACATCTTCTAGTTTCTCGTCGGGGCCGATGGCCTCGTTCAACATCAGCATGCTCTGACGCTTGTGGGCGTCAGCTGCCTGACGCTCCTTGTACATCTAAGGCAGGGGAGTTGGCACAAGAATTACCGTTAACATTACAACCACACAGCACTTTTGATTATTCTCACAGAAAAGTTACCAACAAAATTCAAAAGGTACTGAAATCAGCAATGTGACAAGTTGGGATGAAGAGACACGAGACGAAGATGCCAGCTATGCATCAACAGGATTGGTGGCCATGCGAAGGACACAGCACCTTAAATTTGCAAGGTAGGTGTACAGAAAAACAGATTCATCATTAAACCAGCAAAACTTTTGTCCTTAAAAACACCTGCCTGAGCTTTGCCACTCACGTAAACAATTTGTGACAATGGTGATTTCAGTACCTTTCATTCTCTCGTTTGTTCAGTCATCCATAACAATGACATAATTAACCTTATGACTTTAATCACAAGGAAGCCGTTTTGGTTGTGTTCCCTGAATGTATTTTATAAATTGCGACCTGTTGGTGCCAGACTATTTTTGCATTGCAGCCTCGTCAGAGAAGACTAGTATTAATTTATAATGAACCATAAGTCATTTCTTTCACTAAGTTTTAAAAATGAAGATTTTTACCTCATTTTCAATTCAATATGGCCGACTTGTGAATAAAGCCTATTTGGACAGAGGACATTCTACCCTTTCTACAGACATTTGTCTTTTTCTGAAATATTCAGTAGTTTTGCAATATTATGGATTTAAAAATGGGTACCCTTTTTTTAAGGACACCATGTATAACATTTTCAACACGCAGACGTTTCTGATGAAGCTTCGCCCACCCTTTGTACACACCATCATTGTCCTCGTCTTCTTTCAGCCTAATTTGCATTTTTCCAACAATTCGCTTACCTGTGCTGCAAAGTTCTCAGCTTTCTCTCTGAGCATGGCTTCCTCCTCATATTTCCCTTTGACTTCAAACAGCTCCTGGAACACCACCGTCGAAACTGTCAACAACAAAACAAAAAAAGAAAATTTGCATAGAATTATTATAATAATAATTTAGCGCTTATATACCATAGGTGTCAAAGCACTTCAGATATCATTACCCTGGCCATTGGTCCCACGAAACATTTAAAATACCATCTCAGCTCCCTGGGAAGTATACAGCTCATGCTGCCATTTCTAAACCAAAAGGCTAAATCAACCACAATAACCATCTCTGCCCTTACAGGTGGGAAATTACTCCTTGGTAGAGAGAAGCCAATTTTACTACCAAACTGGTTAAGGGATGCACAATCTTTATACTTAATTACCTCTCCTGAACTGCGCAATGGTCTGCACCTTTTCTTCAAGCGCCATCTTCATGGGTTCGTGGGTAACTCTGTCTGCTTCCAGGGCGGCTTTTGTCGCTTCATGGCTTTGCCTCTCCAGAAGAAGCTACAAGTAAACAAGACCACCAGTCCAGAAGTTTGTATCTGCATTATTCCATTTACTCTCTATGATCCGGGCAGTGGGTATCCAAGAGAAGAGAGAAAGGAGAAGAAGGCATCCCCCATCCATGGATCTTACCTGCTCGGCAAGCTGCTTGCCCTGCCCGGAGATTCCAATGGCTTCATGCCTGGCCTCATCCCGCTCCAGCAAGACCTGCTCCAAGTCTCGCTTGCTCGCTATAAGCTGATCTTTCAGATCTGACAAGAGACAAAACAAAACAAAGTTGTCTGTACGTGTACATGCAATTACTTCACTGATTCTTATTTGGGCACAAACCTGGCTATTTTTCGGCATATTCTTTATTTTAAAACTCAACAATTTGTACTGTCATGGCAAATGTTCGCGTAACTTATTCAAAAATTGCATTTCCACAAAACTAACAAAATCTGCCGCAATTGTTTCTCGACATCCCATTTGCTTGGCTTTCGTCATTCCCGCAAATGATGAATGTTATTAACTTCCGAGTTCCCACATGGTTACCACGGTAACGAACCTTCTATTCTACTGTTGAGTTCTTTCACCAGGTGCGGATCCGCGCCATTCTCCGTTTCCTCTTCCTCGCCATCTTCCAGCGACAGCTCAAACTGACGTACCAGATCTTCCCCGGCGCGAGACAGGAAGGCCGCGCTCTTTCTTTTGATGTCCTTGTTCTCTTTCACCATCTACAAAGCAAATACAAGAGTAATCAGTTTAACCCTCCCATGTAAAAGTTACTATTTGGGTCAGTTGGTCAGCAGCATAAAGATACACAGCTGTCTCCTTGGAGAGTTATATAATCAGGTTACAGTTTGTGCTGTCGAACAACTGTGCTTCACTGTTCCATGAAAACAATTGTGAAGTAAACCGACTGTAGTGATGAGGATGTTCTGTTTTGTGCATAGTGTGTACAGTATCTCATTGGGAAGTCGCTGTCCAGCGTAGTCCATAGAGTAGTGCATAGACAACCCAAAACAGCAGGAGTCAATTTGTGCTATCCATTTTCAAAAATTACCGCGAAAAAAAATGGTAAGCACAGTGGATACTTTGTTCATTTATTTACAAAAATCACCCACAACATTCAGAAAATGTTTTTGATAACACTACAAACTTTAAATGGCTCAAACACCTTTTTAGTAATTATCTGTAATCAAATGTAAAAAAAACAAAAAAGCCCCTCACACCAACATTTCAAATCCACAGCAAATTAAATAAAATTAATTAAACAGTAAATTCCTGGGGAAAAAAAGATACTATTTCACATCTTTGGAATTGAATAACTATGCTAAACATAAATACGATACGATAGTATACACCATTGGGTTTTTGCTGCAATTCCCCAAAATAGATGGATTATAGAGGATTCATATTCATAGTAAATATTGTGACGCTGACACGTTTAAAGTTTTGTGTTCATAGAAGCTGGAAAAAAACACTAATGAAAGTGCTGTTCTTGCTGTCTAGTTCCTTGACTTCCTTTAGACGCTGGCAATTGTTAACAATTTATTCAAAATTCAACTTTTCTTGAAAACCACATCACATCAGGTGCCGTAATTTCATAGGATGCTTGAGACTGTTATTCACTTTTTCAATTGTTTTATTCACTATTTTATTCAGTAGTTTTGGTTTTGTTTTACGTTTGCAATTGGTGTACAATGTATGTATGTATGTATGCATGCATACTACCTCCAAGTGATAAAAAAGAACATGAACAAGCCATAATTTGCATCTCTAAAGTAGGAGAGTCTCTCTTTGATAGATCAGATTACATGAACATTTGTGTGTCGCAGCAAACTTCCTCATGTTTCCCTGTAATGCTGCCCACTATAAATAATATTGGACAAATGGGCCGATTTGCAGATGCCCTGCGGCAGGGGTACTAGAGGGAAGGGGCTATCGCCGCTCGCGTTGCAAAGTCGTACCGCCACTTCGGCTCAAAATAGAACGGGGCCGCCCCGAGGCATGAATAATCATCGCGGAAATTGGCTGTTTGCCAGCCAGATTGAGCCAATCTGGGACATTTAAGCTTTAAAAGGTAAGATACAACACCATTGGTAATTGTTTGAATTATCATGACTGGGTGGATTGGGGGGGGGGGGGGGGGGGGGGGGGGGGTTGTATTTAGTAAATGTCGTTTAACTGACCTGTCCGAAGTTTTGCAATCATGGATGCTGAGAAAAGCAAGAAAAACAGCATTCATTTTTAACCGGTGTCAGGCAGTGGTTCTTATGTTGTTCTTGTTTTTTTCGCGATCGCCGTTCGGCGATCGTAAATTTTTCAGAACAATTATAGGATATCTAGTGCAATAATTTTGCTGGAAGCCTTCAATCATTATTTAATTTCAAATAAGTTAGATATTTTTGAATAATTCGGATGTAAAACAAACTATCAAAAAAAACCCACAAAACCAAAACCGTCTCTTGTAAATACTTTGTTAAACAAAATATGACCAAACGTGAATTGTTTGGACTGGTTCAGCAAAAACATCAATTTTATGAACCACGTGCGTGTACATAGCTTGTTGTAGCGTTTGTGTGGGAACCTTAATTGCATTCGACTTGTATTTGTGTGAACGTTGGAGAGACGAGGGTGCGAGGACAATAAAGCCCAGAGTGACGGAAGTTGCGAGTGACTGCCGTGACTCATCACAAATAATTGTTTGACTTGACTATTCTCCACGACCAAAACAAAAACCTGACCCGATAAATTATGCACTAGCTTGCTGTGTCACTTGTAAATTATCATAAACCTAAATTTGTAATTTAATAAAGAAAATTCAATCTAAAAAGTAATGCAATTTTACTTGTCTTGGGTATAACCTGCTTGTTCATAATTGTTCTATTTGTTTTTTAAATTAATTTATACATTTATTTGAAATCTATTAGCTTTTAGACCACGAGACCACGGCACTCCACAATTGTGAAGTTACAAAGATCTTTTTGAGAGTTTCACGTTAGCCCAAAACCAGGCTTTTAGGAAGAAAAAGAGAATAGTAGGGGAAAAAAAATAATAATAAAACAGGGGAAAAGAAGATGTATTTGCAGGCCGTCAGGAGTACCATAAATTTGGTTGATTCTCCTCACGCATGTCCACAGCAACAAGTTTCATTTTTAATGTTCAGACTCACGACACGTGTTCTCCATCCTCAACTAAGCTCTTGGAAGTACAGTTGCAGTAACTCCTGCGCCCAAGCCCATCATTGTGCGATTTACATAATTATATGAAAGTGTGTAACATATCGTTAAGAAAAATATTCAATGAGATTTCCTTATTTTGAGTTGAGGAGAAAAAAAGTAGTAACTACTGTAGTAGGAATTTCAACTTTCAAGAAAAAAAGTAGGAAAAGTACATGTTGGAACAGAAAAAAAAAAAAAAAAAAAAAAACAAGTAGAAAAAAAAGTTAAAGTAGGAATACTAATGAAAGCCTGCAAAATGTCTGAAAATAAACCTCAATCCTATCCCCAAAACTCAATGGTTGTACACACAATACAAAAATCAAAAATCATACATTGATTGATGTTTAACCCAAGTTGCTCTTGTTTGCACTCCAATGCACTTCGATATTTGCCCCCCAAGATGCCTACAATGTACAATGTACAATGTATAATCCTCCAATAAATAAAGCTAGAGTACATTGTCATGTGCCACTGACATGCAGTAAACAACTCTCATAGAGCAAAGGTTAAATTTAAATTTTAAAAACTACTTCGTCAATGTATGTGGTCTGTTCATGTACAACATAATTGGGGTAAAGTACAATATACTACAATTTACAAAGTACATGCGTATGTACTACCGGTACATAATGTATATAAATATAGTACCCAATACTGTAATAGCACTAAACAATATACTACTTAAAGGTACCGGTAGTACAACCATTGGTCATTGCTTGAATTATCATGAATGAGTATATTTGGGGGGTTGTATTTATAGTAAATATCGTTTAACTGAGCTGTCCAAAGTTTTGGAATCGCATAGATGCCGAGAAAAGCACGAAAAACAGCGGTTTTTTTCAACCGGCACCGAGCAGTTATTCTTATGTTATCTTTGTTTTTTCGGAAGAATTATTTTGATGGATGCCCAGAATCAACATTTACTTTCAGATGAATAAGATATTTCTTAATAATTCGGCAGTAAATATTTTCGATATCTGCAAATGGTGTATACTATACCTTTAATATGCCAAATTATCAAAAGTACTGCATACTACAATTTACTATTGTAGCTTTATAGGTGAGGATATAGGATTATTTAATTAAAACATGTACAAACTAGTCAGTGTCACAATATATCCTGTTAAATAAATTCCCAAATCCATTCATTCCTGAAAATTACAGCAAAAGCAATTTCCTTTAGGTTTATTAAGCTCAACATCCTAGGCATTTATTTGGGTTACAGTATCCTGTACTACAAAATACTGCACAAAAGAGTACTGCATACTACAGTTTACACTGTAAATAGTATTTTTTTTAGTATTAGATGATGTTACGGTTAGTGCTGTACCGAGTCACAATAATTTGTAATACTTCTATCCATGCACCATGGCCAATGGTATAACGTACATGTATTTACATCGCTTGTAAATTTGCAGACGAGCCAATAATGCTAGTAACAAATAATTCATTTATCCCCACATCCCCGACTTTTATTTACTTTATTTATTTGTTTGTGTATTTTTTCTGACCGAGTGACTTTTGGAAAAACAGCTTTAACGGCAGCCAAATTGGCCGCCCGTTCTGTGTGTCGGCGGAGCCCAAAGGCCAATTAGCGGCAATCTACACGCGGTTTTGATCGGATCCGGGATATGAGCGTGTCATATTAAATGGGATTAGCGTCTTGTTTTTCAGCCCGGACCGGCTGGGTTAAGTGCATGTTTGCCACATGTATGCAGCAGTTATAAGGATCTAGTGCAGTATACTGTCATTTGTGAAAGCAAGTTGCAACCCCCACACTCCCCACCCCTTCCCCTTCAATTTACAGTGGTTATGCCTTAAGTGTAATGTTTTGCGGACAATGTATGTGATGTTAATATATAAACAGCAATGAGTTTAAAAATATTGTGTTTTTGTGAATATTGCTTGTACAGTACTGTAAACAGCGAGTTTTGAGTTTTCATTTCGAGAAGAAAAAAATTCAGTGACCATTGAGCGTACCTGGATCTTCAGGCTAATTTAATAAATGTTATCTTATTACGATGACAGCCCAGCTGTATGGGATAAAGTGAAATAGAATTTGAGCATGTTTGATGATGGATAAATTTCTTTCCACAGATACACTGTACACGTATACATAGTTCCAAAGAGACAAACTTACAGTATGTGTTTTCGTGTGGCTAAATATATGAAGCTATAATTCCTTTTGAAAGTCAGATTTTATTTTTGCCAAGAATTGGGCCAAGAATGTTTCAAAAATATAAAAAATGGCTTAAAAACTGGGGATTAATACTCAATAATAACTAAAATTAATAAAAAACTTCACAACCCAAAATACAAATACAAACATCAAGCCTCGGTCCTGACACCCCCCCCCCCCCCCCCCCCCCCCCACCACCCCTTCTGTTTACTTTCACAGCTCCTTCGCATCACTCCGGATGATTCAAGTGTCCTGATCTTCCGACGATGTTTTCCACCTCACTTCAGAATTACGAGCGCCGAGAAAAAAATAAATAAATAAAAAACGAATGGCTCTATCGATCCGTGAATGGCTCATTTCCAGGTCCAACTTCACGATCTACGAGAGACCGAGGACAGCTGTGTTCTGGGATGCTAAAAAAACAAACTTTGCATTTGAGGTCATCCTTTCTTGTGGATCTAGGAAGGCAAATTCCAAAATGAAATCCAGTGAAAATTGAGCAATTGCTCCTTAGCAAAATACTCCTCTCCTACAGAGATAAAAACTAAATCCTAGAAAGAAAGAATGAATTGTTTTTGAAGAATCTAAACAAAATGTCATTATCCATACTCTCTCTCCCTCTCAACCAAGATTAATCATTAACCCTTACCCTGCCAGACACAGCGCAGCGCATCAAGTAAACAAGTCTGGTGTACTTTGATGGATTTAGCTGTCAACAACAGTGTATAAACGACCACAGTCTAAGACTACGAGAGATAATCCCCATTGAACAATGACAGAGATGGATCCTGCTGCGTTCTGTGACCACAGACTCTGAAGCAGTTTGACCTTGAGATTTCTGACCAGATGGATCTCGCTGCACTCTGCAGCCAAGTCACTTTGACAAACGATGCAATCTGAGGCATTTGGCAGGGTTTTTAGCCAAAATACCCTAGAGAGTTAGGGGTTAAAGGAAAAACCTCACAAGCAGTGTATGAATACTGCTAAAAAAAATCCCAAAGTGTAAAGAAACTCAAGCAATTCGCATTATAGGAGGGTTAGGAAAGCATAAATATACAACACCTACATTATATGTTTACTACTGGCACTGGCCTGCAGCTAGTCTCTGCCATTACACTAGTTTCCATAAACGAAGAATTGTTATTACAATCTAGACTTCAGTAACATTGGCATTTGGAATCCACACCCTTCCTTCTGTTATTGCCAATATTCACATATGCAATTTAGTCGGCATCACAGAATTCAGGAAATTGTAGGAACATTTTTAGCAATCATCCTTAGTCTAGAATTGCTGTTGGAGTCAACAACAGCTCTGGAGGAAAGCCACTAATTGAAAATGCCTCATTGATGAATATACACTTGCAGGTAATTTATCATCCGAGCTACTGGCCAGGACTGCCAGCAACCATGGAGGAATAAGCTCTTATTCCTCCATGCAGCAACCAATGGTTTAATAGAGCGCCACTGTCCAACTGCTGCACTAGACTAGCCAATATTCATCTCGAAAAGTAACGACAATGGTATCTCAATTCAGCCACAACAATAAATTATTGTTCGTATCGCAAATGGACCGGCAGCGATGACTCATCGGTCTCCTGATGAAGATGCCATTGGCGTCACGGCAACCATTGTCTGCTGAGAACGATAGATGCGGGGAGCCAAGGGCTATTGTGAAAAATGGGCCAGATAATTATAACGCACCAAGAATAATAAAATATTTGACCGGCTCTACAAAAAAGGGTATTAAGTCGCGTTGTGCATTATCATGTAATATAACCCGCTCAACGTTGAGAGGGTGAACATTTTGTCCACATGTGATTTTCATTTTTTGTCATGATTGACATCTTTAATATCTACAGTTTCAGGTTTTATTCACAAAAACGTTGGTTTTGATGAAAAAACTGGAAAAAAATACCATTTTTTGTGCATCGTTCTGTTGTTCTACAACCGTAAGAGCCGGCAATTTTAAAGCCCGTTTTCTCACTTGTGTATATTGAACTCCAAGGAAGTAATAAACATGCAAACATGACATATCTCCAAAATGGGAGGGGCAATGGAGGTCTATTATATATACCAAATGAAGGCTGACGTTGTAGGCTTTTCAACCATGTCTATAACTCATGCTGTACCAGATGATTAGTAGTACTCCAAACACAACATATGACAATTTATTTTAACCTACCGATACAAACTACTTTGAGGGGGGATTTAGGTGCTCAAATGGATCCGCAAAGCACTTTGTGTCCATGCTTAACCCTGCAAAATGAGTCGTAAGTTGCCAGAACTACCGGAACTTTTGGGTAATGCACTTTTTTTTTAACAGTGTCGTACACACCAGAAATCAATGGAAACGGTCGACCCTTTCACCCGAATAACAACTGTACATTATAAGGTGTCAACCTGAGAGATACACCAAAATGAAGAGCAAATAATGTGCTTTCTACTGCATGTGAAAAACTAAAAAAATAGTCCTTCAAACTCATTTCGCAGGGTTGAGAAACA
Source organism: Crossaster papposus (assembly GCA_037893245.1). NCBI lineage: Eukaryota > Metazoa > Echinodermata > Asteroidea > Velatida > Solasteridae > Crossaster > Crossaster papposus. Next base: position 452,920 of record JBAIAA010000818.1, on the reverse strand, counting down.
TCTTCCAAAATCCATCCTCCCAATTTGTTGGATTTGATCGCCGTCTGGCGATCGCTAGTTTGTTTTTATAAAATTCATTTTTTCTTAACAATTACAGGATATCTAGCGCAATCATTTTGCTAAATGCCTACAATCATTATTTACTTTCAAATATTGTAAGAGATTTTTTAATAATTCGGTAGTAAAATGTTTCGATATATGCAAATGGTGTATCCTACCTTTAAACCTGACCAAAACAAATGCAGGAAAATTTCATTAGTTAGCCACGTTTTTTTTCTGACAACCAGGGGCCAATTTCATAGAGCTGCTTAAGCACAAAAATTTGCTTAGCATGACAATTCGTCCTTTGCAAAAACAAGGTTACAGACCAAATTTTCACGTGACAGTGATCTTTATTGTTTTGGATTGATAATCAGCTGTTTTTTTGCTTAGCATGAAAAACACGTATAATTTTGGCTGGTAACCTGTTTTTAATGAGCAAGACTTTTTTGTGCTAAGCAAATTTTTGTGCTTAGCAGCCATATGAAATTGGCCCCATATAAAGTGACTATGCTAACTAAGAAGTGCAAATTAAGAGGACACTACTTTAACTTGCAAACATTTTGATTTCATTTAAGTAACTGGTTTGGTGTTCGTTCAATTGAGCTATAAAGCGACGACATCAAACAAATCCTGCACACTCGTGCTGCACAGACGCCAATCTTCATAGACACATGGATGATTCTCCATTACCAATTCAACAGGGCCATGGTTGGCTGCACTGCATTAGAAAAAAAAGGTGATGAAAGATTTCATATAGCCATTACTTAACCTAATTACATATCCTTCATTATCTCATACGGTGCGCTATTGCGTATTGGCATGAAAGTAATATGTATTGTTACATGTACCTCAATGGTCATGAATATCTACACACAGATATGCATACAGATTCACAAAGAAGTATATAAACCCCCAAAAGATGATGTGCGTGTATAAGATTTTGCAAAGACACGCACAGTTTTACATTAATCAACCCTAAACCCCAGGTAGTCGTTGGTTATCTTTATGGTAATAATATTACCTACATATTATTATCATTATAATTATCATTATTATTTTATTTATTGCTATTCATATTGTCGTGGTTCTCGTGCTCAAAAAAATTACACCTTAAAATTATATTTTTTAAATTAAAGTCAAAAAGCAATAACCATTAGACTGTGTACAAACAATGTTGGAGCCCACTTGGGTTTTCCAAATGCATTATCAGCAAATTGACTATTACGTCGGGAAAATTACAATGTAGCTTATTATTTGACAAAGGGCCACGGTACATATGATGTAGGTATGGCAACTCCTACATTACATGTACTACATGCAGATATGCAGATCCTGACCGACAAGGCGAGGGGACTAGAAAGCCCAGTGCATACATAAGAAAATAAGCGTGACTCTGAATGCAAATACACGGATGCCGTCAGGCACCACATTTGTGCCGCATTCAAGATTTGAAACTCAACTCTACAATTTCTAGATCAACCACGATTTGCTCAGCGGGTCAATGCGTGCACAACAGACCCCTAGTCCTTCGCAGAAAAGAAAAGAAAAATGCGTGTGCGTGCACATGGTTACAAAAACCAAGGTATCTTCTGCAGGAAAGCTTTTCGGGTGGAGAAAGTAATGTAATACCAAAAGGTAACGGTTTATTATATATGGAGTAGGGTAGAAAAGAAAAAAGTGCAAGGAGACAAGTGGCTCATATTCATGAGTCTGGGCCCCGAGAAATAAATCAATTCTACTTCCAACCGATATTTGCACTGCACTCCGTGTATTTTTGGTTACACGGGCGCATGTTTACGCAAATAAGAAACGCAGTGCGACAGCACAATTTACTCAAATAGTAAAAAGTGAAGTACGGATGACTTCCACTATGTACGTGTTTGTGACTATGTATTGCTTTATTGTGTCTATACCAGGCTTTCAAGACCTCTGTATAATTTCCAAGACTTGCATACTGGTCAATGTACATGTACTTCCTTTGCTTTGGAAAATTCGTGGATGGACTGTAGTATCCTGACACTATCTACTTCAGCAATTGTGTACAAAGTCTACGGAGAGTCGAGACAATTTTCTAAGTATTTATTTCTTAACCAAATTGGAAATGTTTCTAAGTCCCAGATTTATGTCTCTTCAACATTTCTGCACTGATTGACCTTTATTGAGATAATATATAGATTAGATATAGCATTCTTAAAAAAAAAAAATCTGGAATGAAATTGTTTCACCCCTACTCAAATAAAGCAAGATGCCATGTATTATTAAAGACTCCGTCTACAAATAAGTCGAGATCATGTGGATGATCAGGCTCCGTCTTCAACTCATCACCACTTCCAAACTATATGAACGAAGCCAAAGATGTGGTTTGGAAAATGGCCACAGTGTGCACACACACAGGTTTGCAAGCAGTTGTGGCACGAAGGAGAGACTACTGTGGCCTAGCGATCTGGAGCATTGAATTCGTGGTCTGCGGGTAGTTCTGCACGTTGGAGGTTCGAACCCAGCCTGGGCTATACAACTTTCACAAATAATATGGGTAGAGGCATTATTAATGCCCTGCAGTAGACTAGTTACCTATCATAACCCTATTCATACTGCGAAGAGACCAAATAAGCCATTTGCGCGTGACCCCGAGTTAAATTTGAATAACATCTGGTACACTGACTTGCTCACACAGCTTGGCACAGTTTAACTTTAAATTCTCCAGACCAAAGACACTGTTGCTATATCACGTGATTCGGGGCAAGCCTTACGCGTCATACGCTAGCTACCCCCAGCTCTGGAATGGTCTGGTGTCTTTTTGCCATTCTCACCCATTGTAAACAATGTATTGGTGCTGAGCGTCTCTTACGTAACTATGCAAAAGCTTGCCCCGAATCACGTGTCTTTGGTCTGGAGAATTTAAAGTTAAACTGTGCCAAGCTGTGTGAACAAGTCAGTGTACCAGATATTATTTAAATTTAACTCGGGGTCACGCACAAATGGCTTATTGTCTCTTTTCAGTGTGAGGGGCATGGTTCGTCCACACTTTCCTCTCGTAGCACACACTCCAAGTGGCCATACCTTGTGGGCGATATTTGCAATTTAAACAAAGCAGCACTTACATAATTTATCAACATGCATGATTTGTTTGTTTTCTGGTACCATAAGCCCAGTCAGGCACGGTTTAATTAACATCAGTGTCAAGTGCAATTAGTAACCCAGTCCTTAGTAATACGGTGTTCCGTGTGGCCAATCAACCGTGACGAGGTCACATGCAAGCCCAGCAGAGCGTGGTCAACTGCCATGTCTCAATATACACACGTACAAGCAGCACTGCGCGAACTGTCATTGGCCAGTCTAGCGTGGGGGATGTGCTGTGTCATCCGCAGTCGGCTGTGGTTGAACATAACCGGCCGACCATGGCCTTAAAGAGTCATTGATAATTGCATCGACATACCAGTAGAAACCATCTGGAGGCATTTTTAAATGTAAATGAAGCTCAGAAAACCAAGCTGGTCTAATTTTACAGAGCCAGAATTGTAGCCAAGTAAATTCATGCGGTTTAGCAAAAGTCACCTGGAAACCAGTCAAGAACAATTAACGCTAGCAAAGAATTGTTATTATTAACCAATTACAGTTGTATAGGTGGGAGGAAAACACCAGAGAAATATTCTCTGGGAATCCCATGGAATCAGGTAGGGACTGAAAACCCAATCCATATGTGGATCAGGCCAGGAATCGAACCCGGGCCACAGCGGTGGAAGGAAAGGAAAGTAACCACTAGTCAATCTTGGAGCCTGTATGTGTGAAGGAGCATTAAAGTAGGATACACCATTTGCAGATACGGTATCTAAAAAAGTTACTACCGAATATAAGAAAATATCTTACTTATTTGAAAGTACAAAATTATTGTAGGCATCCAGCAAAAGCATTGAGCTAGATATCCTGTAATTGTTCCGAAAAATTGAATTTGATTTATAACAACAAATTCACAATCGTTCGTAGGCGATCGCGACAAAAACAAGAACAACAAAAATTAGTGCCCGTCGTCAGTTAAAAAACAAACGCCATTTTTCTTGCTTTTCTCTCCATCCAAGATTGTAAAACTTTGGACAAATCCACCCATTCATGATAATTTAAGCAATTATCAATGGTGTATCCTACCTTTAACAGCTCACAACTCACCAATCTTCAATCAGTTGCAGTGACTTTCTTAACCGCCATGATGCGCGTTGCATTTAGAGTACACTTTCAAAATTTAATCCATCTAATTTCGTTATGTTAACACGCACATGAATTCAAATTGTCTGTGTACAAGACGGCTTTAAAGTATCTATTCTACACACGTAAGAATAAGAATTAGCGCTCTAGTAATTTAATATATCGATAGCTCTATCAATACATGTACTTGTACACTAAATCTACAGTCCCTACACTGTGAACTTCACGGAAGTTGATGAGAAAGTTTGACAAATTGTTAATCACCACGAATAGGTGACAAGTAGGAGAACCTCTTGGGGAAAAAGGGGGGGGGGAGGATCATCCACCCTAGCCAAGTCCAAGGCTTGACAAATGGTGTGAGAATAAGCCCCCTCCTCCCTGGGGGCCTCCCCTGGTCTATGACCATTATTGTCGCTGGACCAGGTTGATTGATATTAGGACAAGCACTTCAGAAAAAGAATAAATCAATCATTTTCAAACTGTACCCTACAATGCAACAGCATTACTGAGCAACTCCATCAATCCATGCATAATTTAGTGGTCATCTGAGAAACTATCCAATTAAAATCGTACTTGTTTATATAACGGATGAATCACATTGAAGGTTTGGGCGATTCCAAGCAAAAAATCGTGCACTCTTATTTGTAGGCAACCTGAAAATGTCTGCTCTGTTACTTAAAATGTACACACAAAATTGTGCTAATACGGTTCCTTTATTTGTCTAAAATAATTCCTCAATGGACTATAATGCATTTATAACACTGCGACTCCAGCACCCGATTACATAAAATGCATCGTAACTTACGATGTATCGCGATATCGAGAGCAGTGTTTAAAAATAGTATTTCCAACGATTGCCGACCGTCAATCGTTAGAAATTGATACAAAATTTCACTTTTCTTGAAAACCACAGCACACCAGATGCTGTGATTTCACAGGATGCTTGAGACTGTTATAGGTTTACAGTCAAGTAAGTTATTTTATAATAATGCCGTAGTTAGGTTTGCAAATGGTGTATACTACATGTATCTTTAATCATGATTTCTTTTGCAAATTAATGGCCTTATCTTAAGAACTACATGTAAATTCAGCAGCAAATACTGTGAAATGTCCAGACATATTCAATCGATGGAAGACGAACACTGGTCAGAGGCTGTTGTCTGTAATTAATGTAACAGCCCAACGGAATGAACCTTTAAAATATTCATCAGTGTTACTCACAACGACGGGCAAATTTCCACCACGTTCTGACAAGACTGTCTTCGGGTTTGACAGTAAGGAGAGACGGGATAGCGACAAGTTTTTTAATTGCCAGAGGCTGAATGCATAAAAACTACTCAAGTGTCAAAGGGGTAATATACATGTATATATATACCTCTATGCAGCTATCAAAAAAGTAACCAACAAAATGTTGTTGAAATGCTAATATTTGTTAGATATTAAAGATATTAATGATTCAAATTCTTTGAAAATAAATTTAAAAAATAACAAAAAGAATGCCATTTCTAAATACGCGTCTCACAGACGCACATTTGGAAATTTCTGATTAGTACACAGAAGTGTTTGAACGACGCGCGACGGAAGTGTTTGAAAGACGCGCGGCGCACGTGTTTGAAAGACGCGCGGCGCACGTGTTGGAACGACGCGCGGCGCAAGTGTTGGAACGACGCGCGGCGCAAGTGTTGGAACGATGCACGGCGCAAGTGTTGGAACGATGCACGGCGCAAGTGTTGGAACGATGCACGGCGCAAGTGTTTGAACGATGCGCGGCGCAAGTGTTGGAACGACGCACAGTGCAAGTGTTGGAACGACGCACGGCGCAAGTGTTGGAACGACGCACGGCGCAAGTGTTGAAACGACGCACGGCGCAAGTGTTGAAACGACGCACGGCGCAAGTGTTGAAACGACGCACGGCGCAAGTGTTGGAACGACGCACGGCGCAAGTGTTGGAACGATGCACGGCGCAAGTGTTGGAACGATGCACGGCGCAAGTGTTGGAACGATGCACGGCGCAAGTGTTGGAACGATGCACGGCGCAAGTGTTGGAACGATGCGCGGCGCAAGTGTTTGAACGACGCGCGGCGGAAGTGTTGGAACGACGCGCGGCGCAAGTGTTGGAACGACGCGCGGCGCAAGTGTTGGAACGACGCGCGGCGCAAGTGTTGGAACGACGCGCGGCGCAAGTGTTGGAACGACGCGCGGCGCAAGTGTTGGAACGACGCGCGGCGCAAGTGTTGGAACGATGCACGGCGCAAGTGTTGGAACGATGCACGGCGCAAGTGTTGGAACGATGCACGGCGCAAGTGTTGGAACGATGCACGGCGCAAGTGTTGGAACGATGCATGGCGCAAGTGTTGGAACGATGCACGGCGCAAGTGTTGGAACGATGCACGGCGCAAGTGTTGGAACGACGCACGACGCAAGTGTTGGAACGACGCACGGCGCAAGTGTTTGAACGACGCACGGCGCAAGTGTTTGAACGACGCACGGCGCAAGTGTTTGAACGACGCACGGCGCAAGTGTTGGAACGACGCACGGCGCAAGTGTTTGAACGATGCACGGCGCAAGTGTTGGAACGATGCACGGCGCAAGTGTTGGAACAAAGCACGGCGCAAGTGTTGGAATGATGCACGGTTTGACACTATTGGCCTGTTCAGTGCGCGATACGCGAGTAACTGCTATCCGCTGACTGAGAATGTAGCCTTAACGCAGATTGTGGTCGATATTTAAATTGAGACTCTGCAAATTTTGAATTGAAATCAAAATCGTATAATATTGTTGTTTCTAAAAATATGCAGCATTCACAGAGCTAAGAACTTCATCAGGTTGTTTGTCAAAGAGTGGGAGGATATGCTTCACCACAGTATTACATTCCCCGAAGGAATGAAAATATTTACGCAAGATAAAGACATAATTAAGCAATTGTTTATGCGATTCAAGGAAATGTTTGGATAAAAATATACACAGGAAATGCGACATACATGATTCTATTACTTGTAAAAAACAAAACTCAACACTTCAGTTCCTATTTACATAAAATGTTATTTCCCCAAATGAAAACAAAGTGATTGAAAAAGTATTGCAAGGTTTGTGCGTTTATTCTAGGTAGAAGTGTATGTTCTTGTTTCATGGGGTTTTTGTTACTTTTTTTTTTATTGTAGAAGATTTCCTTTATGCCTACAATTGACCGACTGATGAATTGTTTGACAAAAGGTTAATAAAGAACATTATTAATGTAGTACAATTCTTCAGGCAACAAGCTCACATAAAGAAATAATAATAACTACATACATTACACAGCTAGAATACGTGCACATAAACAGTAGAAATATGAATATGAAAGACAAAAAATAGATACCAAAATAATATAAAAACGTGATTAACATAATGTGTGCTGATTACTATTTTTCAAATGCAACAAAAAAGCTTCATAATAATTAAAGCTATAGATAGTGTATTACAAATTATATTACGTCTAATAACAAAAACGATTTAAAGGTAGTATACACCATTTGCAGATATCAAAAATATTTACTATCGAATTATTAAGAAATATCCTACTCATCTGAAAGTAAATGTTGATTCTGGGCATCCAGCAAAACGGCGATCGCGAAAAAACAAAGATAACATAAAAATAACTGCTCGACGCCGGTTGAAAAAACCCGCTGTTTTTTTGTGCTTTTCTCGGCATCCATGATTCTAAAACTTCGGACAGCTCAGTTAAACGATATTTACTATAAATACAACCCCCCAAATCTACTCATTCATGATAATTCAAGAAATGACCAATGGTGTATACTACCTTTAAATTGTTTATGGCAGGTTAGATTTAGATAAATTTGTTGATTTGTACCGACGCCAGACGTTGATACCTTCTCTTAAAAATAACACAGTTTACATAAAGACATACATACCTTATAATCCGCATGATGATGAGCCATTCGTTAACACACGAAGTACTTTACTGCACTCACAAAACCATGCGTAATAATTCCCACACTAAAGAGTCCAACGTTTGCTACGGCAATCCTTAATCATGTACATGTACAGTATCCAAACATATTCATGTACATGCATTACAGCAGCCAACTTGTGAACATATTGAGTAAGTAGCATGTACATGTAGCAACCCACTCAGAGTCATCCAATTTACTTCGCCCGATTTACAAAAATCACAACCGAGCACGGGCACCACCGAGTCTGACCCTACGATAAAATCATCACCCTCTAATTATCAATTCCCATTCATCCCTTGCCCCCTAAAAACCCACAAGAAACAGGCATAATTTCAAAGAGGGCTACTTTACCCGCTGATGACGAAACAGCCTCCTCATGGCTGCTATTTTCCTGTGCACTACATCACTGTACCAAGACATTGATATATTCTTCCCGACGAATCGGTCGACTCAGTACGGCCCAAAAAAAATTGAAGGGTAAACACAATGTGACTCCCCTACGGGGCCTTACGCGAAACATTCATAAAAAATCCAAGCCCCTCCAGCCGATTGGGGCGTAGAACCCGAATCCATAATCTCTCATTGTTTTTTTCCCTCCACAAACTCGTTGTTGTCACTCAGAATCGCGGCGGCAACTCGACTCTACGTCGATGTCCGTGTAATCATATACTACCCCGGAGAGTGCGCAGTGCCGGCAATTCAGTATTCAGGATGTGCAAGCAGAGCTGGGCATGTGCGGGTGCGTGACTGACGGCACACGGTGGAATTATGAGATGCGACTCAGTGACTAGCGTCGAGCACGTCCATTGACGATATGCGGGATGAATCATCATTCGGGAGGCCAAGCTGCAGAGTCTGGCAAGCATCACGGAGGAGTAGGAGGATAATCACAGAGAGCGAGCGAGAGAACACAGATATATGCTATTAGTCATCCACGAGGATGCCACGGAGGGGCGGGGCTTAAGATAATGAGGTTTTTATCATTAATAGGTTTTTTTGTCCCCCCCGACTCCTCAAGCGGGGCACTAGAGCATCTGGTTGGCTTATTAGGAACACCTGCTTTGTCATGTACAAGTACTTAGTACGTATGTACTTTGTATGGTTGTTGGCAAAACAGATCCTACGCCCAACTGGGCATTACTCTGGATTATCCATAAACATGTTAAAATGTACCAACAAAATATGAAAAAATTACATAATAGATTCAGCTAGTATGGCAGATAGGTGATGGGATTGGACCTTTGATGATTACAAGCATGCAATTTGACACACAGAGAAAGATAATTGGCTTTAAGGCCAATGCGGATTTGTCATTTATAAGAAAAATTGGTAGAATAACAAGAAATGGCAACCATTTTGAAGATTTGTTTGTGGCCATATAGCAAAATTTCTTTCTCATGACATACATTCTGTACATGCACTTTGTGTGCCCAATTTCATGCTTGTATTATCAACTTAGCAAAATTCCCCAAAAATATAAGAAAACTTTTTATTCACAGCATTGAAATTTAATTAAATGTACATGTACGATAGAAAAGGGCTAAAATGGATTTAAATGGATTTAAAAAAAATCCATGCGAAGTAAAAGAATGCAGTATACTGTATGCGATATGTACGAGTGTCCATGCACTGAAAGAAAAATGACCAAATGTCCAAATATTTGCATACACAGGAAATCCTACTGTCCTTTAAGACTGACACTGACAGCTAGAAATTTGTTTAAGGAAGTTGCTGGATCCGTGAACAATTTGATAAAATTACTAAGTAGAAAAAATTTATTTTCGGCCTCGCTCCAATTTGCTTGTGGCATGTTTTTCAGTCATCCATTTTGAAATCTTCACAAATATCTTCTCCCTCAGTTTTCCATCTGTGTTTAACAAGCTATTCTTGCAGGAAACGAATGTATTACTTCTTACAGCACAAGACCATGTTTCCTGCAAGTTTGATGTTTCAGTTTCAAACTATGTTGTTTTAATCATACACAAGTTTATGAAGTTGTAATGATCGGAATGCTATAAACATGCAGTACATGTATTTAAACCATTGCTGTGACGTCACTCCATTGTTAAAAGTGTGGATTCGTATCTACGAATCGACCTCTTTGGACAAAAAGTGTGGATTCGTATCTACGAATCAACACTTTGGACAACAAGTAAAGTTAGGAATTCGCGGTTTTCATCTTAACACTAACCCAAAGCTTGATTACGTAAGATCCTCGAGAAACCCTGCATGCAAATTAGGCGTCCAATACATGGCCACACTACCAGAATGCATGCCTTTTCATGTCCACTCAACTGGATGACAGTTGACGCAATGGTTTAAGTCAGAGAATACACTCGCAAGTGTGGATTCGTATTTAAGAATCCACTCGGAGCTTCGCGCCTCGTGAATTCGTAATTACGAATCCACACTTTCTCGTGTATTCTCCTATACGTACACCATTTTTTTTTTCTTTAACTAACTTCCTTCTTTATTAATTAAAAACACTTTGCAGAAATAAAGGATTCCCCCCCCCCCCCCTGACAACAACAAAACTCCCCCCCCCCCCAAAAAAAAAATAATAATAATAATAAAAAAATCCACACCAAAACCCTGAAACATTTCACCAGTAAAATATTTATAAAGCATGTGGGAGAAACACACAACTTTGTCCAAACAAATTTTTCAAAGATCTAATGATTTTATTATAATTTTATTTTAATATAGACGTAAGGGAAAGTTAAGAGAACAGTAGGAAAAAAGTGGGAGAAAAGTGGAATAAAAGTAGAAGAAAAGTAGGACAAAAGAAGGCCTTTTTAGGAAACGAAATCAGGAAATTGGTTCACTCTATAAAAATAACTCCCGACAATCACACTTTTTGCGTGTAATTTGCATGTAAAATAAACCTATAATTTTAGCCCCAAAACTCAAATAAAAGGCCTCGTTATACCCTTTAATTTGACACCAAATTTGTTGATGTGATGCTTCTAGTTTGGAGATTTGGTAAAAAAAATTCACTTTTTAGCCATAATGTCCATTTTCGCGTAGAATTGTCCAGATTCATTGTAACTAAAACATTTGCATGTCGTACATGTAATAAACATCGCCAAATTAAAAGCGCAGAGAACTACAATGCGTACAAGTAGTACACACCAGCGTATCACAATTCGACTGTACGCTGCATACTCTATACAAGATGCCTGGAGGTAGACTTCAAAGACAATTTTCAATTTTAACTCGATTTTATCCATGTTCAGTTCAAGCTTTTAATGAGAAGTAATTGCATTTTCACGGTCAGCTACATGTAATGTGGTTATGAAGACTTTGCGGTATATCCATGAATAATATCTTTTGGCTAGGTGGCTAAGCTATCTCTGGGTAAAAGGATTAAAGAATAAGAAATTAGATTTGGCCCGCTTACATCTTATAGTTGAGATTACAGTACATAATCCTGTGAAAAGATAAGAGGAGAAATGAAACATTTTGTACACTATGTATATTTCATGTAATTTGTAGTAGTGAAAGGCTTTTCCAAACTGTATTGGACAAGATTTGCGGAGTGTTTGATAAACTTTTATCTCTATTGGTTATCACTTTAAAGGGAAAAACAAAAAACAAAAACAGCAAGATAGAGAAGGAGAGAGACTCAAAAAAGAAGCAAAATATGCTGTGGATTACAGAAAAATGCACCTAGACCCATCTACATGTAGCAACTTGCCTTCACCATTATCTGCTTGGTACATTTTACACCCCCATTTTGGAATATCCTGGATTGGCGACTGCAAACATAAAATGAATCGGAACCGGGTTTCTGACCACTAAATCAGGAACCCGTACCAAATTCGGGTACCTGTAACCAACTTTACAAATTTACTTTAGTACATGTAACTTCTCAGACCGTGAAAAAGATATAATAAATGATTGGAATGCAGGCCCGTACGCAGGGAGGTGCGACGGGTGCGTACGCACCCCCCCCCCCCCCCCCCCCCCCCAAATTACCAAAAGGTCTACATTTTCTGGGGTAAATAATTGTATTTTGATGTAGAAATAACGGTACTGGCACACGAAAATATTTGGTCCCATTTTTGGTCCCATCAGTACAAATTCGCCCTCCAAATTACCAAAAGGTCCACATTTTCCGGGGTAAATAATGGCATTTTGATGTAGAAAAAACGGTACTGGCACACGAAAAATCCCATCAGTACAAATTCGTCCCCCAAATTACCAAAAGCTCCACATTTTCCGGGGTAAATAATGGCATTTTGATGTAGAAATAACGGTACTGGCACCCCCCATAAAAAATCCTGTGTACGGGCCTGGAATGTCATTTGTGGAAAAGATTTAATAAAAAAACAGGCTACATGGAAAACCAAAACAGATTTCCAGTTTAATTGTGCATTTTATCCCGCGAAACCTGCCGCTCGTGAAAATTGTTAGGTCGGTATCTTTTCCAGATACTTGGTACCCATGGTTTTATTTCAATACTGTATTTGGTTCCCATACTTCTGGTATATTCACACTACTTGCATGAACAAGGTCACTTTGTACAAACAAAGTGGTTATGTGGTTTTTATCCTTGACAAGAACCTAAAGCAACGCCAAAATTCAGGATGCGCATCGGAACTAGTCAGGAAATGCATCGGAAATGTCAGGAACTAGTTCCAGATTATGAAATCAAGGACCAGTATTAAACCAACTTTACAATTTATATACATGTAGTAACTTATCGGATGGCGAAAGAGAAAGGTTTTGAATGTCATTTGTTGGGATTTTTCAAAAAGAAACCGGGCTACAAGGAAAAACATAATATATTTCATGTTCATGACGCAAAAAAATGCAGTTACATGTGTACATCTTAAAGCGATGAAAGCTCACTGTACACCGTTTGTATCTTGCTTTATCGACTCACCAATGTGTTAGTATTATCATGTGAACCTATATAAACAAGCTGACCAGCAACTTCGGAGGTTTGAATTGTGGGATTATAGGTTTCTTATAATGGTTACCTAGGTGCTCTTGTTTTTTTTTTTTATCGTTTCTTTTGTGTATACCCCGGTTCCTAAACTACCCGTAAATACACAAAACACAAAATAATCATGCACTGAAAAACCAATGCATTAGAAGAGTAAACAGAACACATCCAGCTCTTTCCTGATACTCTAAAGTAGAGCTTGAAGAATGAAAGCAACCAATATCCTTGGCAAATGGTTTAAATGTTTGATCTACGGTATATACACATACACACACTTTTGTGAGTCACCAAAGACATACATGTACTCTGAACTTGAATGGAAATATATGAATGCATTGTGTACACAGCGCTTAGGAAAGCATCCCAGTTGTTGACAAAGTGGGGGCCTAAAGTAAAGTATGAAACCAAACAAATAAAGTTGACGTAATTATGAGCAGACAGAAACATGCTCTGTGGATAATGGATACAAGATTTTTTGTAATCAAATTATAAACATTGCATATAATGCCAATGTGGGGCAGATATGAAAGAAGCGAACTACATGTACAGACACATATACGGCATCCTCTTATCTTCTGAGATTCCACTGGTTTCTATACTTTGTACTTCGCATACAAATCTTTTAAGTCTGGGGATGCGTTTTGGCACTCGTAACCAAAAACTGGTTCTGCATGTATTGTTTCTCCTTCGTTTTGTGGATTTTATTATTGCACGATTGTGCAAAATTCACAAACCCCCCCCCAAAAAAACAGTTCTTGGTTATGACTGTTTACGACTGCCAAAACACGCTCCAGAATGCCTGGACTTTTTTTGTTTGTATTTGTCACTTTTTTTCTTTAGTAATGGGGTTCCAGAAAGCGGAGAGGTAATAAAAACGAGAACCACAGAAATAAAACAGGATGCCCTTTAGCAGATGGCATTTTTTGCTATCTTTCTAATCCGGATGACGTTTATAAACGCAAAGTTTTTCCCAGATTCAAAACGGATGATGCATAAACACGCCACGAGCAAGGCCGGAAATGCGTGGGTGTGCTTTCCGGTACTATTGGCCTGAACCTGCTTCGGACCGAGTTTCGTTAAAAATAATCCCGCGCGTCGGCTCGGTGATGTTAAAATAATCCCAGCGCAAACTGGTTAAGAGAGTCCGCGAACAGACACAGAAATCCCACAGGTATAAGTACCGAATGAACGAGTGCGGTGTGTAATACCAGCGACGTTCTTCCCATGGGAAGTTCGGTTTCTAGCGCCCTCGTACGACCGTGCTCAGAGCCCATGGCCCCAAATAAGAACAAATACCAACTGCCTACCTTGGTGGCGTACGTCTCTGCGGTCATCCTGCATTTTTGTTCCACCTCATACTTGATGTGAAGATGGGAGAACTCGTCCCAAGCTGCTTCTGAAACTGTTATCAGATGAAAAATTAATACATTTCAATGTTTTAATAATCACCGTCACCACAAACTGACACTCAGTTCTCGTAACTGTGCGGGACGTGAGTGCATGCTAAGCGCGCGTATTTTACAGAACCAAGTAATTTTCGTTTACACAAACTGACACTCAAGTACTGCTGTGCGTGCTATGCACAATTTTCACTAATTAAAACCTGTCCTAATTTCATGAATTTAAACGTTTTCAGTTAGAGGTAGCATAACCATTTGCTTTTATTGTAATTTTCGAAAACGGATGGGTTGGGGGATTTATATTTTATAGTAATATTGTGACGCTGACCTGTTCAAAGTTTTGTGTTCATAGCAGCTGTTCTTGACTTCCTGTAGACGAATTTAGACTTACCTACACTGAGGCGTGCCAGGTCCTGATCAGTATTATAAAGTCTCTTTTCATAACCCCTTCGGATTTTCTCACTCTCTTGGAACTTTCGACGCAACTTATCGTAGTTCCTTTTGAGCTCTGCATGTTCTTGAATGGCTGTTAAAATAAACAACATTTAAAGTATTATTTTTAAAATATTGTTTAAAAGTTGAACAAAGAAGCAGAGCGGAGTTTGAAACTGCGACCACCGATTGACAAATTTCCCTTTGTGGTTTATTTACAAACAAGGTTCTCAAACCAGGAGTGTCGCCTACTTTTGCGATAAACCCCATTTTACAACTTGACCTTTTAAAGGGATCGTATACGTTTGGTAATTACTCCAAAAATTATTGGCAATAAAAACTTACTTGGTAAGAAGTATAGCAGCTTTGGATAGTATAATGCATTTTTAGAAACTTTTCACTTCGAAGTACTGCGGTTATGGAAAAAGATATCACTTTTATCCCAACAAATTTGAATCTGAATCAGATTGTGTATTCCAATGCAGATTATTCTTCCTGCGTGGACATAACCGCTCCAGATTTTCGGCAATATCTCAAAATCGCTACCCCTTTTTGAAATGAAATTTGTACAGGTTAGTTTTATGGTATATATCTACAACTATATAGGATTGAAACAAACAGTGGGTTTCAATTACCAAACGTATACGATCCCTTTAACTCAGTATACGTGATCTTAAATATTACCATCGCATGCAATTTTAATATTACATCTTTGACCCAAGTTTGATTTCAACTGAACTTCAAATTGTGTAATTCAAATTTTACAATTCCAGCCTCCTTTACAACTTGACCTCAAATGACCTTTGACATCAGTACTTGACCTTTGCAAATTGGCCATCATATAAAGGTTACAATATTTGCATGCATGACCCAAGTTTGATTGCAAATAGAGTTCACTGAACTTTGCGGAGAAGACAATTTTGTTTTACTTTAACCAAAATGATACATACGAACGGACGGACTATGGACGAGTGGACTACCGGTATGTACAAAAATAATGATTGCATAAGCCCTGGACTTTTTTTGATAAAACTTACCGAGACGATGGTTACTTTTCCCATTTTAAGTCCAGTGCGAACACGGCTATAGTCTCTTTCTGAACTTTGTTCAGGCGAGACAAAATAAGTCGTAACTGTAGACTAGATAAGAGTTTTTAGCACCTTTGTGATGAAACTCAAAAAGCCACAAGTAGGGAAATAGTCCTTGAAAAAAAAATTATGGCTTAACAAATCTTTGAGATTCATTTTGTGGTTACACTCTGTGGTCTCAGTAATGTTCACCAGTTCAACAGTTCTTTCAACTTTAGCATTAGATTATAAAAAAAAAATTAAATCATAATTGTTATCAACCCTGTCCGGATGTTTAAGATCTAACAAAAAAAACCCACAATGTTTGCTTGTGCTACTGTATGGGGGCCCTGTATGGGGAATTCCCCCCAATCTCCACAGACTGCTAATTAGCATTACAAGGAGGAAGCCCAAGGTGATTCACCCTTGTACTCTTGACTGTAAACCATTCAGGAAACATGCTACTGGTAATTGCTAACACTGTGTGTACCATGGAGCTATAGCTATGAAGATTACTCTGTGGCATAACTGGGGGAAAGGGGGGGGGGGAGGTCTGTGCCCATTAGGCACTCCCCCCCCCCTTTTTCACCAATATAAAATCTTGAAGTGCATACTTCAGTTTTCTTTATTGCCTGTTGAAAAATGTTATGCTATAGTTACAATGTACACTGCTGTTCACCGAGGCCCTCTTTAATGGTAAAAGCTTTGTTCTGGCTATTCTGTGTAAAGTAACTGCCCTGTGACAGATTATAATCTAACAATAGCCAAGTACAATGTGCAAATTTGCACATGCACATCACAAATGGCACACTCTAGTTCCATCTGGTGGTCCCCCTATCAAATGTCCAGGGCCCAGGGATTTCTGGTTATCCCCAAAGGACCCAATGCAGATTTATGCCACTGGCCTAATGGTTTCACTCGAGTGTGTATGGCAGGTGCGGATCCAGGGAAGGGGTGCTGGGGTCCGGACCCCACATTTTTGGACTGGATTTTTAATTTTGCAAATGCAAAATAGCAGCGTGGTGATTTCTGTAAACGATTCCCAATAGATCAAAACAATCAAAGTATATAAGAAACATAGGCTCATAATGTACCAGAATGCACCTCAGAGCTTCTACTGTAACAAAATTTCGGGGGAGAGCCCCCACGCCCCCCGCCCATATGGCTAGGACCCCACATTCATAAATTCCTGCATCCGCCCCTGTATGGTGGACCGGCATGGTTTATTCTCGGCGCGAAAGCCAACGCGAAACTTAAATTGTGATTATACACGCAATGTCGCACGTGCATGCAAATTCGACACAATTCTGCTCGGAATTTTTCAAGAGATTATGTTAGGTAGCCAAGACGACCTATTCGAAGGTCATGGCGTGGTCTATACAGCGTACGTTGGCGGCCTAAGTATGACGTCTTGCAAACAAGACTAAAACTGGCCTCAAACTACAATTCCGACACAGGAGCTTTAATCTGTGATCTTCAGGTAGCTTAACCAGTATGGTATCCTGTGATTATACCCCATTGTCTGGAATATGCAGGACATATATTTAAATGACTTTTAAAACAAATACGTTCATTTCTGGTATGATTTCCTGAGTTAGTGGAATATATAGCCGAGCCCATAGACTTGTTAACGTGGCGTTGCTATACAACAAATACGTGGAAATGGCAGTACTGTTGAAGAGACGTAACCATCCAGCCGGGACCAGACTTTTTTATCGCTCCATTTAGCCCATTTTCACTCATTTTTACTTTCACCATTTACCATTTTTCAGCATTAAATAGTGTGCTCATGTGCACTGAATAGAGCACGTGACCACGTCAAAGTCTGGTCCCGGGTAGATAATACTAGTACGTCACTCCAGCCATACTACAGTACCGCTATTTCCACATGAAGGATTCGGGCACCGTACATACATTTTCTGGCAATCGCATGTAAACCCAAAAAGGAAACACGTTTATGTACGTGTTACTAGACTCCCCCTTTTTGCTGTGCTTACGGAATTTGGTATAAAGAAGCATGGGATTATTTTAACATTACGGAGCCGACGCGCATGATTTTTTTTAACCAAACTCGATCCGAGGCGGGTTCAGGCCGATAGTGCCGGGAAGCACACCCACGCATTTCCGGCCTTGCTCGCTGCCGACAGACATTTCCGGCGTTGCTCGTGGCGTGTTTATGCATCATTCGTTTTGAATGTGGGGAAAACTTTGCAATTATATGGGTCATCCGGCGCGAACTGGTTACCAGGAAAATGATTAAAAAAAATTATCATTTATTGATCGATTTCTCGTGTTTACATACAACGCCACGTTTACGAGACTACTGAGCCCCATGAATGTGGCTCAAATACAGGGACTTCCTTTGTATATAGAGCCACACAATAGTTCCTAAGGTCTAACGATAAACTCAAGTTGCTGAAATGAAAATGTAAAAACTAAATTTATTCTTACAAAACTAGACACGACTCGTATTCGCAATTCGTAACTTTAGCTTAGACTTAGTTTTTACCTTTTACTGCAGCTTTCTTAAAGGCGGCAAGTTCGCTGTCTTGCACTGCCATGACTGCAGAACTTTCTGAATTCGGCTCCATCCTTTCTCGACTCCCTGGCAATTAATATCACCAGCTGCCAAAAATAAATGTATCCTGTACTGTACTTTAATTAAACATATGAACAAATGAACTCCAACAGAACCATATTCCCCACAACAACTTCACAACACTTCCGCTTTGTATGGACTGCTGCAAAGTTCGTTTATGGGTAATATTATTTTTCCCAAAATTTAATTTGTGAAAAAGTTAGTTGATATTTACAAAATTGGGTACAAGAGTGGAATTGATATGTTTTTATCCCAATATTTATATAATGTATGCATTCATAGGGTGGTTGAACAAAAAGATGTTTTAAATTCAAGATTTTACTTTTAAAGCTCACCCCTATGAACTAATGGTACTGGCAAATGGCAAACTTGTGTTTGCTTTAGTTTTATGATGTGTGGTGCTGTTCGCCGCCATATGGTGGCGCTATATAATATCTACGGTCAAATCAAAGATGACATAAAAATGTGTACAGAACATACATGTCCCCATACTTCAAAATTATTTTTAAAATACTCTGAACTCACACAGATGTTCGGGCTCTGCAGAAAAATGATGATCAACATGTCATCTTACATTTTGACCATTGACTTTTGTTTGTTTCTCAAACACATGGCTAATTGGAAGCTTCAAGTCCAGCCAGAGGTTCAGTGCCACGTGTCTTCAATTACCCAATTCCATCAGAAGAATTTCATAGCAACTTTTACTTTTATTTATGAACTCGGTACATGGGTGTTTGAAGTTGGGTTGACCATCGATCCCTATCACGAAAATTACACATTATGAAAAGAAATTGGGGTATAATAACACAAAATGTGCACGATTCGTGTAATGTGAATACTATGTACACATATTTTCTACAACCTTTTTTTTTCAAAGGGAACTCAAAGGGAACTCAAATGTAAATCCTGTACGTGTTAGATCTGTAGGGGAAAGGTGCGAGTTCGATGTGGTATTCTGCTCCGTGAGTGTGACTACGTACGTGGGGTGTGGTCACTGACCAAAAGCGCTTAAAGGGAAAGTGGAATTTGATTGGTTGTTAAAGTTGACTATGGTTAGCTAATTAGATACCAGCTCCGCCTATCATTCAATTTAGTTTAGCGTGGTATTCAGTGTTTACTTTTTTTCAGGAAGTGAACTCGCGCTTCAATGGTCTTATAAAATAAGATGCTTTGATTAAAAGTTTAGTTTTCACCTTGACGTGCGCTTTCCGAACATCTGAGTTCTGATCAAATCTCACCCTCACCATGAGCTGGCTAAACTGCACAGATGACGCTGCCGTATTTGCCCCGTTCAGGGACTACCTGGGACTGTTGGATTTGGTGCGGGTATCTCCGGCACCAACAAGCAACAAATTGTCCGTGCAACAACTTGATGTGGATGACGATTTTGAGTCTAACGGCGTAACGGTCGACTGCGGTGGACTCATGCCGTTCACTGTTCCCAGCGGCCGGTGGACAACCCGAAGCCGATTCTCCCAACAGTACAACCACCGACGACCAGCACTAGTAACTTGGTGTGTATTTTGTCGCAACAATGGTGAGACTGAGTCAATCTATACTACACATGTACTGAAAGACTCCCAGGGAAAGACGACCTGCCCAATCCTCCGGGCCTACGCCTGTCCGATCTGCGGGGCGAAGGGAGACGGTGCCCATACGATCAAGTACTGCCCAGCCAGGGGGTGCGAGGAAGTACCACCAGCTCCGCTGAAGACGGCCAGGACGTCCACGGGGTTCAGGAAGGTGTCAACTCACCTAGCTGGTCTGCAGACGTCCGTGGGAGCTGTGGGCGAAAGACGTTATTAAAACAATTAACCATCGGTGCGTAGTCATAAACCAACAAAACCCGGCTCTGTTGTTTATTGTTGGTTAATCGCAAACCAGTTGAAAAGTCTCAAAGAAATTTACCAACAACTACCTCCTGAACCAGTTCTTTGAGACCGCAACAGTAACACACAGTTTATGACAGGCCAGAAATGTATCAATGGTCATGGAACTTTTCGTCAGATCAGCGAATTCGATGTCAATACAACGTCCATTGAAGACCGTGTTATTTTCAGATTTTAATCTTCTCAGGTAGCTCAAAATAATGAACATTTTACCATTTGCGGTAACTGCTTTCTTTTTTTATATTAGAAACGAAAAATTCAATTTTATTGTACAAACAAGCACAAGTAAGACATTGTAATTTGTAACATACCCCCAGATTCATGATTTGTCGAACTGTACTCAGCGTGCTAACAATAGTAACTACGGCTCCTTAACCAGTTCGCGCCGGGATTATTTTAACATCGCCGAGCCGACGGGCGGGATTATTTTTAACGAAACTCGATCCGAAGCGTGTTCAGGCCTATAGTGCTGGGTAGCACACCCACGCATT
Organism: Crossaster papposus; assembly: GCA_037893245.1. Taxonomy (NCBI): domain Eukaryota; kingdom Metazoa; phylum Echinodermata; class Asteroidea; order Velatida; family Solasteridae; genus Crossaster; species Crossaster papposus. The sequence continues at coordinate 431,893 of JBAIAA010000818.1, read as the reverse complement.
TCCGGCCTTGCGCGCTGCTGACATATATTTCCGAACTTGAACTTGGCGTATATATTCGTCATCCGTTTTGAATTTGGGGAAATTGTTGCGTTTATATTCGTCATCCGGCGCGAACTGGTTAAAGACTTGATCATGTGATTAATAATATTACATTTTTACTTTTAAGTCGTGTAGTGAAATCTTTGTATTCTAGTTCTAAAATCTTTTTGTATTTTATAAAGCTCCATGATTTGACCTCTAGTGAAATGACATATTTCTCAATGATTTTAACATCCATGTGAACAAAGTCTACACTAGTAAATGTTTTAGAAGATTTATATTTGTAAGTTTTAGTTTAAAGGGAATATACATCATTTTCAAACATAAAAAACATTATATTTTATATGAAATACCTTAGTCCTTACTGGACTGTTGGTACATGTATTTGACATTCTAGAAAAGCTACATGTAATGGCACCTTGTGTGCTGTCATTTTCAAGAAAAGTTGTATCAAGAACGGGTACAAACCAGCTAGACTGGTTCATTCCCTGACCGTACAATTCCATGACATTTATAAATTGCTGTTTCATTTTAAGTGGGGTCAGGAAACCAGACTAGAACAAGGACACATTATTTTTCTTGGTTTTTCTAAAATCTGGGGTGTCACAATATTTGTAATAGTAGTACTAAACCCCCAAATCGTTCATTTCTGAAAATTACAGTAAATTTAAGTAACTGTATATTCCCTTTAAACCCATTAATTTGTTCTTACCAAATATTCGAGCTTTTATGTAATTTAGCACATGAATGTCCAAAAATAGAATCTGGAAGTAGGTTTTGTTCAAAAGATATACATTGTATTTAACCATTTCCGGTGCTGTAATTCTTTATACACATTGTAACAAAAGTTCTTCCAAATGCTCTCAAAACTTAAACAACAATGCTGGGATTGACAAAATCGATTGATGAATAACTGTGCTAACATTGGTGAACAACCATACAAAACCACATGGATTATGAAAATAGATGTTTTAATGTGGTTAGAATTATGTAACCTTGTCAGGTATGTAGATGTCACATAAGTGTCTTTAGCAGCAAAATGTATTCTAAATGATAAATTGTAAATGTTGTAAATTAAAAAAATGAATAATTTCAGCCGTTTTAAAAAGTGATTGTTTAAATTGTACTTGATCATGATAGTATGCGCAAATCTGTATTGATGAAAATTGCATGCAAAGGATTTTAAAATGATAATTAATTCGTTTACCATTTTTATACCGCCATATTCTCTATTTTATTCACAAGTATTTCATTGACTTCCAATTTTAGCAAATGTTGATCATTTAGATTATGCCACATTGGGGTCTTTACATTTTTTTAAATTGAAAGTACATGTAAAAATCATGTAGATTTTTGTAAGGTCAGTGATAAATGTAAATTAATGTCTTCAATTTGAATAAATGCTAAAACAAATATTTTCCAGGACAGCATTCATATGTGTTGTGTTTCATTTTATTATTTGTGAATTAACTATTTTAATCGGAATTAACCAATGTCTTTTGGCTTCTTTTTATAGTGACGTTCTTGGAGTATATTGCATTACATTATTTGAAAAAAAGGTCTGTTAAAACTCTATTTTCCCTGCAATTTTTTTATGGAAAACGATAAATATGCTTCTGAATAAATGAAGCAAGGAGAATATAAGATTGGTTCTAGGCCAGTGGCTTGGGCTATGCAAAGTAAATATTTAAGGCAGAAAAAACGGTGTGTATTTTTAGAAAGTTGTCCCACAAATTAAGTAATGACGTTTTCAATGACCCCCCCCAGGCCCGTACGCAGGGGGGTGCGTACGAACCCCCCCCCCCCCCCAAAAAAAAAAAATTACTAAAAGGTCCACATTTTCCGGATAAATAATGGTATTTTGATGTAGAAATAACTGTACTACAGGCACACGAAAAATGTTGGTCCCATTTTTGGTCCCATCAGTACAAATTCGCATCCCCCCCATAACAAATCCTGCGTACGGCCCCCCCCCCCCCCCCCCCCCCCCCCCCCCCCCCCCCCACTCTAACAACGGGGAAGAATTCAGTAAAGATGTACGAATCTACTTTCTGTTGAAGCAATTAAGGCCATTTTATCAGAATTTTATCAGAATCTTCCACTTCTCCAACCCACAATTTAATGGAATAATCCAAACTGGCTATTGACAAAGAGAAGTATTTTTGGTATTGATGACGTAAATGTGCACAGACATACAATGTAGTTTCACTGCGCATACCTTGTGAGATAAAAAAAAACTTATAATAAGCTACGCATTTCAAGTCTCCAACAAAACATCAGATACCAGGGTTCTAATTCTATAAAGTAATCGCTCCAAGGGACTAAAGAACAAATCAAATTTATGAATAGAATTACTGCGGCCTATTGCTATTTTGCTATTCATACCTTTGCCTGCAAGTGATTGGTTGATAGCCACGACTTCCAATCCCTGTTATGTTAGTATTTGGGGGATTAATTTAATTTGATTGGATGTAAAGCAAAAGTGGTGTCACGGACACGGCATTGATTGGAACATAATTGAAACAGCCACGCCTACTTGAATTGCGTATTATTTACACTTATCAGCTGCACGTGGTAAACTAGGTCGTTAGTTTTATCCACGGAGACTGAGAGTGTAGACAACAAAATTACTGAAACTTGAAAGTAAAAAAGCTATTTAATTTGAAAACCTATTTGCAAACATGGCAAGCAAATTTGACTTCAGCACTGACTTTGGTCGCACGCCAGGCCCTGGTCAATGGGATGTAAGTATTAATTCCATATTTTGAAACAATTGTTGTCCTTCGAAATTGGATTCTGAAAGATTTTGAAGAATGCAGTCGGCCATGGTCGGCCTAACGCAATACTCGGACGCGGTCAACCGAATAGCCTATTTTAAAATTTAGATATTTAGATATTTAGTTTTGACGTATTTTTTTCTAAACTATAGAAATAGTGTTTGAAAAGATTGTAGTTGGAAGTTTACTAAAACTAGTAAAAGAGTGATACTACAGGTTTTAACAAAATTTAATTCAGTTGGGACTGTTTCTAATTCTATACTATACATGATCTATTCTTGGCAACCCAGCCAGGTCAGGTGAAAGTTTGCAATATTCTTTAATAACAAAAATGTTTGTATAGCCCCCATAAACGTGTGAAATTACTGGACTTTTTGTGAGCCACACAAAGTGAATGCAAACTTTAAATTTAAATTTTAAAACCAGACATTGTTCTACATTTTTCTTTAATAAAAGGTGCTTGCCTTCTTAAAAAAAACGAAACAAATGAAATGCACATATCTATGTTTCTTCGGTTTCTTAAGTTCTAGCTACCTTGTAATTTTCTGAGGAAATTTGTCAATTTGTCTAAAATGTCCCCAGGATTTTACTTGAGAACCTGGTTACCCCAACAATTATCCTGGCTCCATTTATATATATATATTTTGTTTTAAAGGTGAATGGTAGCAGCAGCAGTATGTGGCCACCCACAAACGGCCCATCCAGCATCAGAACATTCAAACCCTACCACGACTACCTAGGACTGTCCCAGCTAGTCAGCAGGTTTTGCGGGAAATCTGAGCCAGAGTGCTGCGACACCACCCAGATGCGGGCTGCTATGGTTGAAGACGTCTTCACCGATTTCCGCAAGAATGGCCGGGACGACCTCTCGCCCTATGCGCCCTTTGGCATGGAGGCAGCCATGCTGGAGGACAGACAGAGGGGACTGCGCTCCACCAGTCGGCTCCTGTCAGCAGGCAAGCCCCGCAGCACCCCAACATGGTGCGTGTTCTGCAAGAACAATGGCGAAAGCGAGATGGTTTATGCATCCCACGTCCTGAAGGACGACGACAGCAAGATCACTTGTCCGATTCTGCGGGCTTACACTTGCCCCCTCTGCGGGGCCAGTGGGGATTACGCCCACACCATCAAGTACTGTCCGACGACCAAAGGGGAAGTGCCCCCTGCACCACTGAAGACAGCGCGCACATCCACAGGCAGAAAGCGCACACAAACCCAGTCGTGCCAAACGACTATTAACGAACTATTTATGTAACTAAAAGTGGAAATTGTTCACTTGTCAGACAGATTGGTGTAAAACATTGTTTAATCATTTTTTTTTAAACATGGAATTTGGCACAGAGTATGTTATGAGCAAGATGTTTGGCAATAGGGCCATCGCAGATTTTTCCTTTGAAAAAAAAAGTAGAATATGTTCAAAATGGCCGCCATTGCTTGTTATTTTATATTTTTTCCAATGATGAAAATCTTCATCATTATGACTTAAATTTCATGCTTTTTATCATCAAACTTGTGAACAATTCTATCAAATTTTGCACCAATCTGCATGACTACTCGTTTGTATACACAAAAAGGAAATGCTTGATATACAATCATAATTTATGTTAAAACAGTAAATGTGGAAAACAAATTGACTGTTTTCACATAAACTTGTTTAATTTTAAGTTTTGGTTTTTTCCCACTCGGAAAAAAAGATTTAGTTTCTGAATTTGCCCAATTTCTGGTGAATTTATTTTCAGAGCACCTGTCATACATAGTTGTATTTAAACATTTTGACTTGCGGAAATGTGACTTAAAAATAAGTCAATTTTTTTTAAATGGTCGTTTTTATAAAATTGACAACACTTTTGTTATGTTGGGGGAGGGATCTTTAATGCCTAACAAACTCTTGGTTCCCCCTACCCCAGGGAAGAAACGAGACTTTCTGACTTTTAAGCTAAATATACTACGAAAAACGAACGATGGAATTTTTATTTTTATTTTTTGTACAACATTGGCTTGTTGTACATGCATGTTTATTAATTCAATTTGTCTCTCCAGAGGCCGCGAGCATGAGGAAAAGTCTTGGAAAGTTTCTGAGATGCATTATGTTTAAAAATTGCAAGGAATGCGATTTGTAATTTTATTGTGAACTTGAACTTCTTCAAAGTGAAGTAGAAAAGGCAAGGAATCTTTAGAGACACGAAATGTGTTTCGGACAACCCGTGCAGATCCTAAATGTCAATTACATATTTTTATCTTGTTTAAATCTAACGCTTTTTTTTTTATTAGTAGTTTAAAATGATTGAGTCGCACCTTTTATTCGCTTCACTCTCTTTAAAGAAAAAATCTGAGCTCCAGTTGCTTCAGATAGTTTTATTGGAGATAAAAGCAAAATCAAAGAATTATAATTGAGCCCGTCAGTTTTTTAATACAATAATTATTGGAAAATAACCAACAAATCAAAGTTTGATTCATGTAAATAAGTTTTTGAATGATCCTTTTTCAGTAATGTTATAATTACCTGTAGGAAATGTAATGGAATTTTTTAATTGGTTTATCTATTAGTTTCCATTATTGATTGTACAATCAAAGGCATGAAGTCGGTTTTTATATTATAAATTTGTTGTTTTTTACCTTATTTGGCACCGTATTTTATCAAACTTAGAAACAGTAGCTCGTAATTTTTTTTTTATTTAAAATTAAAATGTGTTAATATATAATCTTATTAATCTTATTACTCTCCAGCCTGTATTCACATATAGCCCAGTGTGCTTAAAGATCAAAATTATAAAAAAGATTGGTGATAGAATTTTATTTGGTGAAATTGCCAAGATTCTTCGAATTGGACAAGTAAATTATGAGAAAGTACATATGGATACTTTGTATTTGTTATTTAGAGATGTTGAATAAAACAAAATGACAAGATGTCATGAGAATGTTACTTTAAGGTGATTTTTTTTTTGGTACGCTTTAATTCTGCTGGTCCTAATTTGTTGGGGGTGGGGGGGGGGGGGGGGGAAAAAAAGGGAGGGGTGAATCCTGAGGATGTCCCCCAAGGAAACATACTAAAACCTGCATTTACAAAGTTTAATTAGTCTGTATAAAAGGAACAAGATGGTTCTATTTCATATTAATTTTGAAAAAGAACCACTTTAACATAATTGTATTAATTGTAAATTCTACAATTTTGTCTTATATAAATCTGTAGCGACACCTGAGAATTTAGCAATTTTTTTTTAGTACGCTGAACAAATTCTTAGAAGTTTTTTTCTCTTCAAATTAACTTAAAGTATTGGCAATTCGCTGCATTAAACATTTAAAATATTACATAATGTTTATACATAGGGCCAAATGTGCCCGATTGAATGTAACTTGTGGTTCTATTTAGGATTCGTGGGTCATGGGGATTACCGCGAAAGTGTTATTTGGTGTTTTTTTCGTAATTGCTCCCCATCCCCTTGTCAATTCACTCCTCTTAAAATTACCTCTGGTCAAAAAAGCCTTTTGAATTTACAATCGCAGATTTAACCTAAATATTGTTCGGCTTGCATCGGATTAAGAAACTCAAAAGAATTGCCTTTGAGAGAAGAGATCTAGTTTAGATCAATGTAAAATAAAACCCCAAATTCCTATTTTTTCTTCAAAGCGTTCCCACGGTTGAAGCCCATATAGGGACGCTAGCCAAGATTGTAACATTCTTGCGATTTAAACATCTGTCCAAAGTGTTCTCTCGACCAATCAGCTTGCAGAGAATTGGTAGACGCAGGTGGTGTCGAAACGCGAACTGCTACAAACATCTACATTTTCTTACAATCTATGACACAAAAGGAACCGCGCGCTTATGGACTATTACAATAGTGGCTAGTTATTTTTGGCATTTAACCAAAGAGTCGCGAATCTTTAGTCGGGCAGGACGTTCTGGGATAGTAAACAAGTTAATATTGTTTGGAATTGAGGTATAGGCTCTCAGTTTGAGTTCATTGACGTTTGAAGTTTCGTCAAAAATCTTTCGAACGGAACTTGTTTACATCAATCAGGCACTTCGTTAAAACACAAGCAATGTTGAAAAACATTGAACACCGGGACTGAACAGCCGTCTGCGTTCGTGTTTTGTTTTTCTCGCTCGAAGTGGACAAAAAACAACAACAAAAACCAACGGGCGATTTTTCAATGGACTGAGAATCCCTATTACTACAGGAACCTTTTAAACTGTCAACACTCTCAGAAATAAAGGTTCAATTTTGCACACTATTGATACAATAGCAGCACATAGAGCGCATATTTTAACCTATAGGGTTTAAGGGGTGCACATTTATACCTTCGAGTTCGAGGGTGCAATGCATAAACAAAAAATCAGGCTAAATATAATATTCTTCTGACGACTTTCAAGGCATCTCAAGAAAAAAACCAACAAATTAATAGAAAATGACCCGAATAATTGGACCCCCGCACATGTTCGCCTCATGGGCCTCATTTCCATTAGGGTGAAAAGGTATATTGGGGCGGAGGACTTTTATTAAGTGCGAGTTTGTTGAGGATAGGATTAGGCTGTTGTTGTTTGGATAAGTGGCTCCATCACATTTTAGATAACGATCCCTTTGAATGTCTAGATCGATGTTGTATGCTTGAAACATGAAGGTAGGAAAGGTACGGGCCCTGGGTCATAGAGCAAGGAACATCTCATATAACTGAAGTCGTAAATCCACACGAACCTTCCTGCAGAAAAGTCACTATAGTTCAGGTATCCCCCTCGTGTACATGTACGTATGAATTTATTGTGGCAGAAGAGGGAAGAGGGAGGGGGTGGAGAGGGGGGGGGGGGGGGGGAGGGGGGGGGGGGGGACAGTCGGACTTCCATGCATTGGGACAGGCTTTCCTACCTTCATTGTTTTACACGGGCAAAACAATCTTCAAGAACCTATACTCAGTAATATGAAGCAAGATATGACACGGGTCAGTAGAAAGTTGCCAAAATCTGTTCCTAAGAAAATAATTTTCTGATACTCAGCTAAATTAAATACAAAAATGGTCTCAAAGGGGAAAGATCCATCCATGTTCGCACATTGTTAGCAAAATAATCTTCAGCTTCATGCCATAAATAATTACCGACCACCCGACAACTCACGCCAAGCGCCAACAGAAGCGATCTGCGATGGGCACCCCGTGATTAACCAATCAAGAAAATCATTAATCTGTTTGTATAGGGCCATTCCTTCATGATAGGCCTAACTGTTTTACTAACAACATTGACTCGTGATCGCGGATGACCCGTGAATAACACCACATCGGGGGTGGCGTGTTTCTGGCCACAGACTTGAGACTCCATGCTCGAAGCCTCGTGTACCGTACCGAAGCGAGCGAAACAAATAATGTTTTTGTTTTCGTGGGAATCTTTCAGCTTGATACTCGATACTCGCTGTACTGTGCAGGTTCACTTTAAAACCCAAACATCTCACATTTTTACCAAAAATTTGGACTTTCCCCTGGTTCCTTCTGGGGAAATTTGTCTTTGAATTTTCGTACTGAAGTGACCGCCGTACTGATTGCCAAACCATGCGCGTCCATGCGCCTCGGTTTAAAATCGGACGTCTCCAGAAGTTAAACCACAGGGAATTCCTAATTGTTTGTGAAAAAGTGCGCATGGCAAGTATGCCGAATGATTCCCATAAAACAAATCTGAATTTTCTTAACCTTTTGAGCTCGCGTCAGTACTGATCTTTCAGGATAGAGTTGACTGTCAGTATATAGTGCGATGGCCATAATTATAGATTGGGGCGAGATTTGTTGTTTTGTGGGGTTTTTCTAGAGAGGTCGGATCTTACATACCCGGCCGTCGGATAAAGGGATTATAACTAGTCATTATCAGCATGGAGCTCCATGTTCGCAGAGCCCCTTTTTGCCGTGGATAGGTCACAAAAAAGGTGTTGGAAATGTTAAATTGCATTGCAGAGTCCATGACGTAATTTATCATGCCATGTAACTTGCACGTTTACTATCTCCATAAGCAAATCAAAGTGGTGCATAAACATGATAATGCTTTTATGTGGTATTTGTCTTTTTAATTGGAGAGCCCCTCGACAGAAACTTGTTTCTTTTGGGTAATCCTGCGGGAGCTATTTGGATATTGTCTTCTGTTATGTTTTTTGTTATGTTTCTTGATCAGTGTTTGTTATTTGTAATTGTTCTCTAATTCAGTAATTTTGTATATCCCGAAAAATGAAATAAAGATAAAGATAAAGATAATCATTTTGTTGGAAAGTTAGAAGACTCGACATTTTGTTTTATTTCTGCACCGCAAACGTCTGCATTATGGGGGAAAGGGGGGGGGGGGGGGTTAAAAGGTGGGGGTTTATACATGTGTAGTGCAGTTACCATAGAGCTGTCAGACCTTTCAAAACCTTTCATGTTTTCTGGACTGAAAGGTTTTGAAAGGTGAGAAAGCTGTCTGACAAAAGGAACCTATGAAAGGTTTTGAAAGGTAAAACAACTCTCTGAACAAACTGGTGTGAGAAAAACAATACCTTTCAAGTTTCTGGACTGAAGGGCTTTGAAAGGTGAGAAAACTGTCTGACAAAAGGAACCTATGAAAGATTTCGAAAGGTAAAACAACTCTCTGAACAAACCCAAAACTTTCAAAAGGTTTTGAAAGGTGTAGTAGTGCAGTAGCAAAAAATTCTGGAGCGTTTTGAAAGGTTCATGCTTATTGATAGCCATTTTGCCCATTAAGCAGATTTTAAAAGGTTTTGAAAGGTAAAACCATAAAAGGGTTAATTGGATTTACTCTCAAGTCCTGAAATCCCCGAAAATGTCATGTTTTTAGATTGTTTACTTATCCTATTTCAAACATCTGGTTGAAAAGAAAACCAACCGAATGTCCTATACCGTTTCCGAGAAAACTGAGACAGACAAAAAACAAGTTGTTTACGTTTGACTCGGCGGTATTCATATATATAGGCATTTCCAGCCGTCATGAAATTCTCGGCTGTATCTAGTCGGCGCGGTGAACGTTCAGATTGGTGCCACAACAGTGCATTGAATGCACGACCCCCAATATCACACTGGGAATTGAGGTTCCACGCCACTTAAAGTTGTCGTTGTCCGAACAAATTTTAAAGGAAGACCGTGTAAATAAATACAAATATATATTTGATTTTGTTTATTGTTAAAAAGTGGTTTTTATCATTGCGCCAATCGCTCCATGCTGGGACCCCACGAATTAGGAGCGGGACGCTCCTAATTCAAAATTTGAATTTAATTCTAATTTGCAATGTATGTAAATTACAGATTTTGTATATCAAATGTATTGTTTTAATTTAAATATATTTTAATTTGATATATAGTAATTGTATGTAGACATTTCAAGGTTGGGTAGGCAGGCTTTAGGGCTACAGTGTTTAAGTACACTTTCGCCTACCCTGGCCGGCTTGAAATGTTTTCTTGTCTTTGTTTGGATCCCACCCCTCAATCTTTTATCATTTGTCTGACTCCCCCTCCCCTCCCCCCCCCCCTCCCCTCCCCTCCCCCCCAAAAAAAAAACCCAAAACAAACACCACATTATTTACTCCCCATTTCCCTTCGTTTTCCTCCGTAAACCCCCACCCACTCGACACTCACCTACCCCACCCACTCACAATACTCCCTCTCCCTAGACCACTCCCCTCCTCAACCTCTCCCCTCCTCCACCAATCTTCTCCTCGACCACTTCCATCCTTCACCAATCCCCACTGCATAATTTACTCCTCATTTTCCTTCCAGTTTTCATCCGATAACCCCATTCCCCACTGACCCCAGCTATAATCCCCTTTACCTCTTGAATCATTTAGTTTTGCTATTCAAACTTATTGTTTCTGTTATTTTGATCGCATTGTTACTTTATACTTACAATATTTTCATATACAGCTGTATAACTTTGTCATTGTACTGTTTTTATTTCTTGGCCAAAAAAAAATAAATAATAATATGTCTAAGCATCAGTTTGGAATTTTCTCTCAAAAGTAATCCTTTAGCCCCATCACAAACTTGAACAAAATCTCAAAGATGATGAAATTAGTTTTAATTTCATGCGTGTCTCAAACACCTTAAAGAGTTTCAATAATTTTCCCTCCTCAAATGTCGAAAGTTGACGTATTTATCCTTGGGGTCTATGAAAGTCTATTTGCTGGTGTGCAATTCCATAGACACCGGCCGCACACAACTAGTGCTCCTGGGAGGGTCCCTAGATTTCCAACTATCTCAATTACCTTAACGTGTTGACAGATTTACTCCATGTTTTTTATAGCTTTTCCCACGGTTTTTCACAGACAGACTGACGTCTCCCTAGAACAATTAAGGCGAACCTGGAGAGTCCCCGACAGGGTTGTAATTAATAGTTTACATAACATTGGAACGCTCTATCGACAAGTCAACAGAGATTGACGGTCTAAACGCCTAATACTTTTACGAGTTGTTAATGAAGCACGTTCGGCGTTGTCAGCGTACCACCCAAGGAAGTTGTCTTGTTAACTAATTCTTCTTCTTTCGTATGATCATGGAGCAACTAGTTTATTGCTCCATGATATGTGATGAGCCGGTTTGATGACATAGTGGAGACAGGGTGGACCGCGTGAAGGTTGTAATCTCCCACCCGTCAATGTTTAATAATGGAGAGAGGCCCTAAACAGTGTGTCTCAAAAATGCAAACAAAATAGAATGGAGTGATACAACATAGAATGTGCAACCAGCAGTATAGGTTTGAAAGATACAACTTACACTTTAAAATGAGATACAAAAATAATGTCCAAATCTGATAATGTTTGACAGAGTTATGAAATATGAGTAATTTTCCAAGCTTCAGTTTCGACCCTCGAAACTTCAGGTTTGAGATTAATAAACACCTCACCAAAAGTAAGTCCCCCTCTCAACAATTCGTCATAACATCGTCAGATAAAACATTTTACCAATCAAACTTAGTTAGAAATAATCCTTTGACTGTTTCCTAAGTGTTGTTTAAAACTAAAAGATGTCCATGACTTCATGGCTGAATGAGCTCAAATTAATGACAAAAACTGCCCTTCTCAAAAGTCACAAAAGTTGATCTGCCACCTGCTTCACAGGGGTATTAGTTTGTAAAAGACCAATGGCAATGGCCCTGTCTTGATCAGACAGTCTGGGCATAATAGAACAAGAAAGAAAATCAGTAGGCCTATGCTTGTCAACTGCAAGGTGTATTGCGACAAGGAATGGGACTGATCCCCTAACATCTCACTGTGCTAAGCTCTGAGCCAAGAAAGGGATTTGCATGGTTGAATGATCCTGAATTGATTACAGATTAGAGTAATGTACACTTGGTGGGTATTTTAAACTGCATTCAACCACAGGTGTTTTTTCCATTAGTAAGAAGCCATTCATAAACTTTTGAGAAGGGCAGTTTTTGTCATTCATTTGAGCTCATTCAGCCATGAAGTTATGGACATCTTTTATTTTCAAACAACATTTAGGAACAGTCATAGGATTATTTTTAACTAAGTTTGATTGGTAAAATGTTTTACCTGACGATGTTATGACTTATGACGAACTGTTGAGAGGGGGACTTACTTTTGGTGAGGTGTTTATATTAAACAATTTAGTTAATATTTTTGTTGGGCCGAATACCGTTTTACTAGAGTGGCATAATTAGGGGTGGGGGTTGGTTACTCTCCCACCTATTCAGTGGCTTATTTCCCCACCTATTGTGGCATATCCCTCTTCCCCTGGTGCTCCCAGACCCCCATCCTACCTTCCTTTCTCTATGCTCCAACCCATGCTCCAACCAACTCACTTAGAATTTTGCAAGAAAGAAAAGTGTTGCTGAAAAATAAGTCACCCTAGTATAAAGTCCTTGCAAAAACTCAAAGAATCTTTATTTACACACGTGCAAAGTCTATTGAGGGAGTCAACGAAAATAATTGTTGATGTCTCTATCGTAACGGCCTTGGCGCGGCCCCTAACATGGCGCACATTTGGTTTCTTATGCCTTGTAAAAGTTGCTATTAAAAGTTCCACCAAGCACTACACTTTTCCGTTCATAAATCTTGACTTTACCTACCCATCATAAAGAATTAATTTTATCATGGGCGTGATTTTCAGATTTTATTTTGAAGTGCACATTTTAATTTCACAAAAATCTTGACACATTCAATTACAGTCAAGTAAGGTATTTCATAATAATCCAGTAGTTGTGTTTGCAAATGGTGTATATTTTTGAGACAAGGTGAATGACACACCTTGCGGCCTGTTATGTGTAAATAAAATTAGGCGATAATAACACTTGACCCGGGGTCAACAAGGGGTAACATAACCCCAGGATTTTTGCCGTGACGGTAATGGAACTTTATTTGCGGTTTTTCCTTCATTTCCTGAGAGTCTAAAAGCTTTTGAGATACCGCATGGTTCGATTAAAGGCCCTGCCCTCTATTTGAAAACAAAACAGGCAAACCTCAGTCCCTCAACCGTGAAGAGTGCGAAAACTAAATATAGGTGTTTTTCTAATTACAAAAATAACCAGGAAAAGGGTTTGTTTAAAAGTGGTGGTCGGTCAACTTTTTTTTTACTATTGCCAATAGTATAGCCTAGGTAGTTTCTGTGATACTGGATACGGTACACCACAAACGCCCAGCTTCTGAAGTCAACTTAAAATGCGCTGTTCTGTGTCAAGTGTCGTCCAGCGCGACAGTGACAAATTAACCACAGCCAAAATAACGACAACCGGCGTCCGAGACACAAAGGCCGACGGCATGGCGCGCCCTTTGGCTGCCCGGAGACTTCTCTGTGTCAACACCGTGAGATAGGCCTACAACAAACTTTCTCATTTGTCTTGGGATTTAAAAAGGAGCGTTTCAAATGACCATTACCTTTGATAAACAATGAAAATTCAATTAAATCCCCATTGTATATCACTCTGCACAACACTATACTTGTCAACAGCCACTTGTTAATAGTTCAGGCAAAAAGCTAAAGATAAACATGTACATGATAGGTTTCGATGCCCTTTCTCTAACGTTAACAATCCCAATTTTTCTGAATCTCTGCAAATGCAGCATTTTTGTATAATCGCCCTGTCGGTAATCTTTTAAAAGGCATGCCAAATCATACTCGCCGCTAGAGAGCGCTATGTCAATTTAACAGGGCGCTATGTAGTCTGGTTCTCTGCCAAATCGAAGATACATCAAATTAAATAGGCCGTTTGCTCGAACGCACGAGAGGGCGCTGACGGCATTTGCGTCAGTTTATAGGCTATATTCCCTTCAGCTCAAAAATTACATATTTTGGGGTTCAAATTTAATTGTTTTAAAGATTAGAATACACTTACAAAAGTACTTTAATAAACGTGATTTTGCTAGTGCTGGTCCCAGAAAAGCTTAGAGCGCCTCTCGTGCAAGCACACGATTCTTCCGGCCACCTCCACAAGAAATTTCACGAGATAGATTTTTCGATTTTACTCAAATTACTCAAATTAAACTAGGGTAGAATGTGGGTTATGGCCCAGTCACAATGTCGGCGATCTGTCGGGGATTAGTTTGGCCGGGGGTCGTCGTAGAAAATAAAGAATCCTTGAACAATCCTAGCAATAATCCTAATAAAAGTGGAGCAGTCACATTGTCTGAGATTTGTTCAAGGATTTTGACCCGGTTTTGTCGAAAAATCGTGGGATTAGCCTCCGATCGCCTCCGATTGCATCGGAGACGATATCTGCAGCAAGAGCGTCTCAAACTTTTAGCGATCCGATCGGAGGCGCCCTTATATACACGGCGATTTACTACGATTCCACCGTACGATTCGTCGGAGACGATCACAGAAAGCGTACGAATCGTCGCAGGGCGCCTCCGATTCAGTCGGAGGGCGCCGGAGACCACTCGCAGACATTGAATCTCAACCTGAATTTCCAATCCCACACAGAATCTTGCGACTAGTCTCAGATTATTCGGAGGACGCCTCCGATTAATCGGAGGGCATCGTAGGTCATCGGAGATTGTGTCTGGGATGCCCAAAATGGGTGAAAAATCTTGCGAGCAATCTTAAAATTTTAAGTTCAAAGTTGGGGACCGCGACGGGTGTGGCGATGCCTAAAAAATCTGCGACAAGCCGCAGGCGTCCGGAGAGCGCCTCCGACGGGTGCAAAATCGTGAGATCTGTCTCAAGATTTTGTTCAAATTTCCCGGTTTTACCCATCGCCGACGCATCGCAACTGATTTGTGACTGGCCCATTAGGGTTGGTGTTACTAGGGTATAATATAGGGTATATTAAGTCGAATGATTTCAACCCAGAAAATTGATTGTTGTTGAAATAGGAGCATTAGTTGAAAAACGTGCTCGTCTATTGTAAACGAGAACAAAGAGATGTCTCCACAAGGATACAAATGAAGGATGTGTGAAGTTTGTCAACTACGTCGTTTGTGCCAGTACACAAAGTCATGCAACCCGTATTAAACCCACGAATCAACCTGTTGCAACAAGGAACTTTCTACATAATTCGGCAATCTACAAAATAATAACGGCGCTAAATGCAGAATACCAAACAGAGCCAATTCGCCGGGGAAAAGCCGGCAGTCACGGTGTTGCTACTTCCAATTCTGTTCAGTTTAGTGTAGAGATATAATGTACCTGTGGATGTGGGCGAATGCCTTTTTAACAGTCCTCAGTGAAGTGGCAATGATCTTTTTGTTCGGTTTACATAGATGGTGGAAAATTCTACCGAGCTCTTCAGTTGTGCAATGAGGCACTGATAACATCATACACTTGTTTATATAACTGACATTCAGATTCTTTCTTCACAAAATAGGGCCTGGAGCTAAAATCAGTTTAGTAGTACATATTTCCTATTCTATGGTAGTATACCATATCAATGTTTTCTATAGAAAGATTCTCCACTTGTTATAGCTCCATGGTACTCGTATAGTAGTTTTTGCCTCGTGGTAGGGGCCTAGTGGAAGTGTGCTTGTTCAATTGGCTTTGAGAGTTTCCCGGTATATTTCCCGTGTATCGACAGTCCCCCCCCCCCCCGCAACACCACCTTAAAAGAGGAGGGGGTAGGATCAAGGAAATCCGGATAGGGCTTATAATGTGCTGAATTATGAACATAGTTGCCCCCACCCCCTGCCCAGTTTACGGTGCTAGATCCACCTTTCTTTCACGACTCGGAGGCTTCATTGCTCGCAATCTTTGCAAAAGAAGTAGACATAATTTACGCCTATATTAAAATAATAAAACATAAGTTGCCAGTGGTAACCATTACCAGCTTGATCAGGTTCTGGGCCGTTGTGTTTATTCAATTCAAACATTTTTACCTTGCATAATATATCGAGCAAATCGGTGGAGCAGAAACATCCGGGAATTATTTTATTTAAAGGCACGGGCTCGACTTTGTGCATGTTTTATTTGTGTAGTGGTTCGCGTGTGTTTTGGGTACGGCCGGGTGGCCGTGGGTACTTGCTAACGTACGTACATGTACGTATTGGCGTTAAATGGTGTCGGTGGCACTATGCGGTACGTCTACACATTTGGACCCCAGGAAAAAGGCCTATAAATTCACTGTTCGACGTCCACTTCTTAAAGGGTAGGTAAGGAACATCGCAAAGACAAAAAAGATGTATTCTGGTGATTTCAATACTGCCTGATCGGGCAGTAAAAGGGATTTTAGGACCGGGGTTGCCGCCAATAGATCGCGGTTGTGAATTTACGGGCGCGGTACATTGGCTTTGTACATGTACATGTACTGTACGTACGGGGCCCGGGGAAGCCGTTTGTGTGTGTGTGTGTGGCAAAATGGCGCCATAGCGTGCCACGGCTTTGTTTGGGTTTGGCTCAAGCCGGCCAGCCAGCAACGCAACGAATCAACCCATACGTGTATAACTTGTACATGTACAATGTACATGCGCGCGCAGCCACAAAGTATTCGTACTGTAATGACTCGACCTGGGTGGTTTATTGGGTGTTTTTGCTCGAATTGTTGTTTTTTCAAGATTAGATCCATCATATCATGATCAGATCATTAGATTTAGGTTGGAGGCCCTAGTACTTCATGTACCTTATGTATGTTGTGTTTGACCTCACTTAAAGGGATCGTATACGTTTGGTAATTGGAACCCACTGTTTGTTTCAATCCTATATAGTTATAGATATATACCATAAAACTAACCTGTAAAAATTTCATTTCAAAAGGTGGTAGCAATTTTGAGATATTGCCGAAAATTTGGAGCGGTTATGTCCAAGCAGAAAGAATAATCTGCATTGGAATACTCAATCTGAGAAACGTCACTGCAGTATAAACGGCACGCTTCTCAGATTCAAATTTTTCGGTATAAAAAGTGATATCCTTTTCCATAACCGCAGTACTTTGAAGTGAAACGTTTCTAAAAATGCATTATACTATCCAAAGCTGCTGTACTTCTTACCAAGTAAGTTTTTATTGCCATAAATTTTTTGGAGTAATTACCAAACGTATACGATCCCTTTAATCAGGTTACAAGTTGTATTGTTTGTATTTGTACCTTCCACTAAATACTAAATAGTGCATTTTGCATCATATCAATCAAGAGCCCCAGCAAGTAGTGGTGTTACTGTTATGTGTTGCCATAGTGTTATACGTTACTAGCTTTTTCTGTGAGCAATGGTGAGTAGGGTTAGATTTTTTTGTGCTAGTGGGTCATTCCGTGTAAAAAAGATTTTTAACCTGACGCTCCGTAAATTGAAATGATATTGATTGGCCTGAATGAGAAACCCTCTGAACTTATTTATTTGATGAAAACCTAAAAATCTTTGTTGTAATGGCCTCAATTTACATGTACAACAGTAGGATACACCATTGGTAATTGCTTGAATTATTGGGGGGGGGGGGGGTTTCTAGTAAATTGTTAACCAGTTCGCGCCGGATGACGTATATAAACGCAAACATTTCCCCAAATTCAAAACGGATGACGCATAAACACGCCAAGTTCAAGTTCGGATATGTATGTCAGCAGCGAGCAAGGCCGGAAATGCGTGGGTGTGCTTCCCGGCACTATCGGCCTGAACCCGCTTCGGATCGAGTTTCGTTAAAAATAATCCCGCCCGTGGGATCGGCGATGTTAAAATAATCCCGGCGCGAACTGGTTAACTGACCTGTTCAAAGTTTTACAATCATGGATGCTAGAAAAAGCAAGAAAAAACGGCCTTCATTTTAAACGGCGATGGGCAGTGGTTCTTATGTTGTTATTGTGTGTTTTTTTAGATTGCCGTCCAGCGATCGTGATTTTTTTTCTTCTAAAATTCAATTTTTCGGAACAATTACAGGATATCTAGCACAATCATTTTGCTGGATGCCTGCAATCATTACTTACTTTCAACTAAGTAAAATATTTCTTAATAATTTGGTAGTAATTTTTTTCAGATATCTGCAAATGGTGTATTCTACCTTAAGTACCAGAACTCATTTGTGACCTTTCACCACAATATGAGAGTAAAGTCGGAAAATTGAAAATTGAGATATTGGTATTTTCAAATTTGAGAAAGAGAGCTTTCCAATGGTACATGTAAACACTTGGGCGTTTTGCAATAGATACATTTTACAGCGCTCCAGAAAGTCATGGGTTTCACAAAACGTGTTTGTGAGAAAACTTACTTAATAAACATCTTAACAAAACACGCAATAGATTGCAAAACAGGACAAGTAAGGTTCGGTTGAGCATAGCAACGACTATGTTCTAATTCTAATCATTTTTTCCTCTTGAAACTCTCCACACATACCGTAATTTTCTGCGGTAAAGCCGCACGGCGGTTAAGGCGCAGGTCCCTAAAATCACCCAAAACAATTTCAAACGTCAACAGATAAAGCGCACCGCCGAATAAGGCGCATGCTTGAACGCACCCAGAAGAACACCAGGCGCCACCCGGTGAAGGTACATCGCCACAAAGGGGTCATTTTGTTGCCTTAGAAGGATCCCACTATTCCAAGCAAGAATTTGCTGAGTACTTGAGTTTATCTGGCACGCAAACAATGTATGAAAACTTCAAACCAGTAGTCACAATATCGCACGAGGTTTGCCGATACATATCATGTATCACTGCAGTATAAACTGCATGCACTGTACATCACATGCAGCGATCGCGTGCATGGTATCCCTAATTGCGACACCCCCTAGTCTTTTTTCCAGTCGTTGTGAGACGATCTTAATCGCGGTATATGCAGCGCGCGTAGG
The DNA here is from genome assembly GCA_037893245.1 of Crossaster papposus. NCBI lineage: Eukaryota > Metazoa > Echinodermata > Asteroidea > Velatida > Solasteridae > Crossaster > Crossaster papposus. Next base: position 412,905 of record JBAIAA010000818.1, on the reverse strand, counting down.
CCGCCGATGCGGTAATTCACGCGTCGTCTACGGCGTACGTTAGAGGGCGCCCCGCATCGCGAAAAACGTCTTGCAAACAAGACTACGCACGCTGCCGAGTGCTAAATCACATACATGTACGGTCGTAGGGGGATCAACACATCGTGGCATTGTTAATGGAAACACGGTCAAAATGACCGGAGAGTTGGGCTAATTGGTGGACCGCATTATTGAGTAAGATTGCGGCGTTCAAAGAATTCTTCACACAAAGACCGTCACTTTGAACTCAAGCGACATCATATACGGCGCACTGAAAGATAAGGCGCGGCGATGTTTTTGTGGTCTAGAATGTCAAATAAGCCGCGTCTTTACCGCAGGAAATTACGGTACAAACTATTATATAACCAACAAAATATCAAAATTTCAAAAACTTGGGAAAGTTAAGAGAGCATGATTTGCATATTTAATTACCGTGTTAATTATACCACTAATGGACTTTAATCTATCCAAACACTACGCAAAATCGTGTAATTTAAGAGGTTTTTGATCATCTGATTGCACCAAAAAAATGGGAATATGTGAAGGAAGGCTTAGGCTTTTCAAATTGCGCAAAATCTCAAAATTTACCGCTTCATATTTTGACTTTGGATGGCCATATCTGCGAATCACATCGTGTGACTTTACTCTCATATTGTGGCGACAGGTCACATTTAGGAACCAGAATTTTGCCTTTACATTGTACTTGGTTTGCAAGTACTTGGTTTGCAATCAAAACAAGTTTTGATTGCCTGTTCTGCATTTTGGGTAGTGTTAAAGCGATTTCCAAATTTCTTTTCCCACCATTGTAAATTGAGAGACATGGAAATGGGTAAACACAAAATCTTATCGTGGAAAAAACCCATTGGTTACACATAAATTTATTCCAAATGATGCGGAAAGTCTGTGACCTGGAACTGTTGAACTCATTGTCCAGAAAATGTCTACTTATACAAGCACTTTAAATGCGATACTTTGTAGGAACGGGATAAAAGCAATTGTTTGAAGGCCTAGATTTTTTAGAATATGTACTAACACCCCCTGGAGACAAGGCCCTGGAGTTCTGAAAATCCAAAAAAAAAAGTTGAGGTCAACTTCACTCACTTTTTAGCTGATAAAATTATCAAAGTGTTTTTTTAGGCTAAAGGAAGTATTTCACCAGCCAAGTTTGAAGTCTCAAATCATTTTTTAAAGGTAGTATACACCATTTGCAGATATCAAAAATATTTACTATCGATTTATTAAGAAATATCTTACTCATTTGAAAGTAAATAATGATTCTAGGCATCCAGCAAAATGATGGCGCTACAATGTAGATATGCAGCGGTGTTATCATTTGTTTACGCGCCTTAATAATGCAATCCAGTTTAAAGACCCCAAAATACAAATGTAGGTGCATACGTTTTGTCTTTTTTCTCAAAATGTATAATATCCGCTGAGATGAAACTTCAAGTTTCGCCTTGCTAATTACTTTGCTCTCTCTGAAATTTATGCAAATTTACCTCGTCAGTTTCCCAAGTGGTTAATTTGCATATTATAAGAACAAAAGTCGTATCCTCATCGAGTTATTCCCACATTGTCGCTTCCCAGGTTGTATCGTAAAACCAGGTGTGATCCCTGGCCACACGGAATTCAGGTGTTTATGACTTCTGACTAGCGCCTTTGAACATAGATACTGGCAATTTAGGAGACTGCCAACATAGGGCAAGATAGCTCAGTTGGTAGAGTGCTGGTCACAAATATAAATACTTTTAAATCTGAAAATAGAAAAACTAATTACACCCATTCAGTTTTTGTTCTTCATTTTCCTTCAGTTTGGCCTTTGCCCAGTTCCGTCTCATTTTGCCAGGACACCTCGCATATTAATTGTGACCCAGCACGAGTAAATGAGACACTTTGAGGCAAAAATAAAAATTGAGATTTTGATTTCATCATTTAAAGCTTGTTTAGCTTTAAATGATGAAATCAAAATCTCATTTTTAATTTTTGCCGCAAAGTGTCTCATTTACTCGTGCTGGGTCACAATTTAGTAGATTTATGTGTTCTAAATGTTAATACATCTAGTATTCTGCCCATAATATTGATACTGTTCCGTTGCAAAAATACAGCATTAAGAGGAAGATAAAGAGTGAATTTATTATTTGTTTTATTCCTATGCAGGATGCACCAAGTCACTGCTGGTTATCATGAAGCTAATCCTTCTATCATAAGGTATAGGAGTTGACTACGTTATTGAGGTGAGTGGGATTAGCTTTGCAAAGCCATAAAACAGTTTTTCGTCAAGCTATTTACATGTAGTACAGAAGTACGGAAAATAAAGGGTGGAAAATATGCGGTAGCACCATGTGGAATTTGGCTCTTTTTGAGCTGTGTGGAAACGATTGTTTCAAATGCCACGTTTTGAGCAGTATGCTTATTTCGTCGTCGGTGACTGTGCCAGCTAGACACTTGGTGCCTGTGCAGGGGGTTGAGTAGTTTGGATCGGGTGCCGGGCGATTAGCTCGGTGAACCGATGAGGCAGGATGCTGAGTTGCCAGGTAGGTGCTGTAGTGTATGCTCACTGAAGCATGGCATTTGGAGAAGGTACATCTACATCTATGACGGTTTTCATCAAAGTCTGTTCCGCATCTAGATGAGAGATAAGGGTTAGGGTTATATTTCCGATAATAAAACTAAGGAATCCCCCAAGCGAACATTTTGGCACAAAGCAGCTAGATCGATCAACCACAATAACCATCAGGATGCTTTTTAGCAGCTGAGTCCAAGACAGTTTAGGTTCATTGCTAACATTTTCACCCCAACAGAGCAGGATGGAGTTGGACCGTAGCAGCAAACCGACCCACCAAGACACGGCTGAAGATGGGTCCACCATTAGCAGCGTCTTAGAGAAGACTGCAGAAGGGATACACCCGGCATTAGAGATCGCACCATCCAAACAGGATGGTAATGTGGAAACCACTGACTTATCTGCTAAGGTTAGTAGTGAAAGATAAAGATCATGATATTGTCAAACAAGTTCAAACTAAAATTAAGTGAAAATACCGTAACAGTCCTGAATCCTTTAGTTTTAATATGATTTTTCACAAACCCAAGAGAGTTGGGGTTATTCAACCCATCTCCCTAGGGTGTGTGCAAATATCATATCGGTCAGGGTGGCATTACGTCACCCGGTGAAAACACAACGTTTATTTTCACTGGCAATACCATTCAGCACTCCTGAATCTAGAACCATTCAGTTTTATGCAAATGGTTCTAGAAACGAGACAAGTATACAAGATAAGTTCCCTAATAAAAAATAGATTCAGGACTGGCAACATGGTGTTCAAAAAGCAGAATGCCATATATCCTGATGTAAAAAACAAATGGGCAGACTACCAGTAGAAAGAGAAGAGTGGATTTGACAATTGATAGCTGCACAATTATGCATTATTTCATGAGCTTAAAGAGTGTTGGTTATGTTCTTACAAACAATAAACAAACAAATGCCCCATACTCCACCACTTCATGGATAAGAAAGGGTTTTTGTAATAACCTTAGATTTTGGTTGAAAAGGGCTATTTAATATAAATGCGACTAAATACGTACATGTAAATCTTCATTTGTTGTTTTTCAAAGAGGCATATAAATGGGGTTTTCTTTCTGTGTGACGAGTGATTTGCATGTTAAGATGATAATTCTAAATCATAACAAATAATCTACAAGTTAAATTATATTATCGTTTTTATCCTCCAGATGGACTCACATGCACTACTCTTGCAACCTTCCAAACGGGATCAAGGCTTTCAGTCAGGCAGTGAAACTCTACGATTGGCCCGATTTCCTCCAAGCACGGATGCTGACAAAGTATTCGTGAGTACATCAACTAGAGTTGCAGGTCCTGCATCAGAATCTGCCAGTAGTCCGATGGGCAGCATAGCATTAAATACCTCCAAGGAGAAAGCTGTCCCTCTTGTATTTATAAAACAAGGGAGTCCATCCGAGAAACTGTTAGTCTATGCACATGCTGCCAAAGGGTCCAACTATCAAGGGGGCGTGCCCTTTAAAAAAATGTCTGTCAGTCAAAATGAGGCAGCAAAATGTGCGGAGACAATTTCTAGTGTGACTGTTTTTTGTAACAAGGAAACTGTAGACCTGGGTGAAAACAGCAAAGACTCTTCTAGCCTGAGTCCCCAGGATTCAAACCTCGAAGATGCAGAGTTGGCAACTTCTGCAGATCCAATCATCAGTCTGCAAAGTGCAAAGAGCACAGACGTGTGTTTTCTGGGTCAGTTGGGCCTGAAGAAAGTTGGAGAGTCCCTGCAAGCCAGCTCAAAAACAAAGGATGCTGTAAAAAAGGAAGATGCAGAAAGCTATTGTAGCGAGAGAGGAGTTGACCAACAAGCAGTTGCTGACGAAGATGGGTCAGGAGATAGCATCTCCAATGAAGAGTCTTTAAAGGAAAAGGATGCACCGATGATAGGCTCTGCTGGACAAGCATCTCGGTCAACACCCCTACAAGCAAACCCACCTCTAAATGTTGTCCCTGTTGCTGCTCCAAAGGTTCCCATAATTAAGGTAATCAGTTCTGTGGGTGAGAACAACACTCTGGCAGAAGTTGACATCTCGGGTATGAACAGTATCCTGATTAAGGATGGACAAGCTTCTGGAAATGCAGCTTCTGGAAATGCAGCTTCTGGAAAGAACACGCCAATATACATCAAGGTTAAACTGGAAGAAAAGGACATAACAATCATTTGTTGCCCAGTTGCTCTGCTACTACAACATGAGAAGAACCTAGACGTTACCCTCCAAGCTAACAATCCGAATGCCTACTCCATTAAGTGTCGCAAATGCTCTCATGAAGTCTCGGAACCCTATGCCATGTTGCAGCATCTAAAAGTACAGCACCAGATTCAGGGGTGCTTACAAAAGCTTCTGAATCTGAACAGCCAGCACCTGGGCTGCATGAGCAAGCCAGTATGTGTGAACATCCCCGGTGTATTGACCCTACCTAATGGACTCGCCGACATGGAGCAAGGCGTAATTCGCTTCAACAGCTTTGGTATACCAAGACTGAGCTTTGTCTGTCGACTATGCCCACTGAATTTTCACACTGCAAGAGGCCTTAGTTCCCACCATCAGTACTTCATGAGGTCTATGTACAACAAAAGCCAGCACTCTGTTAACAACTCTATGTGGTTCTGCAGGTTGTGTCCACGGCAATTTCGTAACTTTCTGGACTATTACGCTCACCATAAGTGGATGCGTGTATCCAAAGACTTGTTTCTGAACACAGACCAAGTAAGCAAGAAGAAGAGGTTTCAAGTTATGGATGAGTCTGGAAAGGTAGTTGCTAGCATGGAAGTTCCCAAGAGTCACAGCTTGGCTATCAAGACTTGGCCAGCAGCAAATTCCGACTCCCTGGAAAATATTGGCTGGGGACGCAAGCCAAACCTTCTCGATGACGGATCTCCTCTGGGTAGATTGGATCAACTTACATGTATTCCTGAATTGAATGAACATGATATTGATGGTCAGATTCCAGTATTTAGCACAGCAATCCCATTGTCAACACCAGAGGGGATGCGCTACAAGCAACAAACTGAAGGAGATAAAGAAAGGAAGACAGCACCCCCACTTTTTCAGACACTAGATAGTCTGTGTCGGAGGCTCGCCCAGCGAGTGGACAGCTCCTCAACAGGCCTAGACAAACTGATCTCAGTAGGGGACAAGCAAGTGGATGATGACTATGAATACATGTGTGGTATATGCCACAAGACCTTTCCAAGATTGCCTCAAATGCAAGGTCACATGGGCAGCCATGTAAGGAGGCATCGGTCCATTAAGAGTGCACCACCTGCCCCGGCAACAATAGCCACTCCCCCAGCTGACCCACCGTGCATTGAGCGACCACCAGTAGTGGAGCCTGCAGATGTTGAGTACAAGTGTGGTGTCTGTCATAAAATCTTCCCCAAGCTGGACCAAATGCAGCTCCACAGTGAATGCCACAACAACAGGCTCCATCCAGCAACCAAAAAGCCGATGAAATCACTTGACACTCCCTTTCTTGAAACCGTGAAGCTTATGTCATTCACCTGTGACATCTGCCAGTGGAGCTTTCCAACAGAGCACAAGCTTTGGGACCACAGAATGACTCACGGCCAGAAGAGAAATGCTGACACAGGAACCAAACTGTCATCCGAGGCTTCATGGGGCATACAGAGAAAGACTTTGTTTGTTTGTGTCTACTGTAAAAAGTCATTTGCCAGACAAGTGAATTTAAAGTTCCATTTGAAGAAACATGGTTTAGAAAAGCCTCTGCAGGGCTCAAATCGCATCAAGGTGGTTGCTACTGATAACCCAGACATGGAGCTTCAGTATGTTTGTTCTCAATGCGGCAAAGCATTTCGCTCTCAGAGGCAGCTTAAAAGTCACAAAGCTTGGCATGCTAGAGTCAAACGAGGATCAGATGAACCCCAAATTTTCTCTATAGAAAACAGCACGGTATCAAAAATTCCATACACTTGCAACACCTGCAACAAGATGTGCAGCTCTTCTGGGGAACTGCATGATCACAAAAAGCAGCATGCTACGCCATGGAAGTTACTGATCAGACCGACTTTGGACGATGAAAAGTCAGGTGTGGTCAAGAAAAGAACCATTGCACAGAGAGCTTGCAACGAGAAGAAAAACAAGGAAGCTTCTGAGGTAGATGCCTCTAGCAACAATAAGAAGAGACGGTCGACCAGACACAAGAAAGAGGGCTTGTTTAAGTATTTCTGCAGAAACTGTCGCTCTTACTTCAAATCAAGCCAGCATTTTGCAAGGCACATGGCTGTGCATTCAAACATGGTGGGCTCCAGGTTATCCCCAGACAGCCCTTCAAGCAGAGCCAGATATTCAAGATTCAGAAAAGAACCAATGCAGAAATGGAAGGAAACTAAAGTGAGTGGTGATAATTCAAGTGATGGGATAGACATGAGTCGGCCAATGCCAACAAGTGCGACTGATGACCAAACACAAGCGATTAATTGCACCAGTTCAAAGGATCGAGAAGAAAAGGTTGGTGAAACAAATATGAACTCTGCGGTTCATGAAGATTCAAGTTGTAATTTGAAGAAAAGTGTAACTGATGAACTATCCCCACAAGCCAGTAATAAATCAACTGAACAAAAGTATACAGATCCCGTCATTAGCTCCACAGTTTCTGGAGATGCAAGTGCTGAGATGGAGAATGCAAGGAAACAAAATTCATCCAATGAATCGGCATGCCCAAATGTTGGTAAAGAGACGAGCCCAATGCTGGTTGACACAAAGGATGCTAGTTTAAATGAGACCATGGCAAGAACTGGAAAGGGCAAACTGGCTAAATACTCTTCGAATCACCAAGATGTAGTTTCTACAGTGGAAAACCTTGGCTGCTCAGCCAAACTAAATTCACCAGCAAATGTCTTGAAAGATGAAAGCAAAATTGCGCAAAGCAGAAATCTAACAACTCAAGCCATGGTTTGTGATGGTACAAATGCAGTTATGCAGGAAGCAAAACCAAACACACCCAACAAACAGCAATTAGAAAACTGTGAAGGACACTCTCCGGTTGATGATCAATCCCTACAGGAGCACATGGCTGATACCCCTACCCAGCCTACTGTTGTGACTGAGAATAAAGACCAAAATTCTACGCCAATTTCAATTAAAGAAAGTGAAGCAAATTCTGTAGTAAATGAAGAGCATGTTCAATCCACTGATAAACCAGTGCAGAAAGAGAACACAACTATTGCTGATAATTTTAGTACCGAGGTGGAAGAGACCAAGCCTGAAGTCGAGTCCTGTCTAATAGATGCTTACTCCTGCAAAAGCCAATCAAGCGATATCAAAAATCTACAAGAAAATCAAGGTCTGACAAAGAAACAAGAAGATGATCAACTATCTGATGATTTGAAGCATGTTCAAGAGTCTTGTTCTAAAATGGCAACCAGTAGTCGGAAAACTAAACCATCTGTAGATGATGAACCACTCTCTTTAATGGTTATTGACGGTCAAAAAAACACACCTCTTGCATCAGCCTTGGTGAGCTTTGATGGTCAGGGTGAGAAGTCTAGCATTGTAATGAATACTGGAAGTCCAGAAGCGAGGCCAAGTGTACATGGTCCACCATCGTTATTGAGCTGGGTCAAACTCCCGAAGGAAGATTCCTGCCCCATGGTTGTTGCCGAAAGTCAAGAAGCATCAATGTCATTGAACGGTAATGTGCTTGCAGATTCTGTTACTGTTATGGTTTCTGAAAGTTGGAAACCTAGAGCGGGTATACCTGATGGGCCTCCCGTATTGAGAAGTGAGGTGCATCCACAGAACAGCATTGATTCCACCCTCAAAGAGAGTAATAAACCAAGTGCAATTACTACACATGGTAGCAGTTCCAGTCCATTGCTGGAGGATAGACGTTTACCCAAAACACTCAATACACTTGAGCTTCAGTACTCGGAGGTTGAGACAAACAATCTAGAAACTTCCTCTGGACACTCGCAGAAACAGGATGGTGAACTACTAATGGCCTCCACAAACAGTGACAGTGTGCAGAACTTAAAAGTGCCAGATGGTGACTTTTCTGAGCCACACTCTTCAGTAATTGATGGCTTGCATGCAGTTCAAGAGAACAGCATTCAAGGCACGAAAGCATGTGTATTTGAGACACAGTGGCAGGATGATGCAGTACAAGTAAAACTGCAGGTGGCCAGTGAAGACGACGATCCAACAAACCAAGCCCCAGCTTTAAATCCAGTGGCTGAACTTGTGGTTTTTAATGATTCAAATGCAGTCGCCAAAAGTCATGAAACAAAACTCTTACAGAGTTCTGAGGCACCCTTAGCAAAAGAAGACAACTCTACTGATCATTCTACAGCTTTTGATGCTTCAGTTGGAGTTAAGATGAATGCATGTCCGGAAGCAAAATCAAGTTCATCCGATGCACTCTTTGCAGAGAAGTCTGGGCAATCACACACCAGTGAGCCCCAAGCACAGGAGTCTGATAAGCTTACCAGGGATATCACAGGTATCATTAATTTAGATGCTGACCTGCAGGTAAATCAGGAAAAGGTATCACCGCAGAAGGCTCCTGAAACCTTGACACAAACGAGCGGTGCATTTGCAGACAAACAACAAGATTCTGAGCTGACAGAAGCCCCTGCAAATTGTGATGATTCTGTAGTGGTGAGCAGAGCAGGTCGGGCAACAAGACCAAGTATCTATGAAGCATTGAAGCAGAAAATTACCAAACCAAGTAAAGTAACTAGACAGGGGTCAGATGGTGGGATCTCCACCCCTCCCCAAGTAGGCTCTAAGTTGAAGGGTCCTGGTACTAGATTAACAAATCTCCAACGATACATCTGTGACATATGCAACAAGTCATTTTCTAAGAAAGCCCAACTCCGTGGTCACAAGGTGATCCACGCCATATGTAGGGTAGGGCCTTACAGCAGTCGGGAAAACTCAGGCAACACTGCCAAGGCTTGTGAAGAATCGCTAGACTTTGCAATGCTGAAGGACTGCAACACTGACAAGGGTAACTCATCCAACAGCTTGCTGATGGAGGAAGATGGGGTACAAGTAAAGAGTGCCAACGGTCTCCCAGCAAACTCCACAGATAGTGTTGGTCCAGTAGCAAAAGTTATCAGTGTGAATCAGCAAATGGGACAGAGCACATGCACTGCCCAAACTGCACCAAATCTTCTAAGTGGTGCCTGTCTTGCACAAGTCGGTGTGAAGCCTTTACAGCAACTTTGTCCAGACCCGGAAGCTGGTGATCAATCAAAAGCATTATCTGGGAGTGTTTGTGAAAAGGTGAGAAAAGCAGCATCCTATGCAGATATTGAAAGAAAATCACCGAACAAGGCATTCACTTTGCGCTCTACAAATCGCAATAGTGAAGTAGATGCAAGTTCAAAAGCTCCTCCAACTGATAAAAGTAAAATCCATCAGACCATATCAAATTCCGAAGTTAATTTTGGGGGAAAGCAGCCCTTCAGTTGTCCCCATTGTGAGAAAAGCTACACTCGCATTAACCAGCTCAATGCCCACAAAAGAGTCCACATGAAAACAAGTAAGTTGTGCCAGTACAACAAAGGCAGTACAGATGGTTCAAAAGGCAAAGGACGAAAAATTCATAAGTGCCCCATCTGTCATGCATCATTTTACAATTACAAGAAGTTTTGTGGCCACAGAGGTGCGCACATTTCACACAAGTTGACAAAGTTCAGGAAATACAACAGTGGATCACCAGAGAGGAACTGCAAGGACACGTCAGAAAGTAAACCGAGGGGAATTAAACCAAAAGGAAAAGATTCTACCTCTGCAGAAGGCTCCAAAAAACATGCTGGAAAGTTCACATGCAAATTCTGCCCCGAAACATTACAGAATGTTGCTCAGTTTAGAAACCACATCTTGGTTACCCATCCGATGACCCAGGGTAAGCCTTTCCTGCTGAAACCATTCACGTGCGAGCTGTGTGGCAAGTCCTTCACTAAGTCCAAACAGCGACAGCTCCACATGAGACTTCACGGGAAAAAGCGCCGTCGCCGGCGGTTTAAGAGGACCATGTCACTGCAAGATACTGATCATTCCTACTACAAAAAGCTCCCTGCACAAAATGGTGGCACTCCTGCTGAGAGTATAGAAACTCAGAAACACAAGTTGGACAGAAAAGAGGAAAAAATAAGCAGAGAAGAGGGAAAAATCAGCAAAGAAGAAATAAAAATCCCAAATGTTGAAGCTCCCCAAAAGAAAACCTTCAAGTGTCGGGTGTGTGATAAACCCTTTAAAAATCAGTATCAAGTGGCTGGACACATGAGTGTTCACAAAAGGTTTCCGTGCCAGTTGTGTCCAGCATCTTTCACTCTCGCTAGACAGCTGTGTGGTCATCTCAAGGTCCACGGAGGTTTGCAAAAGAAAGTTGTAGAAGAAAGTCCGTCCTTGGTTAACGGAAATCAGAGTAGTGTTTCCCAAAGTTCTCCTGCGTACATAGCATCCCAACGGGTGCCTCGATTCACAGCTGGCAGTCAAAACAATGCACTTCTTAAAAGAGTTATCAAGGTATTCCTATCCGGACCTAAGTTGAAAAAGAGACATAAAAAGAGGATAGCTGGTAAATGGTTGCAACCAAAAGGCAGCCTCAAGCGTGCTCTAATGAAAAACCAACAAGTTCAAATGCAGAACATAATTGGGATTTTACGGAAGTCAATTATCTTGGAAATTGATGCTGATTCACACAGACTGGTCTATGAGTGTAAGGGATGTCGAAAGATTGCCTACTGCCACAAAAACATTCTTCGTCATTACCTAGAAAAGCATTTGCAGTCTACTGAAGGGACCGAGGATGTGCTGCAAGCAGCCAGCACTAGGAGGGCAGATACTATGCCTGCTCCCAACCCACGTTTTCGGAACAAGTCCAAAATAGGGTGCCCAATTTGTAAAGGTTCCTCAGGCTTTCAGTGTCATCTCCACAATGAAGATGAACAAATTGCCATCGATACGTTGCTGAAACATGATGATTACCATGAGGTATTCGAATGCGACAGTTGTGATCGAAGCTTCTCCAGCTACAGTAAGCTAGTTCAGCACCGTAAGTGCCATGTCAAGAAGCAACCAGCCATGCGATTCTGCTGCTCACAATGTCCGTTTCAGGCCAAATGTATCCAGAGCCTCAGGGCCCATCAGCGATTTCACTCGGAGAAGAGGGAGGCGGAACCTACCAAAGGAGCAGCAGATGGCGAGAAGTTGATGAGCTGCCCACTTTGCTCATTCAAAACAAAGAACGTGTATGGTCTTGCTGCTCATTCAAGGGTTCACAAGGGTAAAGGGAAAAAGAGACCACTTGAAGGTATAAAACAGAGTCCTGAACCAAGCTCATCATCCTGTCCACCACTGAGTCTTGAAGGCGCTCCTAAAAGCACCCAGACTTCATCTGATGGTACAAAACACAGAAAGAATGCCTATAACTGTTTTGTCTGCTCAAGGTACTTCTACACTGTAAAGACGTACCAGAAGCACATGAAAACCCATGAACAGTTATTCCAGTTTAAGTGCTCTGTGTGTTCCTTTTCCTTCCTATCTGCCACAATGTTAGATGACCACATCAGATCGTCCCACTCTCTCATGCTGCCTTACACCTGCAATGAGTGCATGTTTTCTTCGCATTCATTTGAGTCTGTACAGAGCCATATTCAAGCGCATTCTGAGGCTAAAGAGAAGAAGGAACGGCAGGCATATTGGTCGGCGTACTTGAAGGCAGTTTTGCAGAGAAAGGGACCTGAAGCTCAGGCTACATCTGTCTCTCCTAATGAAAGGGTAGCAATACCTGAAACTCGACCTTCAAGTGGTTTCAATTATGAATCAAAAGCACAGGCCTTGGACCAGTCAGAGAAATCTTGTATTGTATCAAACCTGCACCTAGAGCAGGTTGGAAACCAGAGTACGACAAATTCAGGACATGAAGATCCCACTTTGAGGGAAGTTGCATCTAAATCTGTCATGGATACTGCGACTCGGTCAGTGGATAAGCAAACAGAAGACAATCCTCACCAATTGTCAGATTCTCCTGATGAGTACTTTGCATGTTCGCATTGTAAAGACTTCCGGGCCTCTACTAAAGAGGAGTGGGACAGGCACATTAACATTGTTCACAAAGGCAACTTGGGACCGAAAAAGCTCAAGTGCTCAATGTGTCAGTACACCACCATTAGCCAAGAGCGCTTGGAGCAACACATGAAGCTGCATCGGCACCAGACCCTGCAGTGCAATACCTGCATGTACCGCACTCCGATGAGGCATCTTATGATCCGACATGTACAGACAGTGCACAGGCAGCACAAGCCCTTCCAATGCAAGCTGTGTACCTATGCCACAGCCTACCGACATCACCTCCGGCGGCACGCAGAGAAGCACAAGAACCCCAACTTCAGATGCCGATACCGCAAGCTGATGAAGAAGGGAGACTGGCAAACAGCAGAATCCAGTAACCGTGTCGTCTGCAAGGACTGCGGGAGGGAGTTGCAAAACAAGAAGACCCTTCGCAACCACTACATCAAGGTTCATGGCAGAATCCCAAGTGGTAAAAATCTAAACCGGGTCCAGGATTCCAGCAGCGGCGAGATCAACCCCGAGATGAGAAATCTGCCATCCTACTCTGTCATTATTGAGAATGTTACACCAGCACAGATTGAGAAGACATATGAATGCTCGGTTTGCTCATTTATATTCAAGCGTCGCAGCGATCTGAACCAGCACAAGGCACGGGGTCATGTGGAAGCACAGGCTAGTCTTCCATGCCAGTGTCCCCAGTGTGGCTTGGTGACAGGCAGTGGTCAGTTGCAGCACCACATGCAGATACATCAGGAGGAAAACCTTCTCCAGTGCCAGGAGGAAGGCTGCAACTTCTCGACGGCCCAAGCGGTTCACCTGCAGCGTCACCAGAACAAGCATCCCGCTCCTGCTGAGCGCGACGTTCCAGTCACCTGCCTATACTGTCAAGTCAATTTCCCTAATGCTAGCAGTCTCCAGATTCACAAAACTCAGGTCCACAGTGAACAGACCCACACCATAAGCACCCGGACCCCATTCCTGTGCTCCCTCTGCCCCTTCACCAGCACTAATGAAAAAGATGCCAACCGCCACTTCAAGCTGCACAACTACAACCTTGCCTTCAAGTGCGAGTACTGTGTCTTCTCCTCCTCCACTGCCTCTGCCATCGCCACCCACCAGAAGATCCACCGGTTTCCTCGTCGCAACCTCTCCACATCCTTGGTGTCCAAGAAGGCCTCCACACAACAACGCCAGACAATTACATCCAGCACCTCGATGAAATCGGCAGACAATCAGAACAGACAGGTTGGAAGCACTACCCCAGAAAGGCCGCGCCCCAAGCACGTCTTTATAAGCAACAAGGGAAAGAAGCTTTACGAGTGTCGTTATTGTCAGAGGTTCTTTGATGTTGCCGAGGCGTGGCAGCGGCATGAACTCAGACACATGACGGAGTGGCCTCAGTATTAACCAAGTCGATCCGAAAGGTAAAGTACTAGGGGAAAGACAATATAAATAAGCTTGCAGTAGGAGATGGGAATAATATAAAAAGTTTCTCTCCTCTTTAGATAATTGTTGTTTTGTTAACATTTAGCATTTAAATACATGTACATAAAATCTGGCCTCATAAAATTAAGATCACATTAACATGCCTATTAATTTACATGCCTCTGATTAGAGGATTTTTTTTTTAAATGCAGTTACGCTGTTGACAATATTCCAATAAATGTCCAAACATTTTCAAAATACAAATGTAATAGACACCATTTAAATGAACCAGCAAAATACTCCCTACTTGATTGTAAGTAAATCATAGGATTAAGCATCCCTTGAAATTATTGCAACTAGTACGACAAATTGTGTCTATTACCTTGAAGTTCATGCAGCATAGGTAGGTAGAATGATTTAAAGGTAGTATACACCATTGGTCATTGCTTGAATTATCATGAACGAGTAGATTTGGGGGGTTGTATTTTATAGTAAATATCGTTTAACTGAGCTGTCCGAAGTTTTAAAATCATGGATGCCGAGAAAAGCACGAAAAACAGCGATTTTTTTTTCAACTGGCGTCGAGCAGTTATTCTTATGTTATCTTTGTTTTTTCGCGATCGCCGTCCGGCGATCTTTTATTTTTTTTATAATTTTTTATTATAAAATTGTATTTTTCGGAATAATTACAGGATATCTAACGCAATCCTTTTGCTGGATGCCTAGAATCAACATTTACTTTCAAACGAGTAAGATATTTCTTAATAATTTGGTAGTAAATATTTTTGATATCTGCAAATGGTATCCTACCTTTAAAGTCACAGATTGTATGTAAAAACTTGAAATTACATGCAATTTTGGCTTTACAATCGGCAAGTTCAATTGTTTTCAGACCCCTTATAAAAGGCAAAGTGTGTTCTGATGTCAAATTTATGTTTGATAAAAATGTTATGAGTTAAAGGTTGTTCTTATAATTTTGTAGTAGCTGTGTAGCATTCATTGTATTTGTATGATTTAACTTGTACATAGTTTTGTTGTTACTTTGTATTTTCCTTTAATTATAATTAATAATTTGGCCATTTCGGGTGTACAAACAATTCTGCAAAAAAAAAGTGTGGAAGATTATGTTTAGGCATTCAAGTTGAAGGTCAATTTACTTGCAGGATTTGGCTCACTTTAATACTTTAAAATTGCTTTTTTGTGTGTGGAAAAATTAATAGTAAATTTTAATACTAGAAGAAGATTCTTTTCTACGGGGGAGCCTTGAAGGGCTTTAATTTACCTTTTGTTGTATTCTGAGCAGTTCTGAGCAGTTCTGAAAACACAGAATTTGAAAGTCTTGCATTTAAAAATTATTTGTGGGCACGAGATGTCGGAATATTTTACATTGGCTTATCTGGCTCCCAGACCCATTGTTTTGAAACCCAATGGTTCTTGAATCTGGAGTGCTGCGTGGTGACACATACATGTAGCAACCAATAACAATGCACATGCTAATGAGAAATGTTTTTATTGGCTGGTCCGACCATGATGTAATGCAGCGCCGCTCTATTGCAATAAGTCCAGGTCGTACCCAGCATTCATGTTAAGCCATGCATAATGCAACCATTCATTGTGCTCAATACCACCCACACTGATGTCATTGGCACTGACTCTTGAAACCCATAGCATTAATTGATTGGGGATTGAGGCAGTGGTCACCCCTCTACGGATTGGGGATGGTTCTTAGGGGGTTAGGGTTAATGTTAATAAATGTACATCGCATGTAAATATAATTCAGATGACTGACTCTGCCCCGAGAATGAGAGCCAAAACGAATCGGCCTGGGCAAGTTAAACCAATGCACCCAAAGGCTTGTACTGACCAACAATTTCACATTATGAGTGCATTCCAGATCAGCTCTTTTAAAGGCAGGCGGGTTTAGCCACAAGGCCACGAAAGCTGTCCTACTCGAATGCTCAAAAGTGGGCTATTTTACAATCCTCACGTGATGTTGATAGCCGCGGCCTTAGCCATTGACAAAATGTTCTTCACAGACTGAGATTTACTGCTTTTCAGTCGGTCGGGCAGTAATAACAATTGTTAAGACTTCTAATAAAGTTGATTTGAGCTCGCATGAACAACGCATGCGAGTGACGTAGTGACCAATTTCATGGAACTGTTAAGCACAACAATTTTTTTGCTTAGTAAAACAGGTTACCAGCCACCTGAATAAGAATCACCTGAAAATTAGGTTTGTAACCCTGTTTTTGTCAAGGAAGAATTTGCATGCTTAGTATTTTCTGTTTACCAGCTCCATGAAATTGCCCCACATGTCAAAGCTAATCGTACCCTATATTTCGGTATGATTGTTAGACTTTGAAAATTGTAAGACTGGTATTAAACAAAATTACTTTTAGAATTACTTTTCACGGAAGCTGAATATGTATCAATTGATTGTTCATCTCTTACTGTGACAGAATTTTTGTTTAATACATTTTGTATTATAAAAGTTATTCGTCTGGTGTAAATTTGTACTTGATTCTCTGGGGATTAACATGGTTATTTTACCCTGAAAGGAATTGGGTCATGTATTATCAATAAATACTTTTGTAACAGTTTATTTTAAAAGCTATGAACTATAAATTTACTAGATTAATGCAAAGGACCATGTTACCTGCTCCCACAAAATCAGAGTAAAAGTTGAGATTTTTGGTATTTCCAGATTCCTTGAATTCTTAGCTTTAAAATTGAATATGTATTGGGCAGGGTATTGAGAAAAACCAGCGGTCATTACACACATCAAAATAAGAATAGTTAAGAATTAATTTTGTTACATTTTACTTCTTGGGTACGCTAAGTAAAATCAAATTTGTTCTGCTTATCTTTTGCAAAACAATACTTGGAAGTTCGAAAGAAAACATTATGTGGGAATTGTATCATGCCAAATCTGCTAATTTCAATCATAACTCCTATTAGCATAGCGTGACTTTACGCTGTTTTCGTGGGAGCAGGTCACACTTCTTTTATATTAGAAGAGTTATTATCACAAAAGTTTCTTTTTAAACGTACCAATAAAATACCAACAATTGTTTTTGTAATGAAATTCTCTGCCTTGCTTTTATTGAATTGTATGAGTAACAAGTCACCGCGCATATTATTTTTGCAGCATACATGTACATCGCATTTTACCTTATCGCATCACGTACTCTAACATGAATATTTATCATTCTGGGAGTGTTTTCCCCTCGATTAAACACATCCCATTGATAACATCAGGAAACACAAATATTCGATGGCAATTGACATAGCTTAGATGGAACTCGAAACGGGGATCTTGTGAAACCATAACACTGTGGCAGCGCAGCTCGACAAAATCTGTTCTTTGAAATGCTTTAAAATTGGTGTCCGTGCTTGTTCAAAATAGGAAAATTAAACAATCCAAAACATGACATTTTCAGGGATTTCAAGGCGTTATACCCCTTTACTGTGGGTGCGTGACTGGTGCGACATTATTTTTCATGACTAAACATCGAATTGGCTGAATACATTTGTAATCACGATCCATTGACAATGTGTGCTGCAGATAAAAATGCACAACCAGCTCATGGTACTGAATGAGCATATTGGCTGCACTAGCCTTTCACTGCGGCCAAAGCTATCGTGCCTTGGCTGGCGTTAGATAAGAGCGGCAAAGCAGTGAAACAACTGGATCATATCGTTAATGTATTAGTTATGATAATAATGGCTACATTATAAAATAAAACAAAAGCGCATAAAGTGCAGACGAATCATATACTCGGTGTACAAACTTTTCAATTAAGTTGATGTGCGGTCACTAATTTCATAAAGCACAACACGAGTTTTAAAATGCTTTTTTTTTTTTCATATAATTTTTATTTTGGCAGAAATGGTACAAATACTAGGAATAATGATTACTGACAAGAATCTATAAAAATTAATCGCTGTAATTTGGATAATTATCAGTTAAATCACGTATATTTTGTCCTAGTGGTTTTGGTGCAATTCTAAATCGTATAGTAACCCACATTGTTAATGAATTTTGTTGCACCTACAAAATAACTGATGATAAAAGTTTTAGAAAAGTGAACAAAACTGGTTCGGGGTTGGGAGTTGGGATGGGGGGGGGGGGGGGGGGAGCTTTACTGGGACCCCTCCATGATAGCCTTAACCACTTCAATTTTGCCCACAACCTCAAAATATCACTAGAATTATCTTTGATATTATATATCTTTTACCCCTATGTTTTTTAAATACTACTATCAAGATAACAAAGGAATAAAAGTCTATCGTAACTATATTATAACATACATGTTTCTCTAATGAAGCAAAAACAAACTTCCCAGCTTTGACAAAAGATAGTATACTAAATATAAAACGTTCCGTTACTTCTTTCAGCTTTACATGTACACAATTGAACTTTATTATCTATAGTCTGGAAGAAGTGTATAAAACATACATATAACTCGCATTTTGTTCCGTTAAAGGTCATGCATAAGATTACAATTTTTAAGGCATCTTTGAGGCATACTTATAGCAGTTCAGTGTTTCAATTTCGCATGTGCACAAGGTCACAGGTCAATCGGGATAATAAAATGCGAAGGAGGCAATCGCACGAGGTGTTAATTACAATCAGGGGCCAATTTCATGGAGCTGCTAAGCACAAAATTTTGCTTAGCATGAACATTTGTCCTTGGTAAAAACAAGGTTACATACCAAATTTTCACGTGATCTTTATTGTTTTTGATAATCAGCTGGTTTTTTGCTTAGCATAAAAAACACGTAGAATTTTGGTTGATAACTTGTTTTTAATGAGTAAGAAATTTTTGTACTAAGCAAATTTTTGTGCTTAGCAGCTCCGTGAAATTGGCCCCAGAATGAATGTTTGCGTAACAGCGCGCGTTATATCACATCAGCATCATATTACATCCCGAGTAACCTTTGACCTGGACTGTACAGGGTGGCCCGCCCCGTAAAAACGAACAAAAATATCTGAACGGACAAGCATACTTCCACTACCCTGAGGCCAAAACTACCAATACCAATGGAACGAGAATCTTTCGATAAGAAAAAATTATACCAAGATATCTTGAATTGAGCTAGTAGTTTTAGCTCCAGACCCGATTTTACTAAGTAAAATTAGTGGTCCTTTCGCACCGACAAATAACTAAAACGTGGTTTAGTATTCTCGGTGTGAAATGACCCTGACTGATTTACAAAACAGGGTCTGGAGCAAAAACTACTAGTAGTATTCCCTGTGAATTTGTCCTGCCTGTGTGCCATGCTCCTTTCTATGATGAATTTTGACCCGACCTCCCCGGGTATGACCTTTGACCCCAAGTCGTCTAGACCGTCCACTGCATGATGCACTTGTCTTGCGCCGCTGACACGATGGTGGTGTTGTCTCGCCATGCGAGGGCGGTGATGACCGATTTTTGATGGGCATCTGGCATGCCACACACACAAAAAAGGGACAAAATAGGGACAAATTTCAGTCAAATATGCCACACGCAATAAACAGTTTTGATATTTCAGTTAAATGCATAGAGCTATATTAAATTACTAGAGCGCTGGCTCGATCTACAAAGTGAATGATGCCTCAATCACTCTGTGGAAGGCGGGCCACGAAGGATCCCCTAGACACACGGCACCCTGTCTAAATGGGTCCCGCAAGGCCGGCCGTTTCCCTTGCAGTTTAAGGGCCTGGGCCCCGCCGCTATTTTGAAGAAACAGAGCAATGTACAGACGTCCGGAAATTATCAAGTTTTCAGACAGACAAATAGTAAATGCAAGACAATAAATTTGACGAAAACAAATTCTTCCAGGAAGAAAAAATGGAAAGTAATTACGCCTGATCATGTTGCCGGCGTTTAGGTTGTCGACATCCCACACCCCGATGGCGCTGTCAATCCCGCTTGTGGCCAAGCGTTTATTCTCAGGATTCCATTGGAGCGATGTGATACGGGCACCATGGGAACCCCAAGAGTTTTTCATTGGCTACAAAGACAAAGGCCAAGAGAGTGTACGATGAATGCACATGAATATTTAGCATTGGTCTTTCTGCTTGCCGAGTACAATTGGTTCAGATGTACCTATCTGCACCAAGCAACTTTTAGTATTGCATATTACTACTTACAATATTTAGGGGGAAGTACTAAATGCTACAAATTACTACAGTTATTGCACACAAGTAGGTGAGAGTACTGCAAACTATATTTTTACTACTAGTAATATTTTGTAATTTTGATGTGAAACAGGTCGATCAGCTCACCTGAAAGCCCTCGACTTTCCACAACAGGATGGCCTTCTCGGCTGTGCAGGCCAGGTACTCCGCGTCGCTGGAAAACTGCACAGTGGAGATGGGGTGTCTCGTAGTCAGCTGATCTATCTCCTTGAGTTTGTCATCGGAAACGTCAAAAATGTGCAATTTGCTGTCCTGCCAGTGAAAAAAGAAAAGAAAAAAGGAGCGAATCTAAGTGAGAAAAAGTTGAGGGGAACAATGTCCACCTTGCTTTTCATTACTTTATTCACCGCCTCCTCGAGACCGCTGATTGTTGATGATTGGGGGGAGTCAGGTTGGCGTGGCAGTTCTTTCCTCGCCTTCCACCACTGTGACCCGGGTTCGAATCCGGCCTGGGCCAATATGTGAATTGGGTTTTCAGTTCCTGCCTGATTCCGTGGGTGTCCCCCAGGATATTCGTCTGGGGTTTCCCTTCCACCTCTAAAACTGTACCTTCTTCTCACTGTCTTCTCTCTACAGGTTTCTCCTGGCTTACTAGCTACAGTGCCTTGGGTGCTTTTGAGGGATCCTTGGTTTCATTACCAGAAGAATTAATACATGTAAATTCGGCAAAGCCACACTTATTGGCTAAGCCAGGTATGTTACGTGAGAATGCAAAATTAAAACTGGCTGAAATAGGGTTTTAGGGGGTACCTCAGGAAAACTCATCAAATTTTACATTCTGCCCTTAAAATTTGCTACAAATTAGAAAAAATAAAATTTGCTACAAATTAAAAAAATAAAGTTCTAACTTTGTACAAATAAAATTCCAAGCGTTCCATCCACCAAAAAATTTAGATTTTGAAGGATCTCGGTGTAATTATTAGGGAATCACAGAAACTATTTACAGGGAACACTTACGCTTCCGCCAACAGCTAAGAAGTTCCCCGTGGAACTCAAGTGGACCGCCTTGGCTTCGTAGCCGATCGTCTCCGTGCAAACTTGAGCCTTATTCTTGAACAGGCAAATCTGTGGCGGGTTGGGAAGTACAAGAGACAGTCAAGCCATTATTTGACAATTGGAGATGGCTGCACGAGGCTCCCTAGGTTGTTAAGAATTTAGACTTACATCTCCGACTGTGCCAACCGCCATCAGATCTCCCTTGGTGCTTATACTCAGCGGCTGTTTGTCCAGTCCAATCACCTCGTCACTGCAGTAGATACAAAACAAACATTTCTACTTTGGGGTCATTTCACCATATTTTGTAACCTATCTCTTGTAATTCATCTACAATAACCTTATAAAAAAAAACATATAAAAAATATGTACGGTTCCATTTTGCGGTCAGTTAGTAGTACGCAGAGGTTTGTACAGTCAAACTGGCAACACGACAACAACAAGTAAACAAGACACTGTGTTACATCGGAGTCCTAAATTTGCCAATGAAATGCAAATTTTCTAAGGAAAAACTAATGTTTGAACGGTGCAAAACTTGTCCAATTCTGTTTAGCATCCAAGACAAATATCAGGAATAAATATTCAAATAGGCACCACAAAATAAACCTATTGTTGGAAATTGTCATTTTTGCAGTAATATTAATAATAATGTGCTGTGCTTATAGTGCGCTTTATCACCAACGGTATCAATGAGCTTTACATTATAACCCCGGTCATTGGGCACATGAAACATTCCAAATACCATCTCAGCTCCCTGGGGAGTATACAGCGCGATGCTGCCATTTTGGCCCAAAGCAGCTAAATTAACCACAATAACCATTTCTGCCCTTACAGGTACCCATTTACTCCTGGGTGCAGAGAAGCAATGATTGACAAAGTGCCTTGCCAAAGGGCACACGCACCATAGTCCAAGGCCGGACTCGAACCCACAACCTGCAGCTTTAAGATTACAAATTCAATGCTCCAGATCATGAGACTCCACAGTGGGACAAAGTACAAATTTGTTCACATTTTTGTTTTCAAGTAGTTCGCGCCAGGATTATTTTAACATCACCGAGCCGAGGGTTGGGATTAATTTTAACGAAACTCGATCCGAAGCGGGTTCAGGCCGATAGTGCAGGGAAGCACAGATTTTTCAAATGTCATTTTCCCAAGAATCAGTTTCACAACTTCAACTAAATTGGTCATCTATATTTCCGTTACTGAACTAAATAAGTACCCCTTAATAATGTATACCATTGGAAAGCTCTTTATCTGCAGAATCCAAGCATGTAATTTCTAAATTCTTCAAAAGTCTGACTTTTGAGGTTTTGAGCAAACGGTGGACCTTTCAATAGATTGTTTTTTACTCACGTGAACGCCTTCGCTTCCGTGTCAACAAACCGGATCTTGTCGTCCATGCCGATGGAAGCCACTGTGTTTCCATCGGTACTCATGGCCGTCACCATGGAGGTGTGGGCGTTACCCTTGACAATGTCACACTCACTGGTGTCGGCATCCCAGCACAGTGTTACAGTCAAGGCACAATCCAGAGTTTTAATGACTCGAGTCAATGACTCGACTCGAGTCCGACTCGAGTCACAATTGTTGGGTCACTGCAGACATATGACTTAACTCAAGTCTCTCATCAGAAGACTTGAAAAAATGAGAGCTTAGCGAAAAATATTTAATATTTAATATATAATACAGCGGCCATTTGTTGTTTTCCCTTCACCAAGACGTAGACTCACACTTTGTGTTTCTGTAGCATTTGTTTTTTTATTGCAGAAAAATCCTTGCTTATGATAAAGCGTATTGCAGGGTTTAGTAAGCAATTTTTGATTGATGCCTATGCATGCTTCTCGCAACTGATACGATTCTGTGCTTACTGGATTCACTTTTTTTTTAACTGGACCAAATTTCATGGCTCTGCTTAACGACATTTTGCGCTAACTGCACTGGCAGTAAAAAAAATCTGTGCTAACCCTGCAAGCACAGAATCCTTAGTTACGGGATGTACACATGCGCAAAAATCCCTGCTAGCCCGTGATAAACGCTTACCGTAAGCACATAATTTTCTGCTACAGTAAGAGGGCCATGAAATTTGGCCCAAAATGGCAACTGTAAGCAAGGAATGCACTTAGTCTTTTGTGGTTAGCAGAGCCATACAATTTGTGACGTGTGTACCAAGATGCGCAGTGAATCTGACTGTAGGTCTGTGGAAGCTGAAATAGCTAGCTGACTGCATTATGCCCCTGTACCGCCCAAGATGCGCCCTGTACTGCCCAAATTGCACCCTGCCCGTTTATCCCTGTACTGCCATGAAAAACAATATAGAACAGATTCTAATGGTTTTAATTTTTAAAGAGGATATGAAGTTTGTTGTCCAGGCTTGCTGCATAAATGGACTGGGTGTCGCTAGACAGGGTCATCGTTGAGATATTCTTGTTGTGACCCTACATAGAGAAAATACTAATCATTGTAATGCAAGGTTTTTAGATGCCGATTTCAAAGGTATTGTTTAATTCTAAGAAATTTTAAAACACAAGCTACTACATTTTTTGTTTAAGGTGGTGCTACGATCAAGACTGCTACTCTAAAACTGTACCTTCTTCTCACTGTCTTTTCTCTACAGGTTTTTTTCAGGCTTACGAGCTACAATGCCTGAGCATCACTTTTGATGGATCCTTGGTTTCATTACCAGAAAGAATAAATAATAACAATGATAATATAATCTTGATTCCATTCACCCTGAGAATGCGCAGCGGGGTGTCGGGGTTGTTCTTGTCCAGGTAGTTGATGTAACCCGAGAGGGAAGTGGACAGGATGTAATCTCCTTGCCACAGCAGAGAAAGCTGTTGATCCTCAGTTGCCTGGCCCAACGTAAAGGTCCTGAGGTATAGTAAAAACCACCCAAAAATGAGAAGTTAGAGGGAGGGTTCTGGTGAGGCCTTTTCAATACTTTTGTATGCTTCCACCGTAATGCAGACAATCAAATAACAATACCTTCCGAGATCGACCGTTCAGGGTCTAGCCCGCCTGGTAAGTCAAAGGGATTGGGACTTTGGACTAACCCAATCGGGCAGGATTAACTCAACCAGACTCACGCCTCACACTCTGACTCACCACAAAGGAACCAATCTGTAAGGTACTAATCATTATAGTAGGTGAACATTGGAACGCAAAGAAGTAAACATTCCTCTCCCTCTTCACAGTTCATCTCAGCAACCTGGCCCGATAATAAACAATAAGATGCCTTTGGTTCGAGTTGTGAGATACGTATATGGGACTGATCGGGTGTCATGATTCAATAACCGGAAGACACTTGATACTAACCCGCGTAGCGGTTCGCGATATATTTTTTTTCAGCAGCTGGGTTGTGCGTGAATGTATAATCATGAGAAAGAACAATGGCAAATCGGCTACATTAAAAAACTGCAAAGAACGGCTGTCCTCAACCAACTCGCCAATTAGCCTAGCTGGTAGAGAGGCGAGCTATGAATGGAAAGGTCTGGCTATCATAAATGTTTGTCTTTTTCTTCGCCAAATTTTCTCGTGGATTATTGTAACAATAGAGCAAGGCGAAGGGAACACCAGGTTAGATTACCTTGAGTGCCTTGATAATTACAACAAGAACCGCTACACAAGGTAGTTCATAGTGACTTCCTCATCAGTAACCAGGTGACTGCTGGCTGAACACCGAGTAGAGTGAAAGGAATTGGCTTACCAGGCCCGGTACCCAAACGGTCTGTGAGTGAGTTAGTCATTTATCGTCACTCAATTTAAGACTGCACTCGGTGAAGGCACATTACACAAAGTCTCTATTTTAAAGGTAGTATACACCATTTGCAAATATCGAAAATATTTACTACCGAATTATTAAGAAATATCATACTCATTTGAAAGTAAATAATGATTGCAGGCACCCAGCAAAATGATTGCGCTAGATATCCTGTAATTATTCCGAAAAATATAAATTTATAAAGAAAAATTCGCGATCGTCGGACGGCGAGCGCGAAAAAGAAAGATAACATAAGAATAAACGGTCGACGCCGGTGAAAACGCTGTTTTTCGTGCTTTCCTCGGCATCCATGATTGTAAAACTTCGGACAGGTCAGTTAAACGATATTTACTATACAATACAACCCTCCAAATCTACCCATTCATGATAATTCAAGCAATTACCAATGGTGTATCCTACCTTTAACCCTTGCTCTCGTTTATACTCAAATGCACAATGCACAATAATCCTCCAATGCACACAGCTGGAGTGCATTGGCATGTACCACTGCCATGCAATAAACAACTTTCATAGATTTGTTTTCTTACAAGAATTGTTTTGGACTGTTTTGCCATCAAAGGACACCAGTATACAACTGCAT
This sequence comes from Crossaster papposus, assembly GCA_037893245.1. NCBI lineage: Eukaryota > Metazoa > Echinodermata > Asteroidea > Velatida > Solasteridae > Crossaster > Crossaster papposus. The sequence continues at coordinate 387,312 of JBAIAA010000818.1, read as the reverse complement.
TTTAAATCTCTTCGCTTACGTGATGAGCTGCTGTGATTCGACATCCCACAATTTGACAGTTTTATCGGCAGATGCAGTAATGAGCTGTTTACTGTCAGCACTAAAAAACACCTTAAAAACAAAACAACAAAAAACCAACAGTTTAGCAAACAGTTTCAAAGAGAACAAAGAAATTTGCAAGGCGGAACTCGAACCTGCGACCTCCGGACCGGCGCTCCACCAACTGAGCCATCTTGCCCTATGTTGGCAGTCTCCCAAATTGTCAGTATATTTGTTCGAGGGCGCTAGTCAGAAGTCATAAACAGCAGAATGCGTGTGACCAGGGATCAGGCCCAATTTTATGATACAACCTGAGAGGCTAAATTTACAACCGGCTCACTGGCGTTACTGCCCGAGCTGAAAAAGTAAGACTTGGTGTGTCAGTTGTTCTGATTTCGGAGAAGTCCGACCCATGTCTGATTGCTACAGATAAAATCAAAAGTTAAATTCTGTAGTACGGTAGTATTCTGTAGTACGGTAGTATTCTGTAGTACGGTAGTATTCTGTAGTACGGTAGTATTCTGTAGTACGGTAGTATTCTTTAGCCCAAAGTTAATGCCTAGGACGTTAGGGTTAATAACACTGTATCCCACGACTCTCAAAGAGAAGAACCCACGACAATATTGGTATTTATGAATACACTCACCGAATACACACCCCCTTTGTGGGCGTTGTCTTCGTCCTTCTGCCCGTCTTTAAAATCAGCTACCAATTCACCTTCTTTTCCCGAGTACAAGAAAACCTAAAGAAAACCAACAAAATCCAACCTGATGATTTTTTTTTTTTATTTTTTTTTTAGCTTTGTGAATGGTATATACTATAGATAAAACTATTCAAAGATTTCAATTTTAATTCAAAATTTGCCGAGTCACAATTTAAATTGCGACCACAATCGGCATTTGGGGTGCATTTTTTTTTTAAACTGCTACATGTACGAGCAAATTGAACTGACTGACTAATGCGTGTGTGCGTATCTGTGCGTGTGCGCACCATTTGTGGATCACAAATCAACTTCTGAGGGAAATCTCCAAAAATGTGTCTCTGAGACGCATCTTTGGAAGATGAACTTCTTTTATTTTTTTCTTCAGAATGAATAATTTTTCACAGAAGGAGTAATTTTACGGAGTTTAGAGTCCAGCGTTTCAACAGTATGTTGGTTGGTGAACTACAGCTTTTAAAAAATATACTAGAGCTTTTAAACACAAGCGCACACACAATGCAAACTTGGCCGGAGATGCAAGGATCAAATCCAGACCTACCTTTCGGTCAGAGCCACCGGAAACAAAAAAATTACCGTCTGGGGAATATTTTGTTGTGTTCACGAAATTGGAGTGCTCCTGGAGTGAGGAAAAAGGGTTAAGGGTATGTATGAGTGAACCTATTTAGGGAATATAGTACGAGTTACGTCGGCTCGGTTCATTTTAAACCAGTTCGCGCTGGAGGACGTATATAACATTATTAAGGGGTATTTATTTAGTTCAGTAACGGAAATATAGACGACCAATTTAGTTGAAGTTGTAAAACTGATTTTGGGGAAAATGGCATTTGAAAAATCCTGCTGTTGTGTTACAGTGAATAGTCAACCACTTAAACAGGATAAAACTCTGGTTTTAGTGATACATGGATTCGGTAGAACAAAAATTGCAAAAAGGTAATAGAGGACTTGCAGATCAGGGTTAACCAGTTGGTGCCGGATGACGTATATAAACGCAAAGTTTTCCCCAAATTCAAAACGGATGACGCAGAAACACGTCACGAGCAAGGCCAGAAATGTCTGTCAGCAGCGAGCAAGGCTGAAAATGCGTGGGTGTTCTTGTATCGTATTACGATCGAGGATCGAAACACAAAAGAGAACAAAGGGAACAAAGGATCCTCGAAGGACGGTTTGCTTGTCCGAATTCAGTCCTCGATCGTTGGGGCAAGCGCTAAGTAATGGGGTTAGGGTATAGTAAAGGAATAAAGGAAAACACAATATCGATCCTTGGTCGATCCTGTGGTTCACGACTGTGTGTGCTTCCCTGGACCATCGGCCTGAACCTGCCTCGGATCGAGTTTCGTTAAAAATGATCCCGCGCCTTGGCTCAGTGATGTTAAAATAATTCCGGCGCAAACTGATAAACAGCGTTAACATGTGGCCTCCGAGCTGGGTGGTCAGAAAAATACAGCTGCAAATCAGTTTACGCGTAGTCGCTGTACTTCTATTGGGTGAAGCTGTTTTCATTGGACTCCCATGTTTTCCATCAGTTCCCTCAATCACGCAATGGTCTTTGCAAACTACTTAAATGGGCGTGACCTTTTCATGCTAATTCGACCATTCGAATATAGGCATAGCATCTTCACGCAGTCAACTACCATTCAGCGGTCGCGCTGGCCTGTGTTGCGTATCTAATTAGCGCTGCTTCACAAAGAACATTTTTGCGTGCGCGTAGTACGTGTTGATAATCGCAGTTCTGCGATCGCTGATTGGCTCCCCAAGTGGCTGCGGAAAAATAAAACAATACCAATACCAAATAAGAAAAAAGTTAAACCGCTGAAAAGCAACTTCGCCAAGACGTTTGCAAAGATTTGCAAAGACTGCGTGAAAAGAATGCGCGACGTACACGATCAATCAAACGCATTCGTCTTTAGTCAAAGAATAACCGATGCTGAGCAGAAACTCTTCGCGACTACTTTCAGCCGGTAGTTTCAGTGGCAGTACGTTGACAGAGATTCGTTAGTCTAACACGCGTTCTCTTCAAATTTAATCTACAGAAAAGTTGTGGTACACAGTCAAATGGGAACACAGTTTTACACTTACCCTGAGGCTTGTCTTCAGTTTGTAGGGCACCCCTTCGTAGAACGCTACCGCCATATCTTCTGAGGCAGTCACAAGGCGGAAGGGGCGGGTCGGCTTCATGTCGATAGCATTGCAGTTTTTAGTATTCCCGTTCAGAATGCCGACGCTACTGCCAGAATCCCACAAGATGACTGCAGCGAACCTATGAATTTAAAAAAAAAACCGACTCATAATACTTATTGGATATAGCGGTCATTAGGGCTGTTTCGAATACATCGAATATTCAAATACTTGATCATTAAAGGTAGTATTATATAACTCACATACAAATCCTTGTCATTTGATTGGTGGAAGTCACATCATTATTATTACTACCATTCACGCCACGGCTCGAAAAGTCCTTTTTTAGGATCATCCTCGTTCTCGCGGCGACTGAACAGTCGATTCTCACGCGCAGCTTTTGAATGTCCAATGGATTGTGCTGCACTGCGTTTCCCATTTTGCGCAATACGCGGAGTTAGAACAGCGCCACACGCAGAGTTTGATATAGGTCATGCAATACAGTGTTTGTTGCCATGGATCGACCAATCAGGATCGAGGATTCAAGTTCGCTTGTAGATTGTCACTCACCTTTCCCGACCCTGTCCACACACGGCGATTCTTTTGCTTTCTGAGTCCCAAGCAATGTCGTTGATCTTGCCAGAGATTGGCTGGTACTCGTACTTCAGAATATGCTCCTTCTGGGTGGTGTCCCAGATACGCAGCTTACCAGTGACATCTGCCACAGAGGGGAACAACAGAAATGTCGATGTTATACAACACCTGAATACATTATTCATTCTATCGCACGGCACCGCCGCACCGCAATACAAAGTTCTATTCAATGGTTCCATTTAACGGTGAATAGAACTTCCATTGCACGCTCCTGCTCCGACCAATCAGATGGCGAGGATTTATTCAGACTTGTCGCTGTTTCATTTCGCTGTCTTCCAAGGGCCTTTTTAAAACTTTGGCTTTGGCTTCAGCTCCAAATTCCAAATCACTGAGAAACAAATCGAAATGGAAGCAAACGGACAACTGTTAGGTTCATACCGACGGATTGAATGTTTCTGGAGCACAAACAGACACCAGAAGGCGAAGACGAAGACAAAGCCAGCGATTCGAAAAGGCCCATAGTTTTTACCCCAAAACATCCCTCACTACAATTCAAACTCTGCCCTCTATCCATGACACTGCAGTTGGTTATAAATGTCTTCTTAACACAGTCCTAAATCTTTAAATGTTTGTTTCTTAATTTTTTTGGGCGTAATGCTGATCAATATTTTCTGTACAGCAACTCTTGCATTAAAACAAACCAAAAAGGCTTGTCAACACAACGTACCTCCAGACGCTATGTAGAAACCACTGGGGGAGTACTTAGCTACAGACGTCTGATAACCGTGCTCGGCATAAACGTCACATATTGAAGGATTCTGCAACAAATTATAAATCAACCAATCAATCAATCAATCAATCAATCAATCAATCAATCAATAAAACACGACCAAAACTCCAGAATAAGTGTCACAAGCTGGAATGAGAACGAATGGTCGCACATAAGAAAATAATCCGTTCAGATGGAATATTAAAAGGTTCTTTACACTGTCTGTCATCTTTCCTCTTGACACCGGGAAGCGGCTAGGGGGTGGATAGGGGATGGGGGTGGATAGGGGATGGGGGTGGATAGGGGATGGGTGTGGATGGGGTGGGGATTAGGGTGATGGGAGTGGGGATAAGGGGGATGGGGTGGGGATAAGGGGGATGGGGTGGGGATAAGGGAAGGAGAGGTGTGGAATAATTGGTTGACATTTAACAGGGCCATCAATTTTGGAAATTTGCTCACCTCAATATCTCTAATGAAGACATTGGTGTCATTTGTATACAGAAAATTTTTGCCTTTTGGATCTCCGCCAAGGTTGAATGCACGGGCTCGCTCTGTCCTAGGTAGAGCAGCAAAAATACTCTCTGAAAAACAAACACAATTGTATTAACAGAAGGTGACACTGTTTCAAAGCGAAACTGTTCTTGCACTTGCAGAAGGTAATTGTCCATTTCTTAAACCTCATATACCAATTTATACCAGTGTTGGCATAAAGTTAAGACTGCCTAAATATTTCGCTCAAAAAAATATCTTTTGATTTGTATATTTCAGGTCATTCCAGCTAGTAAGCAGTTTGCAGCAGTTTTAATCTTATTCATATCAATGTTCATGTTGTCGTTCACTCTGATCTGGGAAAGAGATCATGAAAATTGAAGTCATTCAAAAAAATTGTCATTTGAACATCTGCCCGCCAGAACTGCGTTAAAAGCTCTCTCCTCCAAATCATAAGAAAACATAGAGTACCTCCATCTTAATCTTCGATCCTACTTGTTTCTCAGTTGGTTTACCGGTATCTGTTGGTAATTTTACTAGTTCAGTGTACTACATGTAGTACTTAGTCTTAGTAATATGATGTACATGTAGTATTAAAAACAGTACATCGACAAGTACACATACACTATGTACATTTATGTACATGTACGCACGTACTATAGCTATACTATAGGCTATACTATAGGTCAATGTACAATGTCACAACTCGTCGTACTTCCGGGATTTGTCTCCGAAACAATCTATTTGTCACTACCGAAATTTCACATAACTAAAACAAAATCAGAGAGACACTAATTATTCTTCATAATACTCACTTCTCTCGTAACTGAACGGCATCTTTGCACTGTGTTTTTTCAAGCTCAAATGTAGCAAAATTGTATGTTACAAGAAGTTCCTCTTTAACTTTCTAGTTGACGGTAGTTCATACGGTGCCGGTGCGGTACGGCCGGGTAATACCGCGCCCATTGGGCGCACGTTTGTGTTTACACACAAGATGAGGCGGGAACCAGACCACTGTATCCTCATATTGAGGCCGTTTTTTAAACTTCAGCTTCGTCTCCGACCTGGCTTCTTTCATGCAGTTTGGCAAACGTGATGGAGCCAGAAACAGAGCCTCAGCTGGGTTTTAAAAAAACCGGTCTCTACCAAATGCACCAAGCTCGGACTATACTCGTACTGGCCAAATATGGAAACTAAAGTGCCTGCGTGCCCATATTTGGGAGAACGGGCAAGTGGCCACGCCCCCTTTGGCGCGCTTATTTGATTTGGTTTTGGTTTCTTGATTTGCATGCAGCGCGCCTGGGATGAATTAGCCTTGGTCAAGGCGAGTTCGTCGTTATCCGTTCGTCGTTATCCGTCCAGAAATTACGGTGGCCCACAACTGTCACGGCAAAAGCAAAAGCGCCGCGGCAAAAGCAAAAGCGCCGCGGCAAAAGCAAAAAGGTCACGGCAAAAGCAAAAAGGTCACGGCAAAAGCAAAAGCGCCGCGGCAAAAGCAAAAGCGCCGCGGCAAAAGCAAAAGCGCCGCGGCAAAAGCAAAAGCGCCGCGGCAAAAGCAAAAGCGCCGCGGCAAAAGCAAAAGCGCCGCGGCAAAAGCAAAAAGGTCACGGCAAAAGCAAAAAGGTCACGGCAAAAGCAAAAGCGCCGCGGCAAAAGCAAAAGCGCCGCGGCAAAAGCAAAAGCGCCCCGGCGAAAGCAAAAGCGCCGCGGCGATACTAAAGGTTAAAGGTCAAATTTGTGATAGGCCAGCACGTACGTACGTACGCTTGACTTGATACATGTGGCGGTACATGTACATGTACATGCGTGCAGTGCTAGTGTATGCTGTTGGACAGAAGCTAGATCATAGACATGGATTTTTTTTTTCTCCATGGTTATGCTAGGATCAACACTGAGTTTTAACTTTTCGAAGCACTGGCGCCATGACCCTTTGTAGCAACTGTGGTCAGGAATGTAGAAACGCCGACAATTTTTGTTCAAACTGTGGAGAAGGTATGTGGTATACCTCTCTTTCTTTGTACTTGTGACTGTGTTTTTGTGTAGGCCTAAACTTTCAACTGAACAAGGCTAGTGTATTAATACAAACACACATGATAACATGACTTTCGTTAATTACGGCAGTTATGCCCAGCCTTACATTGACAATACTCTGGACCTTCACTCTTCTTGGAACCTGAATATTGTAATATCAACCAATCTGTTTCCAAGAGAGCGATATCCAAATATTATATGAGGTCTGGTACTGTGTTACCTAATCGCTGACTGCCGTATATAATGAAACTTGGGTACGGTGACCCATGGGTAGGAAGACCTGCAGTCAAATGTCATGTAGGGGTCATTTATACTAGAGGGCATTGATCAAATATGCTTTAAAATCTGCCCTTGACTAGGCTATACATGTAATGTATGGAGTGCCGTGGTCTCGTGGTCTGGAGCATTGAATTTTTAATCTGTATGTAAAGCTACAGGTTCTGGGTTCGAGTCCGGCCTGGGACTATTGTGCGTGTGCCCTTGGCAAGCACTTTGTCACTCATTGCTTCTCGCCACCGTACCCAGGAGTAAATGGGTACCTGTGAGGGCAGAGGTGGTTATTGTGGTTGATTTAGCTGCTTTGCACCGAAATGGCAGCATCGAGCTGTATACTCCCCAGGGAGCTGAGATGGTATTTGGAATGTTTCATGGGCCCAATGACCGGGGTAATAATGTGAGAGCACCTTGAGACCCACATTGTGCGAGTCTAAAGCGCTATATAAAAACTAGCATTATTATTAATATTATTATTAATGTACATACAGCATTTAGATTTTAACTTGAATGTTACTTGGAAGGCTGAGTGATGTTTTGGTTCAGCTTACCTCTTTCGAAATACGTGTAGGTCTAAAGTCATCCAGGGGTCATTCGAGGTCGTTTAAAAATAAAAATCAAGTTGCTATCTACCTTTCAGTAATTAGCCATTTTTAGTGATTATAGTTGCCCGGAAGTTTGGTTTGTCGTAAAGTCTTGTACGTTCTCGAGGACAACTTACACACTATATTCAATTTTGTTTAAGAGCAGAAAACTTAAAGTTGTAGGGATCGACTGTGGGAAAAGGCGACACTTGTTTTAAATTGTGATCAGCCTCATAATTTAAACTGTTTACTCCACAGATCTTCAAGAGGGTGCATCAGACTCGGATGAAGAAAGTGAAGTTGAGTTTGATGAAGAGGCTGTGATTAAATACTATTTCAACAGAGGTTTTGAATACCAGGAAATCCTCCTCTTTCTCGACAAGAATCATAACCACTGTATCAGCTACAGCACACTTTTAAGAAGACTAAATCAATATGGATTGTCTAGAAGGAACCCTGATACACTGCATCGAATAGATGATGTACGGAAACGCGTGGAAGAAATTATTAATGGCCCAGGATCAGCTGGAGGGTATCGATCTGTCTGGCACACACTCGAATTAGAAGGCTTAAGAGTACCTAGAATAGTTGTACAACTACTACTTAAAGAATTAGATCCTGAAGGGGTATCAGCACGTAAAGCACATCGATTAAAAAGAAGAGTTTATAGAAACCCAGGTCCAAATTACTCGTGGCATCTAGATGGATATGACAAATTAAAACCATGGGGTTTCCCAATTCATGGCTGCATTGATGGCTACAGCAGACGCTTACTATGGCTTAAAGTTGCACGCTCAAACAATTTGCCTGAGAATCCAGCCAGGTACTATCTAGACACTGTTGCTGAATTAGAAGGTGTGCCAGTTGAGATAGTTACAGATCTTGGAACTGAAAATGGTTTAGTTGCTTCTATGCAAAGCTATTTTCGAGAAAATGCCGATGCCCATAGGTATGTTCCCTCCCCAAGGAATCAGAGGATCGAAGGATGGTGGAGTTTCTTTTGCAAGAATCGTACATCTTGGTGGAGAGCGTTTTTTCAAGACTTGGAATCCCATGGTGTAATCGACACCACGTCAGAAACGAACAAGGAGTGCCTGTGGTTCTGTTTTTCTGGTTTGCTGCAGGACGAGTGTGATCATGTGAGGGAACAATGGAACACCCATTATATAAGAAAGTCCAGACATGATACAGTGCATGGAAGACCAGACTCGTTATTTTTTATGCCAGAGTACCATGGAGGTGCCCCAGATTTGCTGTTAATGATATCCAAGATGGAAATGAATAATGTTTCGCAGCAGTGCATTAACGTAACAGACAATAATGAGTACCAAGAATACTTTGACTATGTTCGGAATGCTCTGGGTGTGTCAAGACCTAGCACCTGGCAAGCTGCACTGGAATTATTTCGAAGACTAATTGATATTGCTGAAAATGGTTACGCTGTGTAATATTGAGCATTCATTACTCCGGTGTATAATTGGGGGGGGGGGGGGGGGGGGGGGGGGGGGGGGGCTTTTATTGTATGTCACAGGAATTGGCGACCGTAATAACTCGGTGGTTAATGCCCCAAACCCCCACCCCTCAATTACCAACTGGGCTAAGAATATTACCCACCGGCACTTGACGAGTCAAAAAGAATTTTGGATAAAATATGCGCAAAGGTAGATACAAACGTATACAAGTCAGCGACAGTCGTTGGGTAGGGGGTTTAAGATCACCTGAGATATTTGATGTTAAATTTAGTCTAAGGGTCAAATGAGGTCCTTTTTTCATTACCGACTATAAATACTGCCAGGAGATCTGTATGTAAAGTATTTTCTGGCAGTATTCTGGCAGCTGTCTACAGTGCATTCTAACACATTTTACAAGTATATTCAATCGTTTGAAATTGAGATTTTCAATTTGCACTTGCTTCCCTAGAAAACCAACAATTAGATGCACATCCATGTTATTAAAGGACTCGATCAAAATAGTTATAGAAATTATTTCAATTTACTGAAATTATTTTTGACTTGTTCTGCATGTTGATTCTATAAAAAAAGTAATTTGTATGTGGCAAAACCTACAAAGCTGCGACACAAAGATGTGGGAAAACTGAGTCTTTATTGTGTAACCATATTGACCAATGACCATACAACATACAAGAACAAATAACCGTCATGATAAGCAAACCGTTTAATAATGGTTTTGTTAAAGTAACTATCATTTCGGCAGATATCTTCGGCTATAAAGATTGATCAAAGCCAATACTTTACATTCTTTCACAATTTTCTTAGTTACCCCAAAGTTTAGATACTCATGTACCACAACATATAATTGTTAATTTACCTAACGCTTGTCTGTTTTTAATAATCTCATTTGCATCGGGGGGGGGGGGGGGGGGGGGGGTTCTATACTACCAATGGGCACAGTTTGGTGTAATACAGCTTGCTCCACACCAGCACCAAATGGCAAACCAATAAGTGTTCTCTGATAAATATTTCTGGAAGTACAACTGAGAAGACCGGTAATTCAAGATTTTGTAATAAACTGCCGCTTCAGGAAGTGCATTTCTGTAGTTAACAAGTGTTGGGTAGTTGCTTTTGGGGGGAGGGAGGGGGGCATAAGCGCGGTTGAGTGTAAACAAGAGCAAGAGTTAAAGTTCGGTGAATTACTGAACTGTTTAAATTTAATGTTGGATCCATAAAATCACTTTTATTCACAAAATAAAGAGTATGGCTGGATTCCTATGTGGGTGGATTTCTCTATTGATTAGTGTTTTGGTTTTTTTGAAAAGTCCCAGTAGTTTTTGAATTGGAACAAAAAAGGATTAGGGCAGTGGATCAGACACAGTCTCAGCAACAGGTGAGAAAGTCTTTGTAAAAATATAATGCATTAATAAAAAGTGTCAGTTAACGAATTTTGAAATTTGTTGCCTCAATCTCTACGAGTTTCAATTATTTCCAAGTCTTGCATCACTGTACAATAATGTAAATTGATCACAACATTATTTTTTGGGGGCACTGTGACAAAGTTCATTGTCTTAACCAATTTCACTGAGTGCTGTGTCTAAATTTCAGCTGTGTAAAATCCTGGATGTTTTGAAAAAGGCTGAAATGGTTTGGGATTGAAATTATTTGCCCTTGAGCATTAAACAGGTCTTGCCATGACGACGGATAGCCAGGCAAATGATTATATTAATCCAATCCAAACTTTAGCCTTTGTTTTACAACATGCATGTTTTTTTAACAGCTCACGCAACAGATTGCGCAACAACAGTATCACTAAGCAAAACAAAAACAGTTCTGCTCCCGATCACCCTACCTACTTTTTTGACATCCCAACACTTATTTCTTATTTTGTATTTTTATTTTTTTAAAGCTAGGATACACCATTTGCAGATATATACATTTTCTACTACCGGGTACCGAATTATTAAGAAAAATCTTACTCATTTGGAAGTAATAATGATTGTGGGCATCCATTAAAATTATTGCGCTAGATATCCTATAGTTCCGAAGAATATAATTTTATAAAAATAAATTCATGATCGCCAGGCGGCGATCGCCAAAAAAATACAAGAACGACATAAGAAAAATTGCCCAACGTCGGTTAAAAACGACATTCGGCATTCACGATTGTAAAACTTGGAACAGGTAAGTTAACTGATATAAACTATAAAATACAACTCCCCAAATCTACTAATTAATGATAATTCAAGTAATTACCATGACTATTCTAGTAAGAGTGTATCCTACCTTTAAATCCCAAACCATCAATACTACCTTTTACCCTTGACTACACGCATTATGATGTTCACAGTAAAAATGCCATTTAAAAAAAAAATACCCACCTACCTACCCACCCCGCTTTTAGATACACTGCAATCGGAAGCAGAACTATTTCTTTTGGCTTAATTAACTCACAATGTATGATAACCCAGCTAAGTATCTGTACCTGTATCCAGATTACTTTGCAAAATCAAAAAACATTCTCTGATCAAACATTATTAGAATTACAACCTAAATTGCGGCTCGAACATCGAATCTGCAAGGCAACAAAAATGATTTAGTTGCCAGACTAATTGGCTTCCGTAATCGAGACTACAAAATCCAGAGAATGAAATCAAGGGATATTCAAGACACTAAGAGTTTAGTTGTTGAGGTTATTTGGCAGACTGACGTGTTCATCTAATACCAAAAGCTTGTCCCTTACAAAAGGCAAGCAGCATGATCCTTCTGAATTCTTCTTCCGCTTGCATATGGGTCACTGGCAAGGTGAAGATTCTTGCACATGCTCCTACTACAGGGAAGCAAATGGTGTGATGCGGATTGCGCTGCAAGCACTCATGGTCAAACTTGATTGAGATAAGCAACTTGTCTCCATCAACTGGTCTGTGCTTCTGGCCAGTTAACCATTTTAGGAGGCCAGGGGGACTGATGTCAGCACACTGTACTTTCGAGGCTTCTTCAGAATTACTTTGTCCAACTTGGTCCTCCGTATCCTCATGGTCATAAGCAAGCTCTTCTGTGTACCCGGTAACTGTGGTATCTTCAATACTCATGACAAAGTCTTGTAGGTAGTCAAATACACTTTCTTCCACTGTTCTTTTAGATGTTCCTTGCTCTGAGAATTGTGGACGCAGGACAGATACCACATAATTGGCATCAACTTTGTCTTGGTTAACGAGGAAGAGCTTCTTACACAGGTCTGCGTTACCTTGAAGTACACATAGGAAGCCATACTGGTCCAGTCCTCTTTTGAACTCTTTCAGGTACAGCAGCCTCCTACTTACAATGCTCAGCATCACTGTACCAGTTATATCCTTGATGTGATCAGCTTGTATGGCTCTTGTATACCCATGTTCTAGTATTGTGTCCTGAAACGCTATGGGGTCGTTCTCGATTCTGCCCAGCAGTTCTCTTTCATGCTTGGTTAAATGTTCCGCAGTGAGCTGATCCATCTGCACTTCTTGGTTGATTAGCATGTCATATACACATTCCTCGAATAAACAAGGGGGTGGTCCACCTTGTGCAATACTAACTGTACACACCTGACCACATGCATAAAAGAAACCATTATGGACAAAGAGCATTGAATCAATCGGTCCACCATTGGGAAAGATCTGGCTTCTGACATTGTCAATGGCAGTTGTCAAAAATTCCTTGGCCATGGCACCACTATCTATGCCATCTTCACCGGCAAAATGAACTCTTAACATATTCTCAGGTGAATGGCGCTTTGCTTCTCTTTGCCAAATAGTTAGATACCTTTGAAGCGTAGAACCCCTCCTCACCACAATAAACATCTGATCTTGCTTGTTGATTTTTTCTTGCAAACAAGATATGAGGCTTAAGCAACTGTCAAATTTGTGGAGATCCTCCTGGCTTGACGACTCACAGGTAAATGAACCTCGTTCATTGTTCACTCCGTGAATGGATTGGTCACCGGCATTTTCATTCTGCAATTCAGACTGCAGCTTCCTGGCTAGCATCTCGTCACTTTCTATTTGGCCTTTCACCTTCTTCTCTGGTGGGTGATGGTCTTCCTCCTCTGAAGTAACATTTTCCTCAACTTGCTTTTCACTTTCCTTGAGGTCATCAGATGTGCAGAGGTAGAGTACAATTCTCTTGTAATCTTTTCCAAGTTCATCTTGATATCTCTTAAGGTTAAAGAATTCTCGGGTTCCTGGAAGAAATTGAGCCTCTTCCCCACTTTCGTACAACAATCTGTATTCTTCTCCTTCTCTGTAACAGTTTGTGTGGTAGGCTTTGAACTTGGCCTCAGCTTGGGTACGGACGTCAGCATATGGGGCTGTATTAGATATTTTTAGCATTACCCTTTTCCCTCTTATTGGCTTCAGTCTTGATTCCTTCTCATAGAACTCCATAATGCCAATGGTGATAGCTACTTCCTGGTCTTTTTCTTTTTCTTTCACTGCTGCCTTGCCAACCTTCTCCTTCCATAGTTGTCCTTTAAATTTTCTGTAGGCAGAAAATGTTTTAATTTTGTTTCCACTGCCTGTACTTGAGGTTGACCCTGCAACATGAAAAAATTTTATTATTAATAATTGTCATGCTTACATGTATTCCTTATAACTCCCACAGCTTTGCGAAACTGCTGAAAGACACTCAACCCCCTAGTTTTTCAGATGATTGAAGTGATATTGTATGCTCAGTAGTATAATATCAGAAATGGATTATGATTAGGCAGGTTAAAGTGGTGACAGCCAGGGATTTCCAGTTTCTTGGTGTAGAATCACATTGCCAGTAATTTCTTGCCAGCCCTCTCTTGTTTTACTTTTTCAATTGTTCCACTCCTGTCCTTCTGATGTTACACCCCTGGTCCCTCTTTGTTTTAATCTCTTTTTTTTATTCCTTCCCGGTTGTATCTCCCTTTGTTTTATTGTTCCCCACCAAGGTCTGTTCTCTATTCACCCAATGGTCTGTCTTTGATTCTACATACTCTGGTCCACTCTTTGAATTCATAATCCTATCTTTTATTGGTTCTTCGACTCTTCTTCTGTTATCCCTCATTTGTTTCTCCTCCCAACCCTGTAATACATGCTTGTGTGTCTTCTTGTGTTTGTTTCATGAACATTTACATTCATTTCTACTATGAAGATCTTCTTGTTAAAGGTATGATACACCATTTGCAAAATGATTGTAATATATATCCTGCAATTGTTCCGAAACAATAAAGAAAAAAACAAACCCTAAACCCTATAAGAAGAACAAGAACAACTGCCCTTTTTTCCTGGCATCCATGATTGTAAAATTTCGGACAGGTCAATCGATATTATTTTACTATAAAATACAACCCCCAAATCCTCCCATTCCTGACAATTCAAGTATTTAACAAACGTGTATACCTTTAAGATAAAAATATCAGGCCCTCTAAAAATTTTTGATTTGTGTATTTCCAGCCAGTATAAGCAGTTTGCAGCAGTTTAATTGTATTCAAACTTTTCTTAGTTAACAAATTAATAATGCACACACACCCCAAACCACTAAAATATAGGCAAGTTCAAGTATAGTTATACCTCTCCCACCTGTTTCTATTCCTGGCGCAGTTGCTCCATCTTGAATATTTCCAGCCACCGTGACTGAAGTCCCTAAATGAACAAAACAAAAAATAATTTTAAAAAGGAACGCGTATTAAACCTCTGCTGTAAGTTAAGCAGAAGTAAAATGTTCAGGTAGTGTGCAAAAGTAGTACATTACTTTCTATACACTTTCAGTAATGCCACTCACATAACAACTAAAAGTAATGCAAATAACATTTTCTGAAATAGTACAGTAATTGTAATGAAGGCAATTTAAGAGTCTTTCCTTTACTAAACATTTTTGACAGGCCTCACTATAAAAGTATAGTTATTACTTATCATTTGTATTTGTACTATACCTAGCTTGCATAGCAAATAGTCTGCTACACAATATAGTTTATAAATGTTTTAATTCCAAAACTTTAATTACATACATTTTGTACATGTATGTATAATATTTGTATGTGGGAAAAGTGCTTGTTAAAAAAGATATACCACATTTGCAAACATTCACAAACAAAATGTTTATGAAATACATTTGTAGTACACCTTTAACTTACTGCCCTCTGACTATGCGTTAGGCAGGTCACAAGATCAGGAGTTCAACATTGCCACTGAGCAGTAAATCTTAATCGTCATATACCCTCCAAGTCAAGATGCCAAAATCAGAATCTTAAATCTTAACCTTGCCCTGGCCTATGACCTGACCTGACCTTAACCATGCCCTTTTCCTTTGAACATTGTTCACCTAAATACTAGTTGACATCTGTTTTATATTTCACTCTGTTCAGACCTCCATATTTGGCATATTCACTTGTTGTAGTTTTAATGTATGTACATAACATGTTGTAACAAGTACATTTGATAGTACACAATCTCTGTTTCTGAGTAAAGTTATTAATTTACCTTCTTCAAATAACTCTTTGTACACCTGCAATGCAATCCTGCACCTTTATAGTCCAGTCAAAATTCTAAATTTTGTATTGTTGACCTCCAACAAATTGTAACAATATTTCTTTCACCACAGTGCACTTCTAAAAGGTCCCTGGAATTACATACTAAAATTCTTTAAAAAAACAAGTGGTGGAAATATGTCTAATTTGCATAAATCGTTAATCCCTGCCCTGTAATTTGTTTATTCTCATATTTCGGTATATATTTTATTTTTATTTTTCGAGAAAGTTTATTTTGGTGATTCTACTTACACAGCCTTACTTCAATAACATTTTCTAAAGCATGTAAGTGACTGAATAATTTTGAAAATAGAGTAATGGCTCAAAATCTCTATAATTTTAGCCTATAATTTGCACGCATTTACCTTGTCTCCAGATATCATCAAGTAGTCAGTATGTCAGTATGGATCAAGTTGCTTACTGGCAATGTTATCATTTTGTTCATATTATTTTTCATAAGGTTTTAATATGATAACTGTGCCAGTAAGCAACTTGGTGGCTCACCAATACTGACTACTGGATGATACCCGGAGACATTGTAATGTACGCACATGTTATTTTGGATAATTACCATGTTCTCATAATTATTCAGTCACTTATATACGCTTTAGAAAATGTTATTGAAGTAGGGATATGTAAGTAGCATCACCCAAATCAACTTTTCAATTTTTTGTTTTAATATATTATATACCTTAATATGGGAATAAATATATTACACGGCAGGGATTAACGATTTATGCAAATTAGTCATATTTCCACCACTTGAATGTTTAAAAGACTTTTAATATGTCATTGTGGGGATTGTCATCCAAATTCTAATCTAGCTAGGGTCGTGGTATACTTGTTGTAGCTGAATAGTCATGATTAAAAAGGGCCTATTATTAACACTAACAATTAATATAACTAGGCCTAAGCTCATCGTGCACCGGCCACGTGGACACACATACATGTACATTTGTAAAGCAACGACTAAGTCAAGTGAGTATATACTACGTACGGTACGTTTATATTTTCGTGAGCTGGAATTTTCATTCAAGATCAAGGCTATAAATTAAAAGACCCACCTTTTCCACATTTCGAGCAGAAATTGCCAGGATCGATGACTTGCTGACCACAGTTGCTGCAAAAGGTCATACTTGATTGTTGCTCGTAAAGTTCTAATTGTATTCAGACTACGTAACTAGGTACACAAGTTAAGTACATGTACATGTAATTTTTGTCGATATCATTATCAAGTTCGTATGTCTGTAAATCATAGGCCGCGCAATGATTATCGGCCGTTTTCCAAACTTCAGCTTCGTTTCAGTTTGCGTTCATGCAGTTTGACAATAGGCCTATAAAGCCAAATACGAACTAAAGCTGAGGTTTAAAAACCGGCAATAGACGAGGCTTTTGCTTTCCCCGCGGCGCTTTTGCTTTCGCCATGGCGCTTTTGCTTTTGCCGTGACCTTCTTGCTTTTGCCGCGGCGCTTTTGCTTTTGCCGTGACCTTTTTGCTTTTGCCGTGACCTTTTTGCTTTTGCCGTGACCTTTTTGCTTTTGCCGCGGCGCTTTTGCTTTTGCCGCGGCGCTTTTGCTTTTGCCGCGGCGCTTTTGCTTTTGCCGCGGCGCTTTTGCTTTTGCCGGGGCGCTTTTGCTTTTGCCGTGGCGCTTTTGCTTTTGCCGTGACCTTTTTGCTTTTGCCGTGACCTTTTTGCTTTTGCCGTGACCTTTTTGCTTTTGCCGCGGCGCTTTTGCTTTTGCCGTGACAGTTGTGGGCCACCGTAAGAAATACACTGTGCGCGCGCCCCGCTGCTAGCTTGCGCCCCATGCAAAGATACAGCGCGAACAGCGACCTCATACGGCCACTATTTATGCAAATCTACTGAGGCTACTTTTTCGCCTTGGATCATTGGGTTTTTGAAATCTTATGTTTTTCCTATATTTTGCGCCACATTTGTGGCGCATGACCTCGTATGCGAATACAGATAAGTATAGGCGGGGCTAGGATGTGAAGTGTCCAATCACAACGCGGTTGAAACCCGACGTCATCAAATTTGATGCAGCATGACATTTAAGACAAAATGGCAGATTTTCAGCGTCGTCTTTCGTCCGGAGATCTGTCGTGTTGTTTGAATTTTGCAGCGCAAATATTATCCCTCGAAGATTTTAGACCCGAGCAGCGAAAGGCCATTAGAATCCTTTCTTCGTGGTCTTTGTGAATTTGCCGACAGGTTATGGGAAATCCGTCATTTTTCAGGCAGCCTGAGCCCCATTTTGCTCGGAGCTCGCACGTACAGGTACTCAGCGTCAGTTTTCAGCGTGTTCGGTCAGTTCCTTATCACCGCATAATCGGCATTAACCCAGGCATGCTGGTCTGTGCGGTATCGCCACATTGTGGTCCAAGCATGGTCCAACGCTGTGGGGAGGGGGCATGTTTACGGCTGCAGAACCAACCTTCAAAGTGATCGAAATATCGTAATTTAAACAGGGACAAGTGTCTTATATCCCCAATAACTCCTCAGATTATTTTCTTGGCAAAATTCAGCCGGCAAGGCATTTAATTATCAGAGTTCCGCGTTTTACCGAGCCACGGTTTTCAGATCAGCTGGATTAGATGTGTGCGACATAATATAGGGCCGAGTTCGACACGTTTCAATAGAGTCGCGGCCTTCTCCAGTCACCGCGGTTGAAAACTCAAAACTAAGCAGCTAAACACAACTAGTTTTGACCATAACAATGTCAACATTCAAGAAAATACCCAGCAAAACGAGCGAAAATAACTGCGACCCTCACCAATCAAGCAATTAAGACAGTTCAAATCTTCATGTGTAATTCCTACAAGCCTTCGTAAAAATCACTCAACTTTCTCCGATAAAATATGTCAACGATGGCGGTGTTCGTAAACACTTGCGAGCTAGCTATGACCTTTCACCGCTAGCTCAAATTATGCAGTTTCTACGCAACGATCGACCAATAAGAAAACGACTATAAAGGTCAGCTTAATCTATTAGCATAATGAGCACCGCCCCCAAAACCTAATGATCCAAGGCGTTCGAGTATCCTCAGTTAGTTTGCATATAATAGTGGCCGCGTGAGGTCGTAGTTTGAGCTCCGATTACCGCTGCGCTGTACGTACGGACGGGTAACGATGAACGCCTTGACCAAGGCTAGGGATGAATAGAAATGTTACTCATTGGGATGTGTGTTATCATCAACAATTCTGCGAAATTGATGCAAGTGCAGTATGATGCAGACAAATCATTTAGTCGTGCACGAAACTATCGAGTCGGCCGTCGAACGTCGACCGCCTGCGGTCACTTTTATCAAGCAGGAAAAAATGAGTGCATTTTGGCATATAAAATCTAGAAAAAGTGGTTCTGGAGTGATATGAAATTCAGACTCCTGTGAAAATCGGACTCTTTTTTCAATTGGTTAAACCCTCCCATGTGACCGATCACCGTCTCATTAACACACTTAAGCATGCGCGATACTGCCAATGAGTTCAAAGAGTCTGAAATTCATGCCACACCTGTACAATACAAGGCCGGTGATAAGTGACCAGTCTCTACCATACGATTTGGGTTATTTTCAGTTAAATTACGGATAGTTTTTTGCCCTAGTAGTAATTCCAAACCATACAGAGCCCCGTTATTAATGTTTCTAGTAATTCGCTCCGAACTAAAAATTATATGTTATACCGAAAAATACTGTAAAAACAAAATCAATCGAAAAAATAAACGGCCAACATTTCAGTTATTGAATGATTAGCGCTGGTTCCCGCCCATAATCAGAGGGTTGCAAAAGTATTAAAAATAATTACACAAAACAAGGAGCTATTTCGGTTAAATATAATATTCAAGTTGAAAATTAATGTTATTATTGAGAAAAAGGCCTAGTAGTACCTAATAAATACTAGTGGAATATTGGCTGAAATAAATTAAATTATAGATTTACTGTCTAGTCTATGACTGGTCATGCATTTTGATCGAAAAGAACTCCAAAATTGCACGATGATCTTTTTCTTTGAAAATGACAATGTAAATTCCCCCCCCCCCCCCCCACCTTCTTCCCAATTATATACCCCTATACGCCCAATGTTGGCGGGAACTCAAAATTTCGGAGATGCAACGTGATAAAAACGATAACGTCAGAGGGCGCTCTTGGTCTTCACCGTTAAGTGCAAAAAATAGGCCAGGCCGCACCGTGCATGGTCGGATGTTTAATTTTACCATTTCAAGGCAAGACATCATTGGGTGCAAAAGACTGCTCTCCTGGATAAGATAACATTGTTCGACGTTTATTACATATACCGACATATACCAGCTGGATCAGCGGAGAAGACTGTTTGGTTTCTGATTTAACACTCACGAAATTAATATTACAAAAATCGAATGATAATTTTATCAAAAATCATGAAAAATCGAATGAGTTGAGCAAAAACTTGGTAAGCCGATTTTAATGCTGTTTATAACTTACTGTATTATAACTATTATATAATTGCCATTTGAGGCCCATATTATATCAAAGCCGATACTAGTTAAAGCATGGAGGTAGGACAATGTGTACATTGCCAGTTTTTTTTTTACAAATTATATGGAAGCATTTATATTGGGCTATCAAATTGGTGATCCAACACACGCTTCTCTAGCTACAAACTGTTCTGGTGATACTGATATAGTGATAGGAGTTGAAGTTGAATTTGATGAGGGGAATTTACAAAAGAATGCAGTATTCTGATGCTACTTCTTTGGATTCTATTACTTTTATGACTATGACTTTCACTAGTATGAGTCAGTGCATTGGAAACAAAATTGGAAACAGTGTTTCTCAGTTCCAAATTAATGTCTTTTCAATACAACGTTTTTGCAATGACTGACCTTCAATGAGATGACATTTTTTTAAAGTTGGCTTCAGAAATTTTTTGTACTTATTTATTACTAGGAGGCATAAGCCTATTCTTATGTTGACACCACTGTTTTCCTCGACATCTTCTCTGATTGATAGTCATTGCAAATATGTTGAAAAAAACATAAGTTTAAGACTGGGAAATAATTTTAATTTTATAGAAAAAGGTCCTGTAGCAACCTGATGAGGGAATTTAAAAGTTTAGAAGTCAAAAATATTGTTTTCATGGCACAAACTTTGGCACAAGCATCCAGGAATGTGTAAAGTAAACCTTGGCGACCTCTGCTACTATGTTCTGGTTGATTACTTGATGTTATTCCCCCCTCCTGCCTTTTGCGCTTCATTCAAATCCACCCATATCCGCTGCCAAATTAATTTGCTTCTTTCTTTGATCCCAGAGATTGAGGTAGTGAACGCCACCATGGCGAATGATGCCCATTGGTGGTTTAACTCCGACATAACGGCCGATATCTATGCCAGTATGAAACGCAAGGAGGAACAGCATGTGGCCTTCGTGGGTCAGTCGCCCCAGCTTCACTTAAGGCGCTACCTGGTGGACTGGATGGCCATCTTGTGCGAGAAGTTTGAGATTGACCGGCACGTCTTGCATCTTGCTGTCTACATGCTTGACCGGTTCATGGACCGCTATGCCATCGTCCAGGAGTCCCAGCTCCATCTGCTGGCATTCACCTGTCTGCAGATTTCAAGTATGTTACACATTTTATTAAAAATATGTTCCTACTTTTAAAACAAATCCTGTTTTTGTTTTCTTTCTCCTGTTTTTCAAAATGTTTTTCTTGACATTTCTTGACTTTTTCCTACTTTTATTTGGTCCGACAATTAGTGGCGGCACTGGAAGGCGCGTTCATTACCTCCTCTGTGCCCCCTCGGCCATTTTTTCCTCTGAAAACATTAATTACTTTGCTGTCGAGATTTATAACAATAGCTGAAAGTAATGAGTGAATAACCTCCTATATACCCCTGCACCCCTTCGTATCCCTCAAAGGAAGAAGCACCTTGAAACGAGAAGCACCTATGCCACCTAGGCCACCTAGACGACCTTCAGTTTTTCTGCTTATTTGAAATTAATTTTACTGCAATTTTTTTTCTTTTTTGGTGGGCAGCCAAATTTGAGGAGCGCGAGGAGAAAGTTGCCAAGCTGAGTGGCTACCACGCCCAGTCCACGATAACCAGCGCCAACAAGGAAGACTACCTGCAGATGGAGCTGCTGCTGCTGCAGTTCTTTGACTGGAACATCACTGCGCCGAGCGCCGCTCACTTTCTGGGCTACTACCTGACCGAGGCGGCCGGCAAATGCTCGGAGAAGTCTCTCCGCAAGGACTGTCGTGACAACTGTAGCGAGTACTCCAATGTCTACATGCACAAGTACACCAACTACTTTCTGGAAATCAGCTTACAAGGTACGTGTGGCTTATTACAACCGTCAAGTCAGACTAAATTTTCTTTCTTTGACATGAGAGGGTATAGTGGGAATAAAGACCAAGTAAGACCAAGTAAGACCAAGAGTACTGAGTAGTATCACTGTGAGGCCTGTAGACGTGAAGATCTTTTGTTGGAACGAAAAACGTGAAAAGTAAACAATAGGCCCCATTATCTCTTTTTGTAATACATGAAAATCTTATCACATTTTATTTACTGCACAGGAAAGACTGCACTGTGGTGAATTTTGCCTTGTTACAATAAGAAAACTCCCTTGCGATTATCTCAAAATGTGCTTCTCATTTGAATTGCCATATCCCTTCGTGAAACTGCTGCACATTGTGTCCACTGTATCTTCAAAAGGCTAATATGAGGTGCAGCTGAAAAAAACGAAATCCTCACTTTATTGAGGTTTCAGCAGTTTTTTTTCCTTTTTTTCATCAGATCATGTCTTCTCTTTCGCTAAGCCCTCCTTGGTAGCTGCCTCCTGTATTGCAGCGTCCAGGGTGTGCCTTCAGCTATCACCCACGTGGACTGCTGGCCTGACAAAGATCACACAGTACAAGTGGGAGAACATAGCAACCTACATAGAGCGTATGCTGAGGTGAGTTCAAGTGATCACAAGTTAATCAGAGGTTAGCCACAAGTTCCGAGTCGACACCGAATCGACACCGAATCGACACCGAATCGACACCGAGTCTACGTACAACCACCAGTTGAGGTTGTTGTACGCCGATAAATTTAATGCATTGAGGATTTGAAGGTTTGCATGGTAAAGATAGCATACATAAGAGCAACATTTCAGAGAGTATAGCCTGGCTGCTGTCGGGAGACCGAGGGATTCAAACAATGAAAGGTGTTATGTAGAACTAGTAGTGTTCAAGCGCGGATATGTGAAGAACGCAACTTTAGAGACCGAGCATGGGTAGGGGATGTCGGGTGATCTGTGAGGCTTGTCAGTGTGTGTGATTGGAGGAAGCATCGAGGAAAGTCCCCAAGGTACAGGAGACCCTAAGGCTGATTAGGGTCTCCAAAACATTGAGTTTCCCCGGTTCTTTTCCGAACCTCTCAAAGGAGATTTGTTGGAAAGGCTTCTTTTTTTTACCCTGCGGACAGGACACACGACGTAGACGAGAAGGCAGCGAAACATCAATCAAAGGAGAAGACGAGCTATAGCAGCGAGAAGCCTAAGAGCTTCTGCAGCGAGGCAGCAGTTAGCTACAGCAGTGAGTACAGCAGGGCTGTCTGACCAAAAAAACTTGCAAAATTGAACAGCGATTCCAAATGATCTTGCCTTGAAATGGTTCTGTTTACAAGTGTGTTTTTTTTGATGTTTTTTTACAAATGTCTTCTCCCTCCACCTCCTCTCCACTCCTCATAAAGTTGATCATGCACACCCACCAGACATTCCGCTCAAAAACAGTGGAACCTTTTCCCCCAAAAAAAAAGAAAAAAGAAAAAAAAAGAAACGCTAAAAATAATTAAATAAAAACCGTTCACAAAGAAAATGTGAGAAATGTTGATGACTTTCACAATTTTTTAATGCCTATGAAAGATTTATGACATGTTTTAATTTTGTTTGGAGTAAAAGTTCAGAATTGATTGAAAGTACTGGGGAAAAAAAACAGCCCCAAAACAACAGAATTACAAAGTTACTTCTTAAGATCAAGACCAAAATCTTGAAAACTAATTTTTAATTTAAGAAAAAACATATTGTAATGTGTTTGTATTAAAATATAGTTCTTGAAGAGCGACAGTGACAAATTATCGTCATTAAAAATGGTGAAAATAATGGAAGTACCAAATTTGGGTACAAATTAGAAAGAAAAAAAATTGGGCCTTTTTTCTTCTTTTTAAATAAAAAGGTAAGTAAATGAAATAATTTGTGAGCAGTTGGCAGTACTTCATGTACTTAACTATTCAGTAATTTAAATATTTACATTTTGTGTGGATCTATCTAGTTGGCTTTATCTTCAAGAGAATGTCCTGTATTGAGACAAAATGTGGTTTATTTGTGTAAAATGAAATATTGTTAGATTTCTTGTATACTGGTCAACCAAACCAAATGAGTTTAACAGAAAACAGCTGAATGAAATACCGATTCAATTTTGTTGATGAAATATTTGTAATTTCTGACTAAAAAAAGGTCACAAAGTGGCAGCGTTTTAAAGTGCAATTGAAGATGCAAAGCATTAATTAGTTTGATGAGTATTTTTTAACATATTGTAAAGGAAAATATATAGAAAGATTTATAGAGGTAAAGATTGTAAAGTAAACTACTGTGAGAAATAACCTCGCAAGAAAAAAAGTTTCCATCTCATCAAGTCTATTAAACATTTACTCTGAGTTCAAAGTTACTAATCATGCAAAACATTATTTACTTCACTAAAAAGTTAATCATAACCAAAACGTTTATTGTGCCAAATGTTTTTAAAAAAGATTGAACAAGCATTATCAAGGGAAACAAATACTTTACTTATTTGGGACAACCCGATTTTCACGAAAAGTTTGAAGTGCAATAAGTCTTGCCTTAAAAGTATTGTTGTGTAAAATTGTTTGTGTTGGTTCTAATTATCAAATGAAATTATAAACTTAAGGGTAAACAATTATTACTATTACTTTTGAGAAAAAAAAAAAAGTTGCCATGCCTTTTTGGGGGTAGTATTATTGATACTATTAGGAAATATTAAGCAACAAATTTGAAAAGTTTCTTGTAACTTTAATGCAAAAAATGTTTTTGGAAAACTATCTTAGGGCATTATGCATATAGTTATGTACATGTATGGGGATGTAAACACATCCATTATCTTAGAACTATTATTTATTTTGACACTTATTCATGAAAACTAAACTAGCAAAAAAACACAAAGATACTGTGGCAGGCTATTTAGTGTGTATACAACTCCGTTACTAATATTGTTTCTTTGTTTTACGAGTTAAAAAAAAAGCTCAGGGAAAAAAAAACTAAGTAATTTATTGCCTTAAGATTGTACGGAAGTGACAATTGGAGTTATTAACCTATTTTGCACATACATGTATTTCTTGAATAACCAAGAACAAATTATCGTACATAGTGACGAATCAAGAAGTTAATTTGTTGAAGTGAAACAAGCAAGATTGTGAAAAGAACCAAAGATGTGTCTTCGCCATAAATTGAAGATTAATAATAATTAATTTGAAGTCTGTCGAGCTCGAAGCTCTATTTATTTATTTTGTTTACAACAACCATGTTTACCTATTTTCCAGTCAAGGAAAAAAAGTGCCAAGAGTAACCGTTTGTAATTTATACTTTCATAGAAAGCAGATCAGGTATTAAAACAGTATTAACTGAACCAAACTTGACTGATTCAGAACCCTTGTCAATTCATCTCCCCATGATCCATCACTGATTGATGACTTTATAGATCTCATTACAGGTTTTTGTTGACCCGACTCGGTACATCTCTTTTGCTGACCATAAGAAGCTATAATCACCTCCTGCTAACACTAGTTTTCAGCCAGAGCGCACCAGTCTACAGAACAGTCCTCAGTTTACGTGGTCTGCCGTTTCAAGAATCGTCAGTCACACCTCCCCATTTACTCCTGCTAGTTTTGTCCAAAGTTACCTCTAGATATTCAGTGACTGGCCCAAACGGCACCTAGATTGCCAAAGTGCCATTGAACAACAAAAACACAACCAACTTGACCGTTTTGTTGATTCATTGCATTTAATTCTCTCAACTCAAAAACTGCAAATAAAATCAAATCTTGTTAATACTTCCTTTTTCATAAACTTCTCTATTATGTGACCCAGCACGAGTAAATGAGACACTTTGAGGCAAAAATGAAAATTGAGATTTTGATTTCATCATTTAAAGCTTGTTTAGTGTCTCATTTAGTGTCTCATTTACTGGTGCTGGGTCACATACGCTCCTCTAAAAAAAGAACCTATTGCATTTAATACATACATACATGCACAAAAAAACGGGCATAACGGCAATAAAGCATAAAAAAAAAAAATGTTATGTTGGCGTAACGGGCCCAAAAAAATAGGGTAGGTAGGTCGGGATTTTTTTATTTTTTTATTTTTTTTCCCCCAGCAATGAAAATGATATGTTGTCTAATTGTTTAAGCCGGTAGTGATACACGATAGCGTGTCCAGGTTCAATATTTTCACAATCCACACACACAACAATGAGAAACGGTCAGAAATGGTTTCAAACGTATTTATAACTAGATTTATATAGATTTTAATAATTAAATTTCGTCCCTTGAAAAAAAAAGGTCCAGGGTCGGCCGTATTTTTAGGGTCGGTCGGGTTACACCAACATAACATTTTTTTTTTTTTATGCCTAACAATTATTTAGGGGGTACATGTCATTTATTAACCAGTTCGCCCTGGAGGACGTACATAAATGCAAAGTTTTCCCAAGATTCAAAACGGATGACGCATAAACACGTCGCGAGCAAGGCCGGAAGTGCGTGGGTGTGCTTCCCGGTACCATCAGCCTGAACCCGCCTCGGATCAAGTTTCATTAAAAAAAATCGTGCGCCTCGGCTCGGTTATGTTAAAATCATCCCAACGTCAACCAGTTCGCGTCGGATGACGTATATAAACGCAAATTATTTTGAGATTTAAAATGGATGACGGATTACCACATCACGAGCGAGGCCAGAAATATGGGTGTGCTTGCCACTGATATCGGCCTGGATCGGATCGGGTTTCGTAAAAAAGTATCGTGTGCCTTGGCTCGGTCTCCCCTACAATAATCCTGGCGCAAACTGGTTAAACACGAGTCCTGATTGACACATTCTTTGTTGTCTGCAGCATTTAATCACCACCCGAGCTGGAATATATTTCTTAAATTTCAGTTTAGTTTGCACAACTGATCAATATTCTCAAATTGATCTATAATATACGCTCAACAAAATATAATAAATAAATAGAAATCAAATAAGTTAAGAGGGCCTAATATTTCGATCTTAACAAGATCTTCTTCAGAGACTAAATGACTGTGTACAAGAAATGGGCAATGTACAGCATGATGCACATCATGGGCGCTGAAAAAACAAAAGAAACAAAGCACAGAGTTCAATGGAACAAACGACAAAAGGAGGATTAGGATGAGGGATTAAAGGGTGTGGGTAGGATCAAAGGCGGGGTAGGAACAAAAACAGAAAGGGTAAAGCCACAAGGAAAGGGGTCCAGGGTGGAGATCAAAGGGAAGAACTAACAAATAAGTATGAATAGGAGTAATGAGGAGGGGGGGGGGGGGGGGGGGGGTTGAGGAAAACCAGAGAAGTGAGAACAAACAAAAACAAAAACAAAATTCTGGCAAGGAATGAATCTGAAACAGATGACAAATGGAGAAAAAATAGAAGTTAATCATTTCCTAGTTGGATGTTAAGCCCATGTGGTTGAATAGTCCGAAGACGATTCATCCAGACTTTCTCCCGGCTGAGGCGGACTGAGTCTTTCCGATGGCCAAGTGATTCTATGCCCTGAAGAATCATATCAGAAATGCAATGGTTAGGCTGGTTAAAGTGATGTCCTACAGGGGTATCCAGTTTCTTGGTGTTGACAGTCGATCGATGACCGTAGAAACGCTTTTTTAGGGCATTTTTGGTCTCTCCGACATACTGAACTCCACAAAACCTGCAAGAGATGAGATATATGACGTTAGATGTACTGCAAGTGATGTTACCAATAATTCTATGAGTAGTACCAGAAGAGTGGCCAGAAAAGGAGTCAGACTCCTGAATGTGGATCTGGCAGACCACACATCTAGAGCTGCACTTGAAAGTTCTGGATGGGGGGAGATGCATCCAAGCTGGGAACTTCGGCTCGAACAATGAGGTCTCGTAGATTTTGAGGGCGTCTATAGGCCAATACAGGGCTGTCGGGGATGGCCCGGACAAGGCGATCTGAAGTGTGGAGAATGTGATGGCTGTCGTTGGTGATTTTGCGAAGGGAAGGGAGACTGGGGTGAAAGGTAGTCACCAGGGGGATCATGGGTTTGGCATTAGCCTGGGGGGCCTTTACCTTTAGAGCCAAATTTCTGGGTACGGCTTTGGCTCTGGCAATGGCACGTTGAACTTGGCGGGAACTGTGACCCCTGGCAACCAAGTTGTTCTTCAGTATCTGTGAATGGCGGGAGAAATCATAGTCGTTAGAACAAATCCTTTTGAGTCTGAGGGCTTGACTAAATGCTATACCAGTCTTACAATGCCTAGGGTGACAGCTGGAGGAGTGGAGATACTGGTGTGTGTCTGTGGGTTTAGAATACAGATCAGTGGTTATTAAGTTGTCCTCCTTGCGGATGGTGACATCCAGGAAGTGGGCCTGATGATGCGAGTACTCTGATGTGAACTTGATGGTCCTGTGGAAGGAATTCATGTGATTAGTGAAAGTCAGCAGTTTTCTATGAATGTTATTTTTGAACACTTGACAAAACCAGCATTGCACACACTGTAAAACAACGGTATGTATTTACAAATCTGTGCAGAATCCTAACAATCCTGATATCAAAACGTTGGAGTACTCCATGTGCAGTAAAAACAATTTAGGAGAGCTCTTTGGCGAGCCATCCCTAGGATTATAAAACAAATCCTTGTACATTTTTTTCAAAGATATATATGAAGTAAGGTTGGCGTAGCGGTTATTTTCCCCAATGTGACCCAGGTTCGAATCCAGCCTTGGCCAACACGTGTGTAACGGCGAGTACAACTACACAGTATTTTAGGTCATGTACATCACAGGGCATATAATTGGTATAATTCCAGACAGGGGCCATTGGTCATGACCTTGAGGTCAAGTGTAAATCCAGGGTAAGATCTGTATAAGTCCAAGGTAATAAATAATAAGTACACCAGATGTAGGTAAGTCGAACCCAGGCCAGGCCATAGGTCATGGCCTGTAGGTCAAGTTTAGTATGTGGACCAAGGAGAGGCTTGTATTTTAGGGATTGCTGTCGACTGCCACGTAGCATTTCAAGTTTGTAGTTTCATGGAGTAGTATAGTTGAAACAATTGGGCCCACAGTGAAGTTTAGCTAATAATAAACCTGTAGAATAGGAGTTCCCACACAGTTGGTAAGTGTTTTACTTAATAATAATATTGATGCTGATATACCCTAAATTCTAGTAAATGGGGTTTGATGGAGCGATTATTGGTTAAAGGGATAAATATGTGACATGTTTCTGATAACCATCCATGATATCGGGTGTAAACTAAACTACATGTGAATACGAATACAAGGTTCTTGTTTTAGTAATTGTTCAAATGAATTAAGTTTGTCAACAAGACAATTCTGGAATTGTTTTGGTTAATAGGACACTTCAAGGATTTTCTTGATTAGTTTAGTTTCATTGATGATTTAATCTGTTATCTCTTTATATTGTTTATGCATGAAATTTAAGGCCTGCATATTTGAGTTTTCTAATTGCAGTTAACCGCACACGCACACACACACGCACATCAAGCTTTACCTTACATACGCACTGTGGACATTCCTTTGTATTCGTGTAGTTAACAAACTTTGACTAAATACTCATTTTTCTCGCTTCCCCAAAACAAATTTACCCTCAAATTAGGATTATGGGCCTCTCAGCTGTCCCTTCTATCTTTTCTATATATAACCCTAACCCGTTTTTCCTCTAGCGCTCTTTTTCGGAAACTGAAAAACGGATTGTGGACGTGTGCAAGTCCACACACCGTAACCTCTTCCCGCATCGTGTGGACCTATATTGTTCGGAGGTCCACAGTGCGTATGCAAGACTAACTCACGTATACGCAGCTAGAATAAGTTAACCAGCTAGGATAAGCTACGCAACGCTAAGTTACACTAAGTTAATGAAAGCTACCGATACGTTGTAATCTACACCAGACTGTACGCTATACCATAGGATGAGGAGAATAAAGATTACACGTAAAGCGAGTTCACGCTCATGAATTCCTTTCTTATGTACAGACGGTACATAGAAGATTGGTTTTTCAGTCCCCAAATTTTTGCCCCCCCCCCCCCCCCAAATATTCTGTTTTTTCCCTTCAACCTCTAAAACTAACTTCTTCTCATTGTCTTCTCTCTGCAGGTTTCTTCAGGCTTGCGAGCTACAGTGCATAGGGCGCTTTTGCGGATCCTTGATTTTACTACCAGAAATAAAATAATAATTGTTCTAAACATGCTCCTGAAATTTTACAGCTAGAAGGAATACAAATTGGTGATGAATTAAAAAAACACCCTGATATATAATTCATCCCTGAAGTTACATGACCCTATTAACTGACATGTAAGCCTCCACCGCCCTCCACAGTGCCCTGATGTTGCCAACTCCGAACCCGGTGGCTCCGTGCCTCTGTATGATCTCCAAAAAGAAGGTGTCTTGTTCAAAGATGGGCTTCGTAAATGTCTGCATCAGATACCTAGTTTAGATACAAAAAACCAACAATAAAAATCAGTAGTTAAAAAGAAATATCTAAATCACCTGGTGACATATTCATGAAACCTTACTAAGCCTTGTGGGTTACTGAAGGCCTTTTTTAAATTTCTGGGTGCATCTTTGTCTCAGGCGTAAGGCCATTTTAGGCTTCCAACTGCAAGAACTCCAGCTACCTTCTGGTGCCTGTTGTGCTTCAGAAACATTCAATCGGTTGATAAGAACCCAAAGTTTCAATATTTCCGTTTGCTTCCATTTCAATTTGCTTCTCAGTAATTCGGAATTCGGAGGCGAAGCAAAAGCAAAGGTTTAAAAAATTAAATTGAAAAAAAAGTCTGTATAGTTGCTTACTAAGCCTAGTTGGTAACTAATTGATATTCATTAGGTATTACTAGCGTTAGTTACGTTTTAAATTCTTACTAAAGTTAGCGTTGATCCAGGGTAACTCTAAGTCAATTGTTAGCAACTATGATACAAATATTGAGTGGCTTAGCGTGGAATGGGAGGAATATTATCTCGAGGTAAAATCTGGACTTGAAATGGAAAAGTCCAGATTTTACCGAGCGATAATATTCCTCCCATTTCACAATTTAAAGCCACTCAATTTTTATATAACTGACATACAGATCCGCGAACGTTGGCTCATCTGTTGACGTTGCCGGTCGCCATTATGGTGTGGTTGTCCAGCTGCAGCACAAATCGGGTCACAACCTTCTTCCCAGTAAAGGTTTTGGAGTAAAGGAGTAAAGGTCAACTATTTTGGAGTAAAGGTCGACTATTTAAAAGCCGTGGGAACAAGGACAATCCTAATTGTTGAATAGTAAATCTCATTCACAATGGGCGAATGGGACTTTTTGAGCCCAGGCACGGCGTGAGTGGGAGTAATAATGGACAAGTCAAAGGTAAAATGCTCTGAGAGCATAATAAAAGGGCCAACGGGTTTCCAGTTAAAGTAAAATGCTGTGCGAGCATTCCAGCTAAAGTAAAATGCTGTCTCAGCACTGCACTCGCGTCAAAAAGGAAGTGGACAAGAGAATGCCAACGGGTTTTACCTCTTACCCCCCCAACAAGCGCAGACCGAGCGAAAGGTCAGCAGGTGTGGGCCACTAGTTCGGTGTTGGCGGGTCGAAACCGTTGCCCTCCCACCTCGCCCCCTCCTCCCATAGCAGCATGGACTCACAATCGGGTAGTCTAAAGCACCGACTCAATGAGCCAATGAGAGAGAGACACACGCATTGGAGGGGAAAGCGCTGCACTCTCTGCGAGAGAGAGAAGGCCGCAACGCAAGAGAGTGGGAAGGCGATCATCGGCTATGTAACGCGGTCGGTGGTCACGTAGCTGAATAACTGGCACGAAATGGACGGCGCGTAAACAATAACTCGTGCTCGCGCGATAGGGCGGATGAGCACGAGCTTATAAATAAGCTTATAATGGGCTTATTAACGGATAATCTCGACGCGCGCTGTGGGCCCACGGTGAAGTTCACTTCTTACCCGCTCTGTGTATCAAGTAGTAAGTATGCTGCTGTTGGCGCTCACATGTTTCCGTGCAAAAGTTGTTGAGTATTGAAGCAAGATGTGCGTTCGCTGTGTATCTGCGAGCGTTTGTGAGACAAATGCGCGCAAGGCACAGCTACGTACGGTGGTCTAAATGTGGAGAAAGAAGGCGGTGCTAAGTAGAATTGTCATTGTCAACTGACGTGATGACCTGTTGCAGTGTATGAAGTGCAACCCTATGCAGGCACAGGCGCTCATGCATTAGGTGTAGCTGACAGATGCTGAAAGTACGCCGGCGCAGATGTGCATGCAAAGCAGAGCGAAGGCTGTCAAGTGTCTTTGGCTAGCTGGAGGGTGTAGGTTAGAATTATGGGCGTAGCTAGTATGCGTCAGAGTAGAAGAGCGTGCATAGCGGCACCTAGGACCTCTCAGACAGTGTCGTCAGTGCAGGAGAGCGCGCAGCGTATATCGAAAATTGGTGATAGTACTCTTTATAGCAACGCAAAACCAAAATTGAACTCCATCCAAGCCGTAATGGCTATCTTACGATGACCCACCAGCATTTGTGTATGCAAATAAATGCAGTGATTACGGTACGGTGCTAACCAGTTAACATCTACTGCTCGGTGGGAGGGCAACGGTTTCGACCCGCCCACACCGAACTAGTGGCCCACACCTGCTGACCTTTCGCTCGGTCTGCGCTTGTTGGGGGGGTAAGAGGTAAAACCCGTTGGCATTCTCTTGTCCACTTCCTTTTTGACGCGAGTGCAGTGCTGAGACAGCATTTTACTTTAGCTGGAATGCTCGCACAGCATTTTACTTTAACTGGAAACCCGTTGGCCCTTTTATTATGCTCTCAGAGCATTTTACCTTTGACTTGTCCACTTCCGACAGAATGCAGTCACCGTCCGCCGCCATGGCAACAAGCTCACGCAAGCGCGCTTCGAGCGCGTCACGGTTGTCGGCGCGACGGTCGTAAGCGGCAAACTCGGCGTAGACAGCGGCCGACTGCAACTGCCGCAGACGCTCGCGCTGCTCTTTGCGCTTCGGTTGCGCCCGCTTTTGCGGTGGCGGCGCTGCGCTGCTTGGCTGCGCGGATGTGCTGGTGGCGGCGCGCTTGGGCAGATTTTTCACTGCAACGCTCGCGCGCTTCTTTTTGGCTTTCGCCGTATGAGCGCCAGCGACGTGACCGAGCATCGTCATGTCGGCGCCGGGCGACTGTACGATTTGCATGGCAGGCGTTGGGAGCGACGTCTGCTAGACCGTCACGGGCGGCGCCAGCAGCGCTTTTGCGCCCGTTTGCGCCCACCACTGCGCATCCTCTTTGAAGAGGAGCTCGATGATGGTGGCCGGCGACGGCGGCAGCAGCGCTTTGACGCCCGTGTGCGCCCACCACTGCGCATCCTCTTTGAAGAGGCGGGCGATACGCCGCTTGTGCGTGCGCAGTCGGCGCATTTTCTCGTATGCCGCGTAGAGGCGCGCGCAAATGTACTCGGAGGGTAGACTTGACCCAAGTCGGACTTACCATGGAGTTAAGACTACCAATTTGCTTTCGTCAATCCGGCCGAATAGTTATGTGCTTTGTTGGCCTTAGAAAAAAGGCGCCGTCATCTGGTTGTCGTTCCGCTATCGGCATCAACGCGATGTCATCATGTCAGTGCAGTAAATCCGACTTGACGGATCGGCCAATCAAACCCCCCGCGGTGATATGTAGTTATTCATAAATTATTTGCATACGCATCACATGGTTATGCGCGATGTATGCCAAATAAGTCCGCCAATCGGTACGGACTCGCTAGACCGCTAACGGACTATGGAGGAATGGTAGGCAGTACTGTCACTAGATGCCTTTTTCAAATTAAATAACTGCGTCCATACTTCGTTTATTTAGTTAGAGTATGGTATAGTGCAAACTTAACGGCCGGACAATGTACACGATAGCAAGACTATTAAACAGTTTGTACATTTACACATAATGTACACTATGCACATGTGTATACATTGTACATCACAATGTCTACGTATGTCCGTCACACAACTGGGTCAAAGTTCATATTATTACAGATATATGCTAATTTATACAATTCTGCAATTTGATTGGCCGCTACCGTTTTCGGTAGATGAGCCCATAGGTTGTGTACAAACGTGTGGCAGATCCGTCAAGTCGGGATTTCTGAACCACACATGAGCATGGGTGGCGCATGAGGGCGCGCTACTGATAAGCGTGGACGTGACGCGAGGCGCACAGTGTGGATGACCATGAGCAATGTTACCACATAATCCCGACTTGGATCAAGTCTACTCGGAGGGCAGCTGGCTGCACTTGCCGGCACACTTCTGTTTGCGCGGCAGTGAGGTGCCCTTGTACTGCGGCGGGCTGTTGTTGCAGAGTGTCAGCTCACTCTCTCGCTTGGTGATGGTGAGCGGCGCCGGCGCATGGAACTTGGGGCGTCGCTTTCGACGCGGAATGCGCGCCATGCGGTCGCGACGCGCGTCCAGCCATATGTGCATGAACTCCGTGTAGAGCAGCTGCACGTGCTGGGCCGGACGCGTGTCGTCGCGTGGCTGCGCGGAGTGACTGCGCCGACGCCGATTCATCTTATGCGCCCTATCGCGCGAGCACGAGTGCGGCGACTTGGGCATGTGCGCTTGTATCTCGTGCGCGTCGCTAGTGTACTGCGACTGGCTGCTGTCGACGAGTGGCAGCTCACTCTCCCGCGCCCCGTAGGGTTTGCGACGCAGTCGGCGACGCAGCGACGCCTTGGGCGGCCGTCGCTTGTCGGCCGCACTGCGCGCCATTATTTTTTTTAGTTTTGTGTTTTGTTTTTGTTTTGAAGGTTTTTTTACGTTTTTTTCTCTTACCTCTTACAAGCAATCGTCTATCGCTTGTTGTGCCCGGAAATCGATGCGTAAATTCCGAGCGAAGGAAACCTGCAAAAAAACACAATGTAAGTTTGCCGATGTGCGAACAAACAGCAAACGGTTGTTGAGTATAGATGCAAGTTGACACCTCGGTACACGTTGTTCCCACACAGAACAGAACCACCCGTTACAGTTAGTCGAGCCCATCTACTAACCTACCCGACTCGAAATAAACCAATCAGCCTACTTTGCCGTCAGACCTACGGTGTTGCGTCTTGCCACAGACCTACGGGCTACTAGTATGTATATACTATATAGTACTGTACACCATTACATTGTTCTCCGTATACCCATTAGCTCCTACCCTGTGAGGAGATAGCACTAGTCAATAGCAGCTGCTACTTCGTTGTTTCTGTCTTAATTGTCTAAATTGGTCACTTTTGAAGTTTTATACGTTTTAGCTTCGTTATTTCGGGTGTTTTGTTACTTTTTTTAACCTCCCCCCCCCCCTCCTGCGAGTCGGCGTCGTCGGCGAACGTCTGCGATTGTGATGATATTGTCCAGCGTCAAGTTGCCGTTGTGCTTCACTACAAAGGGCACACTGTGACTGCTGCAAAAAAGCGAAATAGTTTGACAATTTTCAGCAGGAAATTAAACAAAATTGCGGCAGAAGCAAGAAAGTTAGACAGAAACACAGAATTGACCGAAATTGCCGATAATTTGAAGCGATTCAGACAGCGAAAATTATTACCAGAGCTGAAATTTGTGGTTGTGTGCGCAAGCGTTTTGGCGGCATTTGCGCAGCGCACACTTGCAAACAACGCCGCACAATTGCGCAGTACATGCGCACTGACACTATAGCAAATGCTAAAACGCCCGAAACTCACAAAAACGCAAGAAATATCACACATTCTTGCACCGAGTTTCACTTAGGAATGCATTCATTCACAGATGCTTTTAGTGCCGTTTTCGTCGAACTGAGGAAATTCACATGTCAGATGGTCAGATTCGTATGACAACACCCTCTGAGAAGTCGAAAATCAAAATTCTGTCCCAATAGAACTCATGCCCTTGATCTCCTGATCATTTTCGTTATTGGGTTCTTTTCGATTCCGTGGAGCCATCGCGAGTTATTCCAGTCGGACTGAAAAAGAAAGAAAGAAGAATAAAATTAACGCAATATCGGTGCACTGGCAAAGTAAGGGTGCCGCGGCGCTGCCACTCCCAGCCGGGCGAACCCGTTGGGTGTGACGCTCCCGCGTCACCCTAGATGTCACGTGATGTGAGTTCCACCAATCAACTGACTAGGATCTGTAATGTCAGTTATATAAAAAAACAAATATTTTCCTGACTAGCGGAGCCATTGAGATGAAATTTGAGATGACGTAGATACTAACTTGCAGTGGGTCTTCCCATCTTGAATCTTGTCTCCTCCTATTTCCGGGTTTCCTTCATCATCGTCATGGCAACATGTCTCCTCGTCCAGGAGGATACCCATCCTCTGGAGGAGGTCTACGTCGTCTCGGATGCGGGATATCTCCGTCAGCTTGCCCACCTGCCAGAGAGGAATCGTAACTATGAGTGTTAAACCGCACATTGCTTATCGTCAGGGCATAGCCAAAGCAGAGGGTGTATGAAAAATGGAGTTTCAGACATCCCGTACTGGATGTGTTTTAGAAGCAAATATACTGCACGTATAACTTCTTAATCTGAAAGGCTTAACCAGTTCGCGCCGGATGACGTATATAAACGCAAAAATTTCCCAAAATTCAAAACGGATGACGCATAAACACGCCAAGTTCAAGTTCGGAAATGTATGTCAGCAGCGCGCAAGGCCGGAAATGCGTGGGTGTGCTTCCCGGCACTATCAGCCTGAACACGCTTCGGATCGAGTTTCGTTAAAAATAATCCCGCCCGTCGGCTCGGCGTTGTTAAAATAATCCCGGCGCGAACTGGTTAATAGGCCAAATGTCTGTCCGTCGAGCTCATGAATAAAACTTATACACTCAAATTACTATATATTAGAGAGTTCTGAGAAATATCGCACTGCACCAGTGTTGTACCACTCGTACTCGGTACTCGTACACTACTCGAGTTTTTAGAGTACCATTTTTACTAAGTACTCAAAGTCAAAATTCTCGTCTCAATGAAGGTCAATCAGTGCAAATTTTTTGAAAAAACATGACTTAAGGCCCGAGAAACATTTTCAATTTTTATTTAGGAAATACTTAGATGATTTTTTCGACTCTCTACACAATTGCTGAAGTAGCGTCAGGATACTACATTCTTTCCCAACCAATTTTTTTTGGGAAACCTACCTGGGTGTAGTAAGCCGGGGGTGGATCAATAAAAGCGAGACCGGCCCGACGGAGACTGCCAACTGCTTGCAGAATATCGGGGGTGTGGAGACCAATGTGCTGGATACCAGCGCCTCCGTGCTGCTCCAAGAATCTATCAACCTGGTTAGGACCTGATAAAAAAATGTGAGGGGTTCTGGCAAAATGAGACAGAACTGGACAGAGGTTGAAATGAGGGTTCTCTAAACAAACAAAAAACTTTCAGAGGCACTTTTGGGTTAAAATAAAGGGTTAGGGTTATCTGTCGCAAAATGAAGAGGAACACTGTGATGAGAATCACAATCCAAAATTCGGCTTGAGATAATTGTTACGTTGCGAATAAACTGAGTATTTTCTCCAAGTTTTGTTAACCCCTTGACGCCAGAGAGCAGCTATGGCCGCGGCCCACTATTCCATCTGGTTAGCTGTGCTACGCCGTAGAACACAGCCTCTGTCACAAGCTCTACACTCAGGTTCATTGTGCAGTGCAGCTGCCGGACAAAGGCATCTGTGCAGTCACGCGGATAATCCAGTGATTGGGTAGCTAATACCGGCATCAAGGGGTGAACTACATGTTCACACTTGGTATGTTACGCCAACTCGTGTATTAACCCTAACCCTCCCAAATCCTTCTAAATCCTCTTGTACAAAATGAAGGATTTAGAAGGATTGAGGTTATTAGGACATTGCAGTGGAAGAGGATCCAGAAGGATTGAGGGCAGATGGGGTTTTGCTATGGGAGGGATTGGGGAGGGATTGAGAAGGATTGAGAAGGATTGAGGTTATCGGGCTGTATTTGACACAAGAGGAAAGAGAAGGATTGAGGTTGTATGCAGCTTGCCCAAAATAGGATCCAGAAGGATCTAGGTTATGGGGGAGGGGGCTTGCATTTGTGTACATTGTAATGGCATGGGGAATGCATGCTTCTGACTTGGTTATTTGTAGGGCTTGCATTTGTGTGCATGGCAAATGTGTGTACTGGAAGGTAAGTGTATACTGCAAGGTCAGTGGGTCAGTGCTGAAAGGGTCCCTGGACAATGTATGTTTATGTATAATCAATAGGAAACACATGTGCATACAATGGAATTTCTGTGGCCCTTGTCCTGGTATGAAAAGGTCATTGTACTGGGCACTTCCATTTGTTTGAGGGTAATTTGTTGGATAAGTAATCAGTTTACACAGACCCCCAAAAACATCCCCCAGCAGGCAGGAGGATCTAGAAGGATTCAGGGCAATAGCCATACTAGCAGAATTGAGAAGGATTTAGAAGGATCCAGGTTCCTTGAGCTTTTAACTCTTTACTACAGAAGGATATAGGAGGATTGAGGTTATGTCTTAGCCAAACGAGCCGGGAGGGTTAGGGTTAAGGATGTGAATCTACGTTTAATTTTGTAAACGTTTAGCAAACCTTTCCCGTAACGTTTAAACGTTTAAACGTTTATTGAAAACTTTAAAAGGCTGCCGCCTGTCCCGGTCTATTTGCGTAACTGCGGTCGCGTTTGTTTGTATAGATTGTGTACACTTAACACCATTTTTTTCTATGTTCTTTGAAGGCTAAACATTTCAAGAAGCATCACCTGCAAGTGCTGTCAAATCAAGTGCCACTTCAAGGAATGTCCAGACTAGCCTTAGGAAGATCGTTTATTTATTTATTTTTTAGCTACGATTAAAAAAAAAAAATTAAAAAAAATTAAAAAAAACGTTACCCTCACGAATTTCGCGATAGCTGCAGCATTCCAGCGAGTACTGCCGGTATACCGGTATTTTCCTACAGCCAGGCCATGAGAACAAAAACCAATCATTCATAACCTTTCCCCATTAGACTTCTGGCTACGCGCCACGGGCAGGGAAGCCTCGTATTTCCAAGCAACAGGGTTTGGGAGTCACAATACCAATGCGCCTAAACATTTCAGAGTAGAGAAGGAACTGCAACCAATGGCATTTTATTTACTGGGATTAAAAGCTTTGGCGGACGTCCTCAAAGTTCGGTGACCTACATTGTGCACGTTGTGCCGCGCCCCTGAAGTTCGGTGACCCAGTACATTTATCTACTGAACGCCACTCCTCAAAGTTCGGTCACCTTGTAAATAGGTTTGTATAAACAAGAGATATAATGTATCAATTTGGACAATGGGGCTGTCAATCATTCTCTGGAGCCTGGAGAAATATTCTTTTGGGGGCCGAGATTATTTTTAAGACTGGGGAAACCTTAAACTGTGTCGGAAAAAAAAGAGAAACATATTTTCCAGCAGATGATAGAAACATTTTAACAATTTTCTTAAATAAGTATACAATTCTTTTCGAACCACAATATTGTTTACGGGGGAGATGTCGCAGAATCGTCAATGATGATTAAATAGTCGAAATCAATTTGGATAGAAATAAATACAGGGTTTGGACTCGGAAACTATAACTTTGTGTTTATTACTTGCAACAACAAAACACCCAGATAAATGTCAAACTCTACATTTATATCACTCTTCAAAAACTAATTTTAAAGTTTACACATCCCCATTCCACAAGTATTCTGATATGTCACTCTCAGCGGTACCCGTTCTACGATCTAAAGAATATTTTATCCGTCAAATTGTTTTTT
This sequence comes from Crossaster papposus, assembly GCA_037893245.1. Lineage (NCBI taxonomy): Eukaryota > Metazoa > Echinodermata > Asteroidea > Velatida > Solasteridae > Crossaster > Crossaster papposus. The sequence goes on along the minus strand of JBAIAA010000818.1, from coordinate 347,690 downwards.
TTGTAAGGGAACAGTGGTGTTTGCACTCGCAGCCCAAGCCGATCTTAATAAGCGACACAGATAGGCCTACATTGTTTTAAATAACGCATTTGTTTGATTACTGCAAAACACGCCGACTGGTGATTATAGCAAATTTAAGTTCCAACTTCACAGAAAAATAAAGAAATACGAGAGACTCAGAATTGTTTGAAAACTTAGTAGTTTAATCTGAATAGCCCTCGCCAAGTTTTTTTTTTTTCCCAGCAGCGGCGTATTGAAAACATCAAACACATGTGCACATGTGTTTGATGTTTTCAATACGCCGCTGCTGGGAAAAAAATTAACAGGCGTGGACGGCGTATGTATATACACTGTATAATCATCATCATGGGCACAATAGATACCGGCAGCTGCTGGTCATTGAGAAAAGTATCTGATTAATCTTCTTGGAATGTGACCAAGTACTACAGGCATTACAAATGCTTTGTAAAATAAATAGATGTTTGAAGAAAGTAAATTCTTCGTAAATAAAACTTGAGGGTATGGCGAAAATGGAAGGTCCATTTATTTTTTATTCGAGTTCCGTTTAAACGTTTGAAAAAAATTCGAAACGGATTTGATTTTGTTGACGTTTACACGTTTAAACGTTTAAAGGTCACATCCTTAGTTAGGGTTAAAGTGCGAGGTGCTAGTTTGCTCGGAAATGTCCATACCTTGGCCTGGTAATGCCTCTGCTATGACAAACTTGGGCTTGGGTGGGCGTGGCTTGCCGGCATCATCCTCCTTTTCCTGTCCGACTGGTAGCGTTAGGCCGGTCTCCGCACAGTGCCAATACTCCATGGCTTTTATGCGGAGTCCCACATTCTTGCCTCGGACAATGAATCCTTCAGACTCGCTTTCTTCCCTGAAAAGACAACAGGTAGATTTTAATTCTTTTTCAGTTTTTCCATCCGTCAGTTTGACTTTTAAGGTACGTTCGAGCGTGTTTCTCTTGCTACTCCCAAATGCAGGAAAATGTTGCGTGCGCATTGCTAAATTCTCATTGCAAGAGTGTACTTCCGGTTTGGACCGAAAGTATACTCTTGGTAAACCAGCGAGTACACTCGTGTTAACACGAGTAGCATGCTCGGCTTGAACGCATTACCTACCAAGCCAGTCAATTCTCAAATTTAACCATAATTTGAGATGTAGTCGAGGTCATCACAAGCCGCTCCGAGTCCCTGCAAGTCCATCACAAGTCCCCGCCCCAGTCCTAATTCAAATCACAAGCTATTCAAAGGAGCTTAGACAACAGCCTTCTTTTGATGTTGTTCATCCAGTTACTCGCGAGCGGTTTTATGCAAGAACTTGTGACTGGACTTCTGAAAGGTCTTAAGAAATGACTTGCAGAGACTTGACTTTTATGACGTAAAACCGGCATTAAAAAGATGCATCTTAAACTGTTGTAAACTTTCTATGCATTCAATGTTTCGTGAACTGGATTGCACAACGCAATGTAAGTTGTGTATTACTTCATGAAATTGGGAATTGCATTTAGCACAACTGCCTGCAAAGAAGAATTGCGTTTTTTGTCTTTTTAACCCTAACCCTGCCAGATCCAGCACATTGCATCTGTGTTGACTGCTTGACCTTGCTGGACTCTGCACACAAGTCAATGTGACAAAGTATGCAATCTGTTGCGTCTGGCAGGGTTTCTAGCCAAAATACCCTGGAGGGTTAGGGATAAAGTAGTCTTAACTTGGAAAGTTCATTATTCATTGTGTACATACTCCGTGAGCAGAAAACGCTTCATTCCAAAGCAGTTCTCGTACCACTCCAAAACTTCCGAGGACGATCCAATTGGACAAGCAAAAGTCACATGATCAATATGGCTCGTAAGGCACACTGGAAGTCCTCCGTTTACCGATGGCGTATTACAAGTTTCCTGAGAATTGTCTCCTGCAGATCTGCCTGCTAAGTCACAACGATCACCAGCTGTGATAAAACCGGGTAGAAACACACCGCTGTAGTGAGAGGAGTCAATTAGCGTGTGGGCGACATTGCCGATGCAGGACTGCACAGCCGCGACGGTGACATGCCCGCCGTTTGTCGCGTCACTGACGACGGTTGGCCGACACAAAACCTTCGCTTCGTGCGAAGCAACTCTGGCCGAGGTTTGTGCGACGTCCCCGACTTCAAACGCAACATTAAAAACTGTGTCCCGGTGCTCGTTTCGTGGGCATTCTGCCCGAGACGTTCCAAGCGCATCTAACTCTAACAACTTTGAGGGTTCCAGGAAACACGCGTCTGGTATCTCTGACAAATGAACCGGTTCTGGCATTTTTAATCCTCGTTGAGAAGTCGCTTCAGTTTCTCGACTAGTTTTACTCTTCACATCTGCGTTGTCATCACTTGCTGCTAGCGAGTCTTTCGTAAGAGGGGTATCAACCATGTCGGTGATAACAAACACGATAGAGCCACTCTGAACCGCCCACTGCCTGAGTGTGGCAGTCTTGCGCGTGGCAAAAAGTTGGAAGTTGACATTTCGGGTGAACTTCTGTAGGTACTTAGTGCCATTTTTGACAAAAATCTGGACATGATGTATGTGTGCCATTTTGTGCAGATTACATCTGTAAAAAGAAAAACATTTTCATTAATTTACCAGCATTGGGGGAGGGGGTTTAACATGCCATAGAGAAAAGAAAGACAGCAAAAAATGTAATTATTAAATAGTGAAATTATATACTCCAACACAAATGCCAAATGTCACAAATGTACAATTCAGCATATAACCCTCAAAGTATCATAACCTAAAAAAACAAAACCTGTCGTCTACTGCCCTAATCATTTAAATTAAATATGATACATTCTAGGATACATGAAGGAATTACGCCCCCCCCCCCCCCCCCCCCCCCCCCCCGAAATTACTGATGCTCCCTCCATCCCCGATCTCTCCAACATTAATTAACAACAAAAATACTAAATCTACCAATGATATCCCCGTTTCCTTCCTAAACCAAATAGTGACTCATCAGTCCATAGTAGTAAGCTGGTGCACTGTCAACCTACTTCCAAAAATGTAAGGCACCATTCCAGAATGAAGAAATTCGTAATATTACATCATCCACCACTGCACTGGTGGCACCAGTCCATCCACAAGGCACAAGAAATGGCTAATCAGAATGCCGGTACATTGTCGGTTTGGCACGGCGCGCGTTCGCCCCGTACACGCACTGCATGTCTAGTCTGTGACTAGCGCCTTGGTACGGTAAGCGTGTGTACACATACCACTGACCTCTATACGATCGCACGTGGTGCAGTAGTAGATAATAGTCTGGTGCCTGGTCGCAATGTCGCCTTTCCACTCATTAAAGAAAAAAGGTTTCGTTTCAAATGGGACCGTATGCGGTTAAAATCCAGAAGGTGTTCCTCCGTCGGTTTACCCATTAACTAATCTTATAATTTTGAAGAGTTTAAAAACAGTTTATTCTCGAAAAGTTGGAAGTAAGATATGTCACGACGATCAGCATCGGTCGGAAATTCTTGGACATACAAGGAATTACGAGGACGACCTAAACCAGTAAGCAACTTTTTTTTCACACGCCAGGCAGGCACAACACGCATGATGGATTTATGGCACTGGCAGATGCAAATGCAACACAAGCCCACAACTCAACCTTTAACTAATTAGTTTAAGTGGGGGGAGGGGGAAGGAACAGAGGGGGGGAGGGGGAATGAGCAGGGGGAAGAAGCAGTGGGGGAGGGGGAGAAGGAAGGGGGGAGGGGGAGGGGGAGAGTGAAGGGGGGAGGGGGAGGGGGAGAGTGAAGGGGAGGGGGAGGGGGAGCGTGGAGGGGCGGTGAGGGGCGGGGCGGTAAGAGTTGGGGCGGTAAGAGTTGGGGGAGGGGCGGGGCGAGGGGGAGGGGCGAGGTGGGGTTGGGGAGGGGCGGGGAGGGGAGGTGGGGGGTAGGATGGGGATCGAGGCTGCATGTAGACCCATTACTGGGTCCCCTATACTTTTTTTTCAATTTTGAGTTGGGTCTGTCCAAAGCAAGGTAGGCCCCTTACTACTTATTACTAATTACTACTACTATTGTACTAGTCATTGAGTTGAAGTCGAAAACCTAAAATAATTCTTTCGTTACTTTTGGCTAAATTTGTGATTTAGGCCTATGTCTGATTTTATTTTTAATGTCTTTTAGGCTTAATAACGTTAGGTGCAAAGGTTTGATAAAAAAGGTTTGTGTATTTTGCAGTAAAATATTATTCCAATCCCACTTTATCATGTTGGCATGTTTATTAAATGAATAATGTTAAAACTGCTGCAAACTGCTTACTGGAAAACCCACGGAATCGAGCAGGGACTGAAAACCCAATCCACATATTGGCCCAGGCGGGGTTCGAACCCGGGTCATAGCGGTGGAAGGTGAGGAAAGAACCGCTTCGCCAACCTGACAAACCCCAAAAGATAGATACTGTCAATCATACGCGAACCTAGTCTTGGCCCAAGGTGATTAGACCAGAGTGGGGGAGCTGGCATAATTTATTCATGTCGTAAGTTAGTGGGTGCACTGCGTGAAAAGATTGTATGAGATGTGCACAATAAAATATCGATTGCTATTGTCTTGAGCCAAGACTATTGTAAACCTGGCTTTCAATCGACAAACGTTTAACACTTAACCAGGGGCCAATTTCATAGAGCTGCTAATCACAAAAATTTGCTTAGCACACAAAAGTCTTGCTCGTTAAAACAGGTTACCAGCCAAAATTCTACAGGTTTTTCATGCTATGCCCAAAACCAGCTAATTATCCATCGAAAACAATAAAGATCACGTGAAAATTTGTCCTGTAACCTTGTTTTTGCCAAGGACAAATTTTCATGCTAAGCAAATTGTTGTGCTTAGCAGCTCTATGAAATTGGCCCCAGTATTGAGCTGTTTTAGTGGATGATGTTTTGATTATTTAGCACAGCCCTGATAGTAAATTTGCTTGTTTTTAAAATCTTATTTGCAGCTCATTATTCGACTTACTGCAGTGAACCAGTACATTACCTGCCACCTATGTGGTGGTTACCTGGTGGATGCAACTACAATCATTGAATGTCTGCACACATGTGAGTTTAGGTATCAATGAGATTAATATTTGTATGTATGTGGAACAATTACATCCTGGAAGTGCCCAATTGGGCTACAAACTGCATTTTGAACATAATTATTGAATAGAGCATTTAACCAGTTCGCGCCGAGATTATTTTAACATCACCGAGCCGAGGTGCAAGATTATTTTTAACGAAACTTGATCTGAGGCGGGATCGGGCCGATTGTACTGGAAAGCACACCCACGCAATTTCGGCTTTGCTCGCTGCTGACAGACATTTCCGGCCTTGCTCGTGGCGTGTTTATGCGTCATCTGTTTTGATTCCATGGAAAACTTTGCGTGTATATCCGTCCTCCGGGGCGAACAGGTTAAAGGTAGGATACACCATTGGTAATTGTTTGAATTATCATTAAAGGGGGGTTTGGGGGATTGTATTCTATAGTAAATATCGTTTAACTGGCCTGTTCAAAGTTTTACAATCATGCCGAAGAAAACAAGAAAAATGGCATTCCTTTTAAACCAGCGTTGTTTCGGGGTCCACTTTTGCGCACCCGCCCCCCAAAAAAAAGTCGAGCTGTTTAGGTATAGTCCTGATTCCTGCTGTAAAGTGTTCGCCTTTTGTGAACGTGTAAGAAACTGCATTGGTGCTGTGTATATTTTGGTGACACACGTGTAGCGTACATTGAATGAAAACGACAGGAAAAACGTATGCGTACTCGTACAGTGTAGGCCCTAAATGCACTGAGCAGATACGAGTTCAATAAGGCAGCTTATAATTTGTTTATTCCTTTTTTGTTTTACTCCTTTTCAGTTTGTAAGAGTTGTCTCATTCAATACCTGCACACCAGCAAGCAATGTCCTACCTGTGATACCCTCATACATGAAACCAACCCATTCAGCTCTATCAGGTAAATGATGTCAAGTAAATCTCTTAGATATAGTAGACCCATAAACCCTATTAGTGCTAAATCCATCGAATACTCACTAGGAAATTACTCACGAGTGGTCAAAAGTAGTTGAAATATTTGCCATAAGAGCATAAGACTGATGCACGTTAGTACGCATGATGTAAAGTGACAACCCATTATTTACAGGTTTCAAAATTTGCGGTGGACTGCGGTCAGTGATTTTGGTGTCGGTTTTGCAACATTGATAACGAAACAAGCCCGGCGGTCTAGTGTTTGACTACCTTGTTCAATAGTTAGACGGTTGGTTCTAATCCCTGTTATTGGGTTGGTCTTGTAAAATGTGAGGGGTTCTGGCAAAACTAGACGGAACTGGGCAGAGGTTTAATTGAGGATTCTTGGATATTAGAAAAGAGGATAAAATTCTCTTTACAAAACTTCAATCGGACATTCCATTAACAAGTTATGACTGTTGAAAGTTTGCATTTACCAACAGGTTGCAAAAGTAAAATATTGAGAAAAAAACTTTAAAGTTTCGAGTTTTGTACATGTGATATGGAGAAATGTTGATTGTTTTTTCTTAAAAACACTGTTATTGCATTACTTTCTTACTATTTCTTTAGAAATATGGTTCGTAGACATAACAAAGATAACAAATATCAATAAATCTGAAAATTGGAGAAAAAAAACGATACCATTCACTCTTTTGCATTTTTCTCTTTTATATCCTGTGCCCAGTTCCGTCTCATTTTGCTAGAACGCCTTTATACAAATGTGTTTTATTCCAGTAAATTTTGAGATGTACTGGCCCTGCAGTCCAGTGGATATTTTACAAAAATTTGACCCCGATTTAGCAATTGGATAACCTTTCTATGCAACGTTTTGGGTCATTTACCTGAAATGTATTTGTTGGGAGTGAAATCTTGGGAAGTTGAGGTGCAACAATTGTTTTTTTGATTGATAGCTTCGTTTATAAACATTCAGACAAAAGGCAACCTTAGTTACTTTTTTCTAAGTTAACACTGTAAAAACACATTGCAATTTGCGAGTACAAGTACCTACTCTACTCGTGCCCGGTCGAGTACTCGAGGAGAAGAAATATTCTAAGTAATACGATTAGCAAGAACTACTCGTGAGTGTGACTGCACTCGTATTACTTGCCCAGCGTTAATCAATTTCAATACAAATTTGTTCACGCCTCAATGGCGTTTGACCAATCACAGCCTTCATTAATGTGAATTATTTCTTAAAGGTATATAATTTTCTGACTAACAATTTTTTTGACTGCAGGCTTGACAGAACAAAGCAAGACATTCTCAGCAAGCTTCTTCCATACATTGCATCGGGTAATTTGTTCAGTTTATGTTTGATCTTTTAGCATTAGGCCGAAAAATCCATGTGTCCGTCATATGTGACCTGTTCCAACGAAACCCGGACAAAGTCGCACAATGTGTTTTGTCACAATGTACTTCTAAAGTCATTTCTGGATGGATTTTACCATTTTGAGGTTTTAGGTTTTCCCAAGTCACTCACTATTAATCTACAATCTCCTCTTAAATTTGAACAAAATTCGTCTACCAGAAGTGTGTTTTTTTGTCAATTTTGTGAAACATTTGTGTATAGAAATAATACGCTTTTCTGAACTTCAAAGCTGTTTATCTCATAATTAGGTTGTCGGGGTTTTATCACTAAATCCAGACCCCAGGGAAGATAGGGTGGGGGTACATATGTAAATGATATACATTTTGAAGCTGAGAACCTAGAGAATTTGAAAAAAGCAAAATCTGAAAAACTAAAAAGTCGACTTTGTCCGGGTTTCGTTGGAACAGGTCACATATGTAAAAATCACACCGCGCATACACCCATGTTTCCGTATTGCGCTATCCGCACTGTGCCATTCGTTGAATTAGTTTACGCTTCAGGTAGATTGATTTAACCAGTTCGCGCCGGGATTATTTTAACATCACCGATCCGAGGCGGGTTCAGACTGATAGTACCGGGAAGCACACCCACGCATTTCAACAAAGATAATGCCAATTTGGGAGACCGCAAACATAGGGAAAGATATATGTAGCTCAGTTGGTAGAGCGCCGGTCCGGTATTCCGGAGATCGCCGGTTCAAGTCCCTCCTTGACGATTTCTTTGTTCACTTTGAAATGTATGCAAATTTACCTAGTAAGTTTCCCTTGTGGTTTATTTTATTTATGTATTGTAAGATAAAAAGTCGTATCCTCATTGTCTGATCCCCGCAATGTCGCTTTCCAGGTTGTATCACAGAATCGGGCGTGATCTCTGGCCACACGGCATTCTGGTGTTTATGATTACTGACTAGCGCCCTCGAACAAAGATACTGGCAATTTGGGAGACCGCCAACATTGGGCAAGATAGCTCAGTTGGTAGAACGATGGTCCGGTATTCCGGAGGTCGCAGATTCAAGTCCTGCCTTGCCGATTTGTTTATTCACTTTAAAACTTTAGTTTAAGTTTAAGGGGAAATGCATGAGAGAAGATCGGCCACATAAACGTATGTTTCGGAACGGACTGACGGTGTCATTGTAGACGTTTCCTCTGTTTTATTGTCTTTTTTTTTAGATGAATTCGAAAACCAGAAACAGTTCTACAAGAGCAGGGGAATCGCAGCACCCCCGAAAGGTAATACAACCTCTTTCCCCCAAAAAAAAAAGTGAAGAAAAAGCTATTCGTGTGAAATACGCTTATTGTAAGCACAGATTTTTCTGCTCTAGTAAGCAGGGATATTTTACTAACGGTAAGCAGAGTCAAGAAAATGAGCCCAATTGCTAGACATTATATTAGGCCCTGTTGTTACTTGCACTTACAGTACAAAATTTAGAGTTTGGTAGACAGATATGGTAAATGAATGTTAAATCATCTATCTGTTGCTTTGATATCAATCTCATAATTACTTTTTTGGGGGTGTGTTATTTAGTTGAATGTCGTACACCTAGTCCTACGCCGTCAACATCGCCTTCGCTGAAAGCATTGACTTCCATTTGCCATATTACAGACACCCACATATCCATACTGCTGGAGTTTATTGGGTAAGCATACAAATCTAGGAATTCCTCCCAAATTGTTTTTTTTTAGAATGCATTCTGTGTAGCATTTCATAAAATACATTGGAAGTGAGATGCATTATAGGTGAGTTTATCAGTAGCAAATTACGGTGACTGTTTTATGTCTGTATTCTACTCTTTAGTAAATAGTTGTGTGATATTTATCAAACATTCGTCTGATCTTCTTTTGAAACCAGTTTATTTTAACTTATTCTAACACCGGGCGAAGGCGTAGGATTGTTTTTAACAAACCTTGATCCGAGACAGGTTCAGGCCGGTATCTGTGGGTAGCACACCCTGATATTTACGGCCTCGCTTACCGCGAGCCAGTCAGCGACAAATATATCCGGCCTAGCTTGTGACATGTTTATTTGTCATCCGTTTTGAATCCTGGAAAAATGCTGCACGTATTACACGTCCTCCGACGCGATCTGGTTAACTCGAACTCCGGCTATGATCTCAAAATGTTTACTCATTCCCTTGATTGTCAAGGACAATACAAAAAGTAGATGGACTACGTGACATGAAATTTATGAAAATATGTTGTTACAATTGTCAACATTTAAAATATTAAAAATTGATGACTAGGATAAAATGACTAGGACTAGGATAAAATAAAAAGAGAAGCTCAACGTTTCGTGTCATTATTTTACAATTTCTGGTCTTTCATTTCATTTCCAGGGCATGTGACGGCTTCAAGCGAAATGGAGTAAGTTAATTAATTAACCCTTGCTCTTATTTACACTCCAACGCACTTTAATAGTCGCTAAAAAAAAGCCCTATTTTTTTTACATGGCACTCCAAGGCACTTGAAGGATTGTCGTAGGATACTGCAGGTCATCTGGGTCATGCTATGAGGCCACAGTATAAGCAAAGCCACATGCCCATTTATTAACTACAGAAGTGCCATTCGCTGTACATGCAAAGAATCTTCCGAAGCACTGCAGCTGGAGTGAATTAGCATGTACCACTGACTTGCAGTAAAGAACTCTCACAGGTCGCCATTCGTCTTTAACAAGAAGATAATGCAATGATTTCCAGACGATATACAAATTAACGCACTTATTAATGAGATAAGTCGACCCTCGGATCGATCTTAAGTTAAGATGAGTTTAGCCGCGTTGCTATGGAAGTTAGGACGTGCTGAACGAGTCTTAACTTTGGTGAAATCGATCCTAGGATGAGTCACAAGTTAGGACATCTTAGAGTTCCGTGGAATTGTCCCCAGGACCATTGGATTAAAAAAATTCACACGAGGATTGCAAAAGTAAAGATTACAGCAAGACTCCTTTTAAATATCTGTTAGATTTTGGAATGCGTCTCTTTGCCTACCTTGTGCTCGGCCTAAGTCTGTTTTGTTGAGTTTTTTGCTTGATTGTTTTTCCCTGACACACAGCAAATTCCCAAAAAGTTTGTGCGAGTGTCTCAAGATGCATCCATCGGGCACATTCAGAAGTTCCTCATGAGGAAACTCAAACTCAGCGAGAACTATGAGGTGAGTTTGAGATTGATCAGTACAGTATCGGAAGTATCGAGTTGTGGGTTCGAGTCCGGCCTGGGACTATGATGCGTGTTCCATTTGGCAAGGCACTTCGTCACTCATTGCTTCTCTCCACCCAGGAGTAAAATGGATACCTGTGAGGGCAGAGATGGTTATTGTGGTTGATTTAGCTGCTTCACGCCGAAATGGCAGCATTGAGCTGTATACTCCCCAGGGAGCTGAGATGGTATTTGGAATGTTTCGTGGGCCCAATGACCGGGGGAATGATGCGACATCTTTCGCAATTCAGCTTTACAGTTGCCAGTAAGGATGATTAGCCCGCAACTCAAGACAACAAACCTAACAGTCCTGTGGCCTTACTTGTAGATGTGCAGCTCAGCTCAAATTCTTGTAAAACATTGCCGAACTTCTTGCGAAAACAATTGCAAGACCAACAGTGTAGTTGCTCACAAATTGTTCAAGATGCCGGAGAAACTACATTTCATTTTCTTTTAACAATGTTTTTGTGTTCTATGCACCCCATAACCTCTTCCCAGAGACCGCTAAGGAACCCTTTTAAACCCAGCATCCATAGCAGCCAGGCAGTCTCCTAAAGACGGACAGAGCAAACTGTTCGAAACGTCGTGCAAACTTTACAAATTTTGACTTTTTAACATGCAAGTCTTTTGTTTTACCAAATTTGTTTTTCTTTTCCCAATCAAAAACACTTTTGTTTTCTTTTCCCCAATCAAAAACACTTTGGTTTCTTACTTGCTTTTTCTTCTTCATAGAATTTTCATTATCCCTCTTATGGTTTTACCTTTCAAAACCTTTCAAAATCTGCTTAATGGGCAAAATGGCTATCAATAAGGATGAACCTTTCAAAATGCTCCAGAATGTGTTTTGCTACTGCACTACTACACCGTTCAAAACCTTTTGAAAGGTATTTTTTTTCACAAAAGTTTGTTCAGAGAGTTGTTTTACCTTTCGAAAACTTTCATAGGTTCCTTTTGTCAGACAGCTTTCTCACCTTTCAAAACCCTTTAGTCCAGGAAACTTGAAAGGTCTTATAGAAGAGGGTTATAGAAGCCAGGCCAAATGGAAAGGTGGAACATAATATTCACGAGATCTGGGGTGCTGTGGCTTTTTCTTCTTCTGTTGTTCCCTCTACTACCTAAATGCAAACTCCAAAAATTGGTTGGCTTGGCCTTCTTGTTCCCATATTATTCAGTTTTACTGGGATTATTCCGGGATGTATATTTAATGTTTTGCAGGTGGACATAGTGTGCGGTATGGACATCATGGAACCAGACCTAACGCTAAGAATGCTCAGCGAACAGGTCACTGATGATCAGGTAGGAAAAATCGATGGACGTGTGATTATGCCTATTTAACACCCTAGTTCTATTGTCTCTTTTGAATTCATACAGCCAAGGATTATCAGCTGCGTCTTCATTTCTTGACATTCAAATTTCTCCACTATTGTTTCTAAGTCTCATTTGAAAATACTGAAAGGTTTCTTTGCAGCTGGGCTTATTTGTATAAGGTTTTACCGCGTACAATTGTCCTCGGTCCTGGGTGTAATTCCACGGCTGACGTATACACATGCGTCAGGTATTTATGGCGGGTAACGGATGCTTTTTTGACTGCAGAGAGGAAAAAAATGCTCTAGGCGACAGAATATCGGCAAAAACATGTAAATAACGGTGCTAATAAACCAAGTGTTGGCATCTTGTAGTAGTTGCATTATCAAAACAGGAATATTTTACTAGAGGGGTGTTTTGAAACATTGTCAACAAAATCGTTGGAAAGTAAAAAAGTTTGACTTTTTAAGTTTTTACCTAATTTCTTTTTAACCGAAAAAGGTATTTATGAATAAGAATAAAAGTGTGGTTGGCCGGTATTAAACAGCATGTTGAATACCGGTTTGGAGTTTGGACACTGATAATGACCCTTGCCTTTATCAGGCTCGGGTCATTATCAGCTTCCAGACTCCAAACCGGTATTAAATATACTGATTAAAACCTCGCAAACCACACTTTTATTCCTTTATTTAAAGATAGGATACACCATTTGCAGATATCAAAAAATATTTACTACCGAATTATTAAGAAATATCTTACTTATTTGAAAGTAAATAATGATTCTAGGCATTCAGCAAAAGGATTGCGCTAGATATCCTGTAATTATTTCAAAAAAATGAATTTTATAAAGAAAAATTGGCTCTCGCCGGACGGCGAGAGCGAAAAAACAAAGATAACATAAGAATAACTGCTCGACCCTGGTTGAAAACAAACGCTGTTTTTCGTGCTTTTCTCGGCATCCATGATTGTAAAACTTCGGAAAAGTCAGTTAAACGATATTTACTATGAAATACAACCCCCCAAATCTACCCATTCATGATAATTCAAGCAATTACCAATGGTGTATACTACCTTTAAAGATAGGATACACCATTTGCAGATATCAAAAAATATTTACTACCGAATTATTAAGAAATATCTTACTTATTTGAAAGTAAATAATGATTCTAGGCATCCAGCAAAATGATTGCGCTTGATATCCTGTAATTCTGAAAAATTAATTTTTATAAAAAAAAATTACAATCGCCGGACGACTATCGAGAAAAAACCCACAATAATAACATAAGAATAACTGCCTGACGCCGTTTGAAAACAAATGCTGTTTTTCTTGCTTTCTTCGGCATCTACGATTGTAAAACTTCGGACAGGTCAGTTAAATAATATTTACTATAACATACAACCCCTCACATCCACCCACCCATTCGTGATAATTCAAGCAATTACCAATGGTGTATCCTACCATTTAAATCGAGAGATTCCATCACAGAGTTGAATGAAATGCATCTTCAGTGATTTATATTTTCTCTGCATATCAGTTCATCCCCTGACGTACCGATTGCTTTTACTGTTGCAGTTTCAAGACGGGTTACTGCTTCTTCACTATAGTCTGGTGGAGGCAGAAGTCCAGGAGCTATACCATGTTTCGTGAGAACATGAAAATCTCCACATTCGGACAATCATGGATGTAACGTGGAGTTTGTTTCATTGTTTTACAATATGTATTATACAACACCTGAAATAAATCGCCGCCATTTTATTGGTGGATCGTCGATCACGTGCATTTAATTATTCGTTGCATCGCACGACACGACCACATCGCAAACAAAAGTTCTATTCCACGGTGAATAGAACTTCCATTGCACGGTCGCGCTCTGACCAATCAGATAGCGAAGATTTATTCAGGCATTGGACAAAACAAATAATAAATATTTCATGTTTGTGTGATGGAAAGAATCATTTCATTCAGTGACAGATGGAATGTACGAGCCTCCACCTAGTTATGGGGACAGGCTCTTTTGTTTGGAAAAGACAGACCGAGTAGTGGGGACATTTTCGAGTCCCCATAGCGCGTTGGGTCTTCAGTAAAGGTAGAACAAGGGGAAATTGGGTTAGGGTATAATGAAAGAAATTAAGAAGAGAACAAATTAGGGTGATGCTGAAAGTTTTAAAATTTTAGAGTGTTCTGAGTTTGAGATTAGAGAGATTTCAGTTTACACACAAACCCTATGGGTTGTCCCCATAACGCAATGTACCAAAAGAATTGATGTTCCATTCCGTAGAACATTCCATCTGTCACCTCCTGAAATTAATCTTACCATTCCACTCACAAACATTCATTATTGTACATGTATATCATCATCACCACAATGAGAGCCTATGTGGAAATGTATGTACAGGTTTTTTTGTATGACTTGTCATACTCTGGTATTTTAGATTCTTTGTAATCATTTGTGACCCAGCACGAGTAAATGAGACACTTTGCGGCAAAAATGAAAATTGAGATTTTGATTTCATCATGATGAAATCAAAATCTCATTTTTCATTGTTGCCGCAAAGTGTCTCATTTACTCGTGCTGGGTCACATTTACTCTTCTGGGAGGCTAAACCTTGAAATTTGTGCCCTTTAATTCATTTGTTTAAGATATTTCATTTTTTAAAAATGCATTTCAACAAGCCACATTTTAGACCAAGTCTGAAACCACAGTAAATGTATTTAGTGGTTTCGTAATAATGTATTAATTGGATACACAAGCACATATCTTTGATACAGCAGTGCCTATACACTTTAAGAGAATCCAATTACTTGTAAAAATAAAATAACCAAAAACAATTGAGTGCCTTTGAGTTATTGCATACACAAAGAAATGTGGAAGATATGTATATATGTGATTAAAAAAATCCTACGTTTGTGTATCTGATATTAATTTCAATTAAAACATTTCACAGCATGCTTTTCTTGATTTTGTTTGTTTATTTTATTTTATTTTAGTGGCATCAAAAGTTGAACCGATTGGGGAAGTGTTAAAGGGTAACCCCATGCAAATCGAATTGGGAAAATGACGCACACAAAAAAGAGAATGATTTTGGCCAACAGAGAAACCATGTTCTGCTTCGGCAGTGATGCGAATACCTTCGGTAACAAACCCCTGCCCCCTGCAACGGTTTTATTTGCAGCTAGTGTGACCCTAGTGTGACCCTAGTGCGACCCTAGTGCGACCCTAGTGCGACCCTAGTGCGACCCTAGTGCGACCCTAGTGCGACCCTAGTGCGACCCTAGTGCGACCCTAGTGTGACCCTGGTGTGACCCTAGTGTGACCCTAGTGTGACCCTAGTGTGACCCTAGTGTGACCCTAGTGTGACCCTAGTGTGGCCCAAGTGTGGCCCAAGTGTGGCCCAAGTGTGGCCCAAGTGTGGCCCAAGTGTGGCCCAAGTGTGGCCCAAGTGTGGCCCAAGTGTGGCCCAAGTGTGGCCCAAGTGTGGCCCAAGTGTGGCCCAAGTGTGACCCAAGTGTGACCCAAGTGTGACCCAAGTGTGACCCAAGTGTGACCCAAGTGTGAGACATTTACTAAGGGCCTTTTCGAATCCCTGTCTTTGTTTCGGATTAAGATGATTTTAGGCTCCCAACTGCAGGAACTCCAGCCACTTTCTGATTGCCTGTTGTGCTTCAGAAACATTCCAGCAATTGATATAAACCCAAAATTTTGAATACTCCGTTTGCTTCAATTTCTATTTGTTTCTCAGTAATTTGGAAGTCGGAGGCGAGGCCGAAGACAAAGCAAAGGTTTCGAAAAGGCCTTAAGTTTTTGTCCTCATTTTATTTGCCGGTGTCATATGAAAATCAGACCCATATAAAAATCGGGCCTTCCCCCTATTATTGGTTAAACCCTATCACGTGACAGGTCACGCTCCTAATTATCTACCAATGAGTCTAGATTGTATGGAGTCTGAAATTTACGCTACACCTGTCCTCAAACAATCCATTCTGGGTTAAATCATAGAGAAATACTAGTGTGACCCACTTAACTCAGGACACGGCAGACAACACGCGCAAGATGCGGCCCCAAGGGCTTTTTAATACGAGTGGGCGTGGACGAAGTCACAGTATGGTCACATGGGCTAATGGACAGCTGTCAATATGTGGCAGTCACCGGTTATTTGTTTGTCTCGCATGTATGTGTAGAACAGTGTTACATACATGTATTATGTGTTAAAGCTGTGCAATTTCTGGAACACTTTATTCTCGATTAGAAGAGAAACCTGCTAAATTATTTATAAATTCAGTTGTGCATTATGTCGGTCAAAACAAATTGCCTTTGTCGTTGAATGATGAATACGTACATTCATTGATTATTGATACAATTTTTTGAATCATTAATTTGAGGCAAACCACATTGCTAAGTAAATTCCACCGTTTTTATATAAACAACATTCAACGGCAGTCAAACCTTGCTTATAGTTGAAAAAACAAAAACAAATCGGTTTGAACATTTCTCGGTTTTATTACAAAATAATTTGCTGCAGACCCAATACAACTTTACCCAGTTTCGAAGACAAAATATCCCTGATTCGTTCCAATCTGCCAGTGCCTTAAATTAACAGGATGGGGTCTCCTGTGACCAAAAAAACTTCCCGGCTTTAACGCGAAGTCTACAGCCGGCCCGCCTGTGTACGGTATGGTGTGGATGCGTGAACAAGGTTTGATTGACGTCCAGAGGCTTGTATACGCACGTGCCACACTCATCCGCTCCGTCATTTTTTTTTACGGCCGCAGTCTGTGACTGATAGTATGTCAATTGTTTCTTATTTTTTTCAGGTCAATAGGTCTGTGTCAGTATTTCTCTGGGATATGTTTCGAAGCAAACTAAAGGAAGATGGTAAAAACGTTTACTTTGGAGAGTAAAAGCATTAAGAAAAAGCAAATGCTTGAATTCGTATGTTCAGCATTCGGCTGAGTGAAATGTATTTATTTCAACATTATATCGCCAATTACAGGATGGATAACTGAGAGAAGACACCATGAAGAAGTCTTAGAGGTTGGATGAAAACCCTTGAAAATATTGTGGGGTGGGAAAACCCACGGAGTCGGGCAGGGACTGAAAGCCCAATCCACATATTGGCCCAGGCCGGATTCGAACCCGGGTCACAGTGGTTGAACGCGAGGAAAGAAACTCTACGCCAACCTGACTCCCCGTGAAAAGGTAGTAAAAGGTTGATTGCGCCATGGAGACTCAACTCAAAGTTGCTGCTTTGCAATCTATGGCTCATTTATTTCCCCAAAACCCCGTACACCTGCCTGTACATATATTTTGATCGTAGACAATTCCACTTTCAATGTCTACACCTTTTCCTACCTAACCACATAAAAAGCTCATATTTATACTTTGTATGTATATTTGCTTCTCCCTTCAAGATTGCCCCGACCTAACCTTGAATAATGACTATTAAAAACACCAAATCTGAAGTGAAGTACTCAATTTTATTAATCATACCAACGATTGATTAGATATTAAATTTTTCAACTTAACATTTTAGGTTTCTGGTCGTAAAAATAATTTGCTGTAGGCCTATTAGTTAAAAACAAAAATCATTAAACATAAGTGAAGGGCGGAGTGAAATAGTATAGTTGTTTTAAACATCAATGTAAACCATTTATCAACAGCGTAGGCCTATATAATCATGCTTGTCAACGATAAACCCATGAAGACAAATCTCTTCATAAAAAAAAATATATATTGGACGATATGTAATTAACACCCGTTTAATGCCCTCAAATTAGAGGCGACAGGTGGCCAGCGTGTCTGCCGTGCCGCGCGGCGGTGAGAGGCTGACAAGGCGGGCTTTACGTGCATAGCCCCGCCCATCACTGCACCGTGATTGACGGATCGGATACACTCGGGGCGTGCGCGCGGTGTATACACGACACCAGTGCCTGCACGTTTTTGGGTTGTGGACAACCCGTTTTCCTGGGAATTTACCGGAAAAATTGACAGAAAACCACCGAATTCGGGCTTGGAGACACCACCAGGGTAAGGGGAGATATTTTAGTTACCCGTCTGGCAAGTTTCTGGGTGACAGGTCGAAATTTAAGGCCCGTATGGGGACGGGAAAGTCGGGGATTTAAAGTCTCAGATTTGTGGTCCTTCGGTCATTGAGTCAGCTGGCTAGGGGTATTTATACACGGGAAGTTCCCTGCAATGCTTACGGATCGTGTGCGTGGTGTGGCCGGCCACAAACAATGATTTAGGCAGCAGTACACGGTGTGCAGACAACAGGCGTTTATCGTCTGGAAATATTTACCAACATTCCATTTGTTTTGTGTTTATTTTTAAGCGGCTGCAAAGAAATTGAGGTTTTGTGTATGTTCTGCAGGAACACATTGTTAAATTCTCTTTTAAAAAAAGTGGTTGAAAGTGGTTAGAATTTAAAAAGAAAATAACTAAACTAGGCCAAGTCCCCAAGTTATTTCTCCATGGCTAGCCCCACAAATGGGGATGTAATTAGCTCCCTTTTGTTTTTTTGTCATAGAGACGAGGTAATGACAAAAGACAAATGGGAGCTCATTTGTAATGCTAGGCCTACAAACTGTTCGTTCTTAATCCTCCACGCCGGACTTAACGTTATTAAAGATAGAACATACATTTGTCGCAAAAACACCAAGAACAACAAGAACTACTGCCCGACGCCGGTTGAAAACAAATGCCATTATTCTTGCTTTTTTGGGGGGCATCCATGATTGTAAAACTTCAGACCTAGGTCAGTTAAACGGTATTTACTATAAAAGACAATCCCCAAATCCACCCATTCCTCATAATTCAAGCAATTACCAATGGTGTTACCTACCTTTATGGGCGCGTTCTCAGCCAGCCACGCAGCTACTTCATTCGAAAACTTGCGTGCACTATTTGCGGAAATTTCCAAATGTGCGTCTTTGTGACGCACATTTGGAAATAGCATTCTTTTGTTATTTTCTTTAAAGTGGCAGTATTCCAGACAGAATCATTTCACATGGAGTTTAGAATCATTAATATCTTTCCAACAAGTAAATATTTTAACAGTATTTTGGTTGGTTACCTTTTAGATAACACTGACTATTTCCAAACATATGTACCCCCAATTTATTTACACATCTGTCAATGGGTGCAAGCAACCTTTTTTTTCTACCCTGATAATTCCCTAATGTCTATAAATTACTCTGTTTCATTTGAAGAGAGACAAGGAACCAGACTACAAGAACAGTTTTTCTAGCATAGATCTGCACAATTTTAACACAAAACTTTAAAACAGGATACAATATTAACTATAAAATTTGAACCCCTAAACTCATTCAATTTCGAAAATTACAGCAATTTAAGCAAATGGTACCACATACATGTACAGTGTAAGTACTTTTTATAAAGCAACCCCAACAATATAGTCAGGTAGAAATTATTATATTTAGGGATTACCATTTCCAGGCCGATAAGTCGGGTTGGTGTAGCGGTTCTTTCCTCGCCTTCCACCACTATGACCCGGGTTCGAATCCGGCCTGGGCCAATATGTGGATTGGGTTTTCAGTCCCTGCCTGACTCCGTGGGTTTTTCCCCAGGATATTCTTCTGGGGTTTTCCTCCCACCTCTAAAACTGTAACTTCTTCACATTAATTGTTGAATGAAATAAAAAATTGTTGAATGAAATTTGTTCCCGCCGTGAATATGGCCATTGATGCTGGTACGGCGTTAAACCCTAAAAACTCACATACTCACTCACTCCAGGCCGATAAAAGCACCATATTTGGCATAAGGATCCCTTAGGGCATAGTAGTTAATGTTAGCCTAGGAGCCCTCGGGAGTTTTAAAACAATATATGCCAAATCGTAAATACCTGCCATGTAACAAATTTGTTCTAATATTAGAGTATATTTTTTAATTGTTTTATTTACATTTTTTGGGGGGGGTGATTTTACTTACATATACTTCAATAACATTTTATATAAGTTTATTTTGGTGATTCTACTTGTCTTACTTCCATAACATTTTGTAAACTAAAGCAGGTGACTGGATAATTATGAGAACATAGTAACGATCAAAATAACTAATAATTATCTGGATATCTCGAGACAAGGTAAATGCGCACAACTTAAGGGTATAATTATTAGCCATTTCGATCGCTACTATGTTCTCATAATTATCCAGTCACTTGCTTTGAAAAATGTTATGGAAGTAAGGTAAGTAAAATCATCAAAATAAACATTTCCAAAATTGAAAATAAGTAAAAAATATACCCAAACATGGGAACAAATATGTTACACGGCAGGTATTTACGATTCATGCAAAGTAGGCATATTGTTTTTAATTAATTACTAGGCCCCAAGGATTCTTTAGCCATATATGGTGCTTTTATCCGCCCGGTTAACGGTAATTTTTACTAAGCCACCTGACTAAAAGAGGCTGTGTACAAACTTAGGTTACCCCCGAGGTGGGGTCTAGTCTTACAACCCTCTAAAATCAGTGTATTGTGAATGAAATCAAAAGTACACAGGTTTCCTGACAGTTGTTCAGTCAGCTGAATGACCAGACAGCACTTAGTCATGATTTATGCCCCAGGCCCAAAGTCTGAGGTACATGCATTAAAAGGTACATGTGTGGTAACAAACAACATTTACAACAAAACAAAACTACTGAATTAAAATGAACTGGGCCATTCCATGCAAGAGCGTCAATTGCTTCTGAAAAGTAGAGGTACAGTACATGTACCTTGATCAGAAGTAATAGATCGTGAAGCGCGAAGCCCTAACGGCGTAAATACTGGATGCTCTGGGGTGGGATCTGAGGCAATTTCTGATCACTTCATCCAAATTTATTTGCGAATTGTTTTGCAAAATGTATTTTATTTTTAAATAATCTTGCTCAAAGATTTCAAAGTTTCTATCAAATATAAGTTAGGAACTATTTTGCTTTTCATTTTCCACTTTTTCCACCTTTGAAAGAAGATATTAGGTACGTAGAGTTTTGTTTATTTGGGGTAAACAAAAAGTGGGGGGGCCCCCACTTTTTGTATGGGGGCAAACGATATGATATTTCCCCACTTTAAAAAGTGGAGGGAACATAAACAAAATTAATAAAAAATTCCAAAATGCTTGAGACGGTTAGTGTTATGTTAATTACTAGTTACAGTCAAGCATGAGTCAAGTAGGGTAATTCATAATAATTTAGTAGTTTTGTTTTTTGATGTTTGCAAATGGTGTTACATATCAAGCTGTTGAGTTTCCAATTTAACATTGTCTATAGGCCTTTTCACACTATCTCCGTCTCGAACTGTGTTGAAACCAACCCGGATCCAACCCAGTTCTGCATACGTGGTTTTTTAAACGAATCACTGTTCATTATGCGAACCAGTCGCTACATGAACCGTGTAACGTTCAATCTGGCTAGGACCGCCGTGCATTCACACTACAGATTTCTCACCACGGATCGCATTCGGAAAGGCGCGCTATGATGATTTTCCCGATCTCACAATGCTTATACCGTAATTTCCTGCGGTAAAGCCGCACGGCGGTTAAGGCGCAGGTCCCTAAAATCACCCAAAAAAATTTCAAACGTCAACAGATAAAGCGCACTGCCGAATAAGGCGCATGCTTGAACGCACCCAGAAGAACACCAGGCGCCACCCGGTGTAGGTACATCGCCACAAAGGGGTCATTTTGTTGCCTTCGAAGGATCCCACTATTCCAAGCAAGAATTTGCCGAGTACTTGAGTTTATTTGGCACGCAAACAATGTATGAAAACTTCAAACCAGTAGTCACAATATCGCACGAGGTTTGCCGATACATATCATGTATCACTGCAGTATAAACTGCATGCACATGTACATCACATGCAGCGATCGCGTGCATGGTATCCCTAATTGCGACACCCCCTAGTCTTTTTTCCAGTCGTTGTGAATGCTCCGCGCTGTGTAGTTCGGATGGTGAATTGCATGAAGCCGGAACGTAGACGAAAAAACATTTAGAAAAAGGCCACATAGTACGGGCCAGCTTTTTATCGCTGTTGTACGCGTCATGCAGCGCACGCTGTAGTCTTGTTTGCAAGACAATCTTAATCGCGGTATATGCAGCGCGCGTAGGCCGCCGATGCGGTAATTCGCGCGTGGTCTACGGCGTACGTTAGAGGGCGCCCCGCATCGCGAAAAACGTCTTGCAAACAAGACTACGCACGCTGCCGAGTGCTAAATCACATACATGTACGGTCGTAGGGCCGGGGATCAACACATCGCGGCATTGTTAATGGAAACACGGTCACAATGTCCGGAGAGTTGAGCTAATTGGTTGACCGCATTATTGAGTAAGATTGCGGCGTTCAAAGAATTCTTCACACAAAGACCATCACTTTGAACTCAAGCGACATCATATACGGCGCACTGAAAGATAAGGCGCGGCAATGTTTTTGTGGTCTAGAAAGTCAGATAAGCCGCGTCTTTACCGCAGGAAATTACGGTAGTCCCGCTTCAAAAATTTAAATTTATTGCTTTATTGACTTTTGTGTCGTGTCATATTTCCGTAGGATTTCTCGAAACAACTCGGCACGGATCGGTGGTAAGTTAACTCAACTCGGGGCAGTTCACACTATCATTTTCGACACGGGTCACGCCGTAAAAATGCAATTTCAATCCGGGTCAAGACTTGAGATTTTCAACCCTGGTCTCTTGCCAGGGTTGATTTCGATCCGGCTAGAGCATGCTGCCCAGGTTGAAATTTTAGTATTTAGGAAAAAGGGTTGGGAAAAATCTCTGGGTTGGAACCGGAGATTTTGGACAGTGTGAAAAGGCCTTAAGGTTTCACAATGTGAAAAGGCACAGGCAGGCCATGCTTCAGTGACTCCTGTGTGTCTGCATTCATGAAGGTCACAGTATTGTAGGTTGGTAATTTGCTTGGGCAGGTTGCTTTCAATTGGTGCGTAATAAACCTTCTGGCAAATGCTAACCTTACTACATTTTGTACATTACAGTGTCAAGAGCCCTTGCTTTATGAGTAGAGTTCTTGTGTTAAAGCGTGCTCTGCTGACTTGCCCTTGGGAAGAGTTCAGGGCAGTTCCAAGCAAAGAGCATGACTGACACTTGAAGAGAATTTCACATTTTTTGCGTTAATCTTTTTTTTTATATACAGAACCTTCAAATACTGTATGTACAACAGAAGAAAAACAATCCTAAGTTTTTTGTTTTTTTAATATTACACGTATGAATATTATTATTATTATTCATCCACCACATAAAATACACCATTTGCAAATATCGAACATTTTTACTACCGAATTATCAAGAAATATCTTACTTATTTAGAAGTAAATAATAATTTTAGGCCTCTTGCAAAATGATTGCGCTAGATAGTATATTTCCTGTAATTGTTTCTGACGGTGATCGCGATTGGGAAAATGAACGCTGTTTTTCTTGCTTTTTTTCTGGGCATCCATGATTGTAAAACTTCGGACAGGTCAGTTAAACGATATTTACTATAAAATACAACCCTCCAAATCCTGATAATTCAAGCAATAACCAATGGTACTACCTTTAAGTAGAAAATAGTAAAATCATATTGTTGAGAATGCCGCATACATACTGTAGGCCTACCGTGTGTAATATTTAAAACGTTTGGCTCAGTTAGCTTCTACAGTAGATCATTTGATTACATCTCGCAGTGATCAGCTACGGACCCACACTAGGCCACACCTTACTACATTTTGTACATTACAGTGTCAAGAGCCCTTGCTTTATGAGTTGAGTTCTTGTGTTAAAGCGTGCTAGCTGCTGACTTGCCCTTGGGAAGAGTTCAGGGCAGTTCCAAGCAAAGAGCATGACTGACACTTGAAGAGAATTTCACATTTTTTGCGTTTAATTTTTTTTTTATATTACAGTATACAGAACCTTTAAATACTGTATGTACAACAGAAGAAAAACAATCCTAAGTTTTTTGTTTTTTTTAATATTACACGTATGAATATTATTATTATTATTCATCCACCACATAAAATACAACAAAGTACAAAAGAATTAACCTGTGGCACATGCCTGGAGTTTACCTAAAAAGTATGACCCGAAGGCCTTCAATTCCATTGCCACTGGCAGATATGACATCCTAATGAATTGGGCCACCACCCAGCTAACCAAAAAACGTTCCATGAACGTTCTTACAACGTTACGGTAATGTTTCCGGAACGTTTGGAAAAAACGTTGCGGGAACGTAAATGTGTGGGGTTCTCTTAACGTCCTTTGAACGTTACAAAGAAACGTTGTGAAATAACATTCGTACAACATTCAGAGCACATTGGCAAGATAAAAAAATCTACTGTTGAACACTCTAATTATGTACATATTTACTGCGTGTACAGATTACGTAATACCACATTAACTTATTACACATTGCAATTACACATACATACAATAATAACCTATTCCTATTAGATATTACCTACTGAACACTTACTACAAACTTAGCTATTGCCGTTGTTAGTTTTATAGTTCGCTTTTTTGTCCACGAAAAAGTCACAGCAAATTTTTATGAATAATGTCAACATTTGAATACGAATAAAATGTAATGCGATTTTTTTCTCACTATTGCCCAAAAATCAAAATTCAATCGAGGAATCGTTTGAATAATTACATATCATGGTCAAAAAAGTGAATTGTTGGACTAAATACCACAATTTAACATCGACTATTGTGAACACACATTTCCTCCCTTCTGATTGGTCAGTTGCTGTAGGTAAATTTCCTGACGTACGAAGAACGTGTTAGGAACGTTACAAAAAAACGTTACATTCCGACGTCCATATAACGATCTTCGAACGTTGTTAATAACGTTATCTGAATGTTACAATGCAACGTTTCTTTCAAACGTCCGCATAATGTTCCGTCAACGTTTTCACAGAACGTGACCAAGGATGACATTCCAGGAACGTTATGAAAACGTTATGTGTTAGCTGGGCAGTTGGTCTACGCAAATTTGCACGAACTTGTTAATAAAATATTATTGAGCACTATAACAGCATGATGCCAAGAAAGATACACATACAGTTTTGTACTCCTATACTTTAGGTTTGTTTACTAATACACGTACATGTGTATGAAGTGTTAAGGTAGGTTACACCATTGGTCATTGCTTGAATTATCATGAATGAGTAGATTTGGGGGGGTTTGTATTTTATAGTAAATATCGTTTAACTGAGCTGTCCGAAGTTTTACAATCATAGATGCCGAGAAAAGAACGAAAAACAGCGGGTTTTTCCAACCGGCGTCGAACAGTTATTCTTATGTTATCTTTGTTTTTGTGTGAATTTTTCATTATAAAATTCTATTTTTCGGAGTAATTACAGGATATCTAGCGCAATCATTTTGCTGGATGCCTAGAATCAACATTTACTTTCAGATGAGTAAAATATTTCTTAATAATTCGGTAGTAAATATTTTTGATATCTGCAAATGGTGTATCCTACCTTTAAAAGGCTGTGAATGTACAAAACTCACATCGCAGTAAAAGAATAAAATCATTCTAAAAGTAACAGTGTGATGGTATCAGTGTGACCTAAATTTCATGAAAAATGAGCCTATATTAAATGATTTTTCGAATAATTTAGTATCAGATTATTTACATTTATGCACTTTACCGTATATTTGACACTCGGCGAACTCGCGGATAAAATTGTACACACGCCAGCTGCAGCTGCCTTACTTCAATGACATAGCTGGTCAAAAGTTGCATACAAAGTGCGCCAGTTAATATAATGTGCATGTGGTGAAGGATATTATGTGCCGCTAGAGTATTTTGAAAGTACTGCAGGTAAAATATCAAGGGAAATAATTTATTACTTTGTCGACACCTTTTTTTATTAGTTCCGTTCTATCAAAAAGAATGGGACCAATTAATAGGTGACGGTGTCGATAACAAAATAACTGTGGACCAAAAAAATGGCATCTGATAATAAAAATGGCAACTTGTAATATTATTAAAATGACATCACAGTTGAGTGTGCACATATCCTAAAATTTGTATCCCTGTGGAGAGATCTTCATTTTCGTGTCAAAATTTGTGGACTATCCAAAATTCTCTTCAAAATGCTTGTATTTCAACCACGGTTAATTTCCTGGGTTGAAATTTAGACCAAATATACATGTACCCTATAATATACCCTAACCCAAGACCTAACCCTAACCCAAACACTAACTCTAGTTTTTGAGTAAAATTCCATGAATCTATTTCGCGAAATCCTTATGGAGACCTACAGGTACATATAGAAAAATATGTACCCTGTGGAGACCTTTTCACTCCCATTGTCCCCATTGTGTTAGGACCTTTCTTCACATGGTACAGAATTTAGAAACTGTCAAAAAGCTATTTGAATAATCAGCTTTAAAGGTAGGATACACCATTTGCAAATATCGAAAATTTTTACTACCGAATTATCAAGAAATATCTTACTTATTTAGAAGTAAATAATAATTTTAGGCCTCCAGCAAAATGATTGCGCTAGATAGTATATTTCCTGTAATTGTTTCTGACGGTGATCGCGATCGGGAAAACGAACGCTGGTTTCCTTGCTTTTTTTCTGGGCATCCATGATTCTAAAACTTTGGACAGGTCAGTTAAACGATATTTACTATAAAATACAACCCTCCAAATCCTGATAATTCAAGCAATTACCGATGGTACTACCTTTAAGTAGAAAATAGTAAAATCATATTGTTGAGAGTGCCGCATACATGTATAGGCCTACCGTGTGTAATATTTAAAACGTTTGGCTCAGTTAGCTTCTACTGTAGATCATTTGATTACATCTCGCAGTGCAAATCAGCTACGGACCCACACTCTCTTTAGGCCACACCATGCGGAATTCTATACACGCCGAGTGTTGGCTTTCCCACGGATTGATCATCTGTATACCCTTCAACATCTCAAAATCTGATATGCTTGCCCTGTGGCTCGTGGCATGGTAAGGCTGCATGTTGGCAGTGAACGGTACACTTTCTCTACACTTGTTGTGTGTGCGGCGCAGCGCAAGCAGCGCGGCGCAAGCAGAATCAGTGTCGGGGCTGGCCGTATTCAGAAACTCGAAACCTTCAGAAACTTGAACTGTTAACATTCTGCAGCCTGCATAATGGACCGGTTTGTGATATTGTAGTGTTTTTCTTTTACTAAAAGTGCAACACCCGAAGACTACATACAGTGCGCCTTATTAAAAGAAATTTAAACAAAATTAAAAAAATTCATGATCGCCAGACGGCGATCGCGAAAAAAAGCCCCAAGAACAACTTAAGAACCACTGCCCGACGCCAGTTAAAAACGAACATCGTTTTTCTTGCTTTTCTCAGGAAGCATGATTGTAAAACTTCGGACAGGTCAGGTAAACGATATTTATCTATAAAATACAAATCCACCAATTTGTAATCATTCAAGCAATTATCAATGGTGTAACCTACCCTTAAAACTACAAATGTGTGTGTGCCTTTTTTAAACTGAGCCAATATCATGCAGTTGTTAGGTACATCATGGAGGTAGGGTTTGCAAGGTGTTTTCTCTCAATCTGTCACGGCTGTCATTGAAGGCACTGTTTATGGATAATGTGTAGAGCTGGTTGTGCAAATCGTGCAGAGACAGTGAGCCTGGGCTTTGTACACAATCCATTCATGATTGAATAGCAATGAATACTACTGGTATACTTGCTGTTCACCCAGACCCCTCTAGCCGAATGGTGGGAGTGTACTGTATGTGTGTGTACAGTGGCTTATTGTGGGATTATAGCAGGTTATAGGACTGGACTGACTGATTATAGGACTTGACTGATGACTGTTTTGCAAATGTGCTTCAGAGTAGAAGGAATATGCATCCACACGCACACAGTCATGTATTGACCAGCAATCGTGGACGGGGCATTGTCCGACGTTTTACCTCTTTTGTTTGTACTCTAACTTTTTCGGATGATCGCCATAGGATTTGTACACGAGTTGAGATCGTGGACGTTGTGTCAATCGTGGTCCCATTTTGTTGTCCGACGACCACGATTGCCGGTCAATACAAACGCACGCACACAAGTGTGTATATGCCTCCAATCAAAGACCTCCTATTGTACCATTACCTATTTTGTTTGTACTTTTTCGGAAGGCCTCAAAATACTGGTAGGTTTTGTACACAAATCGAAATCGTGACATTTTCCTAATAGGGGACCCTATTGTCCTCTGTTGTTTTATGTCCTCTATTTCCATCAAAATTAAACTCACCTACATGTACACACACAATCTTGATTGCCACTACTTTAATTGGGTGCAGTGGTTGTAGGTCACACCAGTTTAGACATCAAGAGGATGAAATAAGCACTTAGCTTTCAGATATAATTGAGCGTCCACAGATGATTGGTTGATGTTCAATGGTTTGCCATAATTGCACCAGCCTCGGTCGAGGTGTTTGACAATTGTCTGACAATTTTTACGATGATTGAATTTTCCAACAAACAGTAGCCATACTCTACAGTACTAGTACCTTTTGAAGCGCGAACAATGCTCCCTGTCCCTGCATTGCCTGCCCATTTGACTTATCAGAGAGTTCCCATCAATTATTTTTCCCCACACTACAGCTCTCGAGTGTTTTGGTGAAGACCTAGGGCCAATTTCATAGAGCTGTTAAGCAAAAAAAATTGCTTAGCACCAAAAAGTCTTGCTCAAAAATAACGGGTTGCCAGCCAAAACGCCATGTGCATTTCATGCTAAGCAAAAACCAACTGAATATAATTCAGAAACAATATATGTTACCTAAAAATTTGGTTTGTAACCCTGTTTTTGACAAGGAAGAATTTTCATGCTAAGCACATTTTTGTGCTTAACAGCTCTATGAAATTGGCCCCTGGTGGTCACTGGATCCTGCAACCACAAATGTGAAGCCCTCCTATCCCCCTCCCTCCTCCCCCCATAAGAACCCCTCCACATGCACCCCTCCCCGGCCCACAGCAACCCCAGCCCCTCCCACAGTACACATCCCCCTCCCACCTCTTTGGGTCCAACCTTGCAACAATGTACTGTATCTATATGCAAACCCATCTGCAAAAACATCTAGATGTATTATCTGGGGCTTTAAAGGTAGGATACACCATTGGTATTTGTTTGAATTAGCATGAATGGGTAGATTTGGGAGGTTGTACCGTACTATGCTGAAAAAAAGCAAGAAAAATGGCGTTCGTTTTCAACCGGCGTTGGGCAGTGGTTCTTATGTTGTTTATGTTTATTTCGCGATAGACGCCTGGCAAATATGATTTTAGTTTTTTTGATTATTCGGAACAATTACTGGATATCTAGCGCAATCATTTTGCTGGATGCCTAGAATCATTATGTGCTTTCAAATAAGTAAGATATTAGTAAGATATTTAACAATTTCGATATCTGCAAACAATATTTCACAGGATGCTTGAGATTGTTACTCATAATACAATCAAGTAAGGTATTTCATAATAATTTAGTGGTTTTGATTTGTTGTTATGTTTACAAAGGGTGTATACATACTACCTGTAATAAACTACTCTGTGGGGAGTCACTTCTGATTGGTGACATGACACACACAGAGAGCTAAGCCTCCATACACAGCATACTAAACATGCAGCGCTGGCTGCAGTGTGCAAGTGGGTGTCCCCAGGGAGAGCCCTGGCTGTAAAAGAAAGATCTATAGAGATGCACGAAGGCTGGAAAATAATGAAAGTGTGTGGTGAATTATGAATTATTCATGCACAAGCATGACACATGTCTCACAATGTACCATAGTACATGTACTCAATGGCTGGCTGTTGTGCCTGGGTTCTGCAGATTTGTGTGTGTAAAGAGGAGTTAAAGGTAGGATACATTATTGGTAATTGCTTGAATTACCACGAATGAGTAGATTTGGGGGGGTTGTATTTTATAGTAAGTATTGTTTTAATAACTGACCTGTCCGAAGTTTTACAATCATGGATGCCGAGAAAAACTCGAAAAAAACAGTGTTTGTTTTCAACCGGCGTCAAGCAGTTATTTTTATGTTATCTTTGTTTATTCGCTATCGCCGCGCTATCGCCGGACGGCGATCGCAAATTTTTCTTTATACAATTAAATTTTTTGAAATAATTACAGAATATCTAGCGCAATCATTTTGCTGGATGCCTAGAATCAATATTTACTTTCAAATGAGTAAGATATTTCTTGATAATTCGGTAGTAAATATTTTTGATATCTGCAAATGATGTATCCTACATTACCTTTAATCATTGGGCACTGAGTTTTGGAGGATTTCAGAAGATTGAGGCTGAATGGCGAAAAGTGGAGGATACATTGGATCCAGCTCTGATGTACTTGTAGGCTTAAAGGTAGGATACACCATTTGCAGATATCGAAAATATTTACTACCGAATTATTAAGAAATATCTTACTCAATTGAAAGTAAATAATGATTCTAGGCATTCAGCAAAATGATTGCGCTAGATATCCTGTAATTATTCCGAAAAATAGAATTTTATAATGAAAAATTTGCGATCGCCGTCCGGCGGGTTGAAAAAACCCGCTGTTTTTCGTGCTTTTCTCGGTATCCATGATTCTAAAACTTCGGACAGCTCAGTTACATGTAAACGATATTTACTATAAAATACAACCCCCAAACCCTACTCATTCATGATAATTCAAGCAATGACCAATGGTGTATACTACCTTTAATTCAGCATTGTTTATATTTATATTCATAATGGAACCGGGCCTTTTATACTCAACATCATTCGCACTGCTTCTGAATGTCGTCGGCACAACACATGGCAGTGATTGGTGGAGGATGTGGGATTGAGGCAATGGTCACTGAACAAATGCAAGAAATAACAGATTATTTTTGGAGGACTGAAACTGAATCAAATTTCTACGGGGCGGCAATTTTTGAGCCTTGGGATTTTGAGCAATTTTGTAACTTCGAATAAAAATAAATACAAAACAAAAGAATTGGAACCCGGTAGAATATAAATCATCCTCAGTTCGTATCGGATGCCTGTGTACACAGGCAAAGTTTTTCCTAGAATACAAAATGGAGCAAGGCCGGAAATATGTCAGCGACTAGCTCGCAGCTAGCGAGGCCAGAAAATATCAGTGCTACCCACAGATGCCAGCCTAAACCCCACACACCTGGGCCCTGTCAATGTCAACATTATCCCTGCGTGAACTAATTAAAAGTAAGGGCACTGGCTATTTATAGAGAACTAAAAAAAACCAAAAAACCACAGCTTAAAATTGTAACATCAATCCACGTTAACAAAATGCAGCCCTAAACAACTGGCTATCACAATCACAGATAAAGTGCTCTGCCTAAAAAGACCTGCCCCCCAAGTACATGTTGAGTTGTGTGTACTACCTCTGTGCACAGAGTACAGATACTTGTGTGCGCCTAGTACTGGAGATTTGATTTGTTGATTACTGGATAGTGTCAACAACATTCTTGACCTTGTGTGACCCCTAGACACAGGTAGTTTAAGGGGGGGGGGGGGGGGGGGGGAGGAGATTACTATGTTTTGAACACTGTGGGATATACCAGTAGATGACTTGAGGCTAGGCCTCAATAATGCTGGCTGCCTGACTGGTCTGTTCAGCCCCGAAATTGGGTTAACTTGGTCCAGAAAATATCAAAGTTCACCCGATGCTCTGATAGCGGATTGACTTGTAGATTTCTGTGTGTGTATGTATGGAAGAATTGCCCGCTTGTTGATTTTGATGTGTTTCAGTTGTCGATTGTTAGTTTGTACACCAATAAACTAGTGTACAATAAACTAAATTCAAGTCTATTGTATCTTACTAATTTGGAAAGCTCACATACTGTGTACTGTGACAATTAAACCAGGTACATGTACGTATGTATGATGATTCTGTTCTAAATAAGGTTCAAAATGTACCTTAACCCTACTATTGATGTGTGTATGAGCATCAAGATAACTAAATACCATTTGTTTTAGCCTATTTGCTTTTGTCAACTAATATATGAATAACCACCAGCACTCAAAATCGCGTGTGTGCCACTTTTAGTGAAAGAATGCTTCAAAGCGCCAAACGATAGCAGCATTTTACACATGGGTGATCTTGTATAGAATGTAGTCCCTATGAAAATTTTCTTTGAAACCTCTTCATAATTACCTAGACGAATTCAATCTCAAGATCAATTGAGCTATTACATACTTGTAATACAATATCTGATCTTCTTTAACCCTGTTCTCCCTAGGGTGTGTGCAAAATCATATTGATTTTGGAGGATTTGGGTGGGTTAGCAGGTGAAAGATGTGTTTAGTCTTCAGATTAGACCTACGGTACTTGTAATAGGGCATTTCCATTATATTGGCATGTTGTATTAGAAGGTTTAATAACAAAAACTAGAAAACATTAAAATATCCTCGAAATGTATGTTATGTTTTAAAATAACATAAATAGATAGTAAACACAATTTATTTTAATTCCATACAATTTAAAGGTAATTTTTTTATACAAAACTTGTTTGTCCAAGACACTTTTGGATTGAAATTTGTGACAAAAAAATGAGCACTAAATTACTGGTGTAAAAATCTGTGATTTCAAACTGGAAAGTGGGACAACGTTTATTTTATTTTTGGTCAGCTTTAGTTTATTGGGTACTGTAGACTGACAAAATCAAATCAGATGAAATAATAATCATCTGAAATTTGTAGTCTTTCAGAGTGTGTAGTTTTTTAAAGCAATTTTCATAACTTTATAATTAAAAATATGCGTTCTACTTGCACCATTTTGGGGGACAACCTGTATATCATCTTTCTTCATGTACCTGTTGTACTTGGTCACAATTAAGACCCACCCCTCTTCCCCTCTCAGTTCATCCATCACACTGTTATTGGAGCTTGGCATCGTGGGCATCCCAGCTACTATTCCCCTCCAATGATTCTGCCCAGCTCACCTGGCAGCTTTTTCCTGTCGTCCACTCGTTGTGTTTCCCCTCCTCTTGATTTCTTTCTACGAGTATTGACTTGTCCTGCGTCAGTGGTAATAACAAGACTCTTACAGGGGTGTTGATAACGACTGTAAGTGACAGGTCTCGCAAGCCCCACCGCCCCGTCTTTCCAACTGAGCGTTGATAATATTGCATTCTGGCAATCGCTGCATTCGAAAGGAGTGAATGTCATTTTTTCCTTTAAAAAAAAAATAATAATAAATTTGCGCATTAAATTTTGACGAATCCATGAAGTTTGATGTCAAATCAAGTCAGCTTCATGTTTGCATGCCAATGTGATTTTCTAATAGGCAAATCATGCTGCTATTAGGTTTTCAGATGGTCTATATTTTCATGGGGGCTGCTTACAAGTGTTAGGGGCAGCTTACAAGTGTTAGGGGCAGCAGGGTTGTGTTAGGGGATGCAAGGCTCTGTTAGGGGAAGCAAGGCTCTGTTAGGGGAAGCAAGGCTGCATTATCCAATAGGTACAGTATGCACTGTGCCTATGGCCTTTGAACAAATTGGATGGCTACAAAAAATGTTAGGGCCTACGAAAATACCACAGTGCAGTATGTGCATCATAAAACAGACAACATGAAATTCGAAACTCTAGCATTTACCAGTGCTATGAAAACTGTTGCTAGTGCCTGGGCTAGGGTGGGAGTTCGGCCTTCCCGAACACTCTGCCTAGAGCCTAAGAAACTTAATCTGGCCCTAGAGGCCTAAAAAAGAAAAATAGTAATATAATAATATGTGACCTGGCACCACGAAATGAGGGGAAAGTCGCATATGGCCAAAACAAGTTATTGCCCGAAATGTTCATTTTTCAAGTGGGAGGTCGGTTTCGAGTTGTTAACGTTTTAACATACGTTTTACATACAAAAAACCTTCTTTATCATATCCCAAAATTGTATAGCTCAATTAAAACTCTAAAGTGTGTTTTTTGGTGGCTGAATTGCACTGATTGATAGTATAGTTGGCACGGTTCACGGACTTTGAACTACGTTTTCTCAAAACGAGGGAGCATGACTTCAGCAAATTCAAAAGAGTATAGCGGCGGCTAGGAATAAGCTACAGCAACACACAATACATCATTTAAAAGCTTAGGACTTCTTCTTTCTAGAAATGTAATAATGTCAAATGTGACGCAGCATGAGTAAATGAGACACTTTGAGGCAAAAATGAAAATTGAGATTTTGATTTCATCATTTAAAGCTTGTTTAGCTTTAAATGATGAAATCAAAATCTCAAATTTTATTTTTGCCTCAAAGTGTCTCATTTACTTGTGCTGGGTCACAAATTTGTTATTTTGCGACTTTCCACCCATTTCGTGGTGCCAGGTCACATATAAAAAAACATGCTGGTAAAAAATAATCCCATAATTTTTTTTTTTTAAACGCCTCATGTATGCGAGAATGTCACTGACTTGTTTAATTTGGCCGCAGATCCATTCCTGTCCACCGACTTTAGCTCACCTGCGGCGCAAGGGGAAGAAACAGTGCGAAGCACCTGTCAGTAATTGGATCATTGTCGTGATACGGCCAAACGCAAATTGATCATCGCTCTGTTGCTTTGCTTCTAATCACTTTGCGGTTTTTTTAATAGCAGATCAGCACGTTGAGAAATGACCGAGGTGATATCCGAGTGGCTGGTAATAATATACAGAATGTCCCAATGTTGTACTTGGGTGCATATACTGTGACAGCCAATTAATTTGTTTGTGTCGCCTAAATGAAGTTTTAGGGGACACAGTCCTAAATTCTGTATGAACGAATCCCTGTATGAACGAATCCCTGTATGACCATATAGTTTCAGGTAATGTTGTTAAAAAACAATTATAACTACAAACTTTAATTGATTTTGATGAAACTTGGATGCAGTGACCCTTGGGTGGGAAGACACAATTCTTCTTTGGATTACTGTGGTCTAAGGTCGTGTAGGGGTCATTGTTTAAATGTCCTGTAGGGGTCATTGTTTCTTTGTCTACAGAATTTGGCGGATTTTAATTAACGTAACTGGGATGGAGTGATCCTTCGATGTGGGTTTAACACAACTCTTGCAAAATTGGTCAAAGGTCATCTAAGGGTCATTGGAGGTCGTTTAAAAATGCACAATATTTGACTTTTTAAGAACACAAAAAATATAGGGATTAATGCAGGAAAATTGACACTTGTGATTTGCAAGGGGGGGGGGGGGGTAAGTCTGAGAGACAATAAGGCAAGTCTCTTTGAAGTCCTTCGAGGAATCACTGTACTACAAAATAGGAATACTCTTTTTGCAGATACGAGCTTGCAGGGAAACTAAAATACAAGTCACTTTTAATACAGGTATCTCATAATAATTAGATAGTTGGTGTTTATGTTTGCAAATTTCATCTTAAACCCATTCCTTACCACGTTGTTAACTAAGGTTCACTTTGTAGGATACACCATTTGCAGATACAAAAAAAGTTACAACCAAATGTTTAAGAAATATCTTATTTATTTGAAAGTAAATATTGATTCTAGGCATCCAACAAAATGATTGCACTAGATATCCTGCAATTGTTACAAAAAACTGCCTGGTGCCAATTGAAAAAAGAACCCTGTTTTTTTTTGGCATCCATTATTGTAAAACTT
Source organism: Crossaster papposus (assembly GCA_037893245.1). Classification (NCBI taxonomy): domain Eukaryota; kingdom Metazoa; phylum Echinodermata; class Asteroidea; order Velatida; family Solasteridae; genus Crossaster; species Crossaster papposus. Next base: position 312,237 of record JBAIAA010000818.1, on the reverse strand, counting down.
CAGACAGGTCAGTTAAAAGATATTTACTATATTAAAAATACAACCCTCCAAATCCACCCATTTCTGATAATTCAAGCAATTACCAATGGTGTATTCTACCTTTAGACACTGCAAATATATATGCTCAAAAACGGTTTAATAAACACGACATTGAAGAAAGGTTAACTCTGCTTGGAGAGCAGGGGTTTTCTCATTTAATCAATCAGGTAATGTCTAGTTAATTGCCATTGTTTCTATAGTACATTCCTTTAATTAATGCAAGTACAAATAAAATGCAGAGAGTTGTTTTTCCCCCATAAAGAATCCTGTGCCGCATGCCCCAATTACCCGAATTGCAATGACCAATGTTGAACCTTATACAGCCTCTTTGAGTTCTTATTGTTTAATCTGATAGGGCCTAGGGAGTATCAGTCAACCTCCCCACAGTTTCTGTGTTCCAGTTTGGCAGACTGCCCCAGGGCACCACTTGACAATTTGCTAGAGGGGAAAGGGGGAGGGAAGGAGGGTGGGGCAGGAGGAGCAGGAGGAGGGGAGACTGTATATAATGTAGTGATGTGTGTGTTAGTGCTGACCTTAATTGCAATGTTAATCAGCAAAAGGGCTTGTGGTTCAGTGATTATAATCAATTATTATTCAAAATCGTCTTATTTTTTTATATTTTTTTAAATTGAAATCATATGTAAGTAATTTTGCTGAATTTGTGCTAACATGAGTAGTACAATATGTACGCAATTACATAAAATCTTGATCAAATATTTTTTTTATATTTTTTTTATTGAAATCATATGTAAGTAATTTTGCTGAATTTGTGCTAACATGAGTAGTAAAATATGTACGCAATTACATAAAATCTTGATCAAATGCCCCACCTTTTTAGATTTGTACATTGTATGCATTCCAGGTTTCTGTATTGTACCAGTACATGTACATGATGATTTGAGTCCCATAGGTTTTAATGGTTAAATAATGTTGACAGATTAACCAGTTCGCGCTGGAGGACATACACACGCAAAGTTTCCCCCAGATTTAAAACGGATGACGCATAAACACGTCACGAGCAAGGCCGGAAAATGTCTGTCAGCAGCAGCAGAAATGCGTGCGTGTGCTTCCCAGTACCATCGGCCTGAACCCGCCTCGGATCAAGTTACGTTAAAAATAATCCCGCGCCTCGGCTCGGTAACTAAAATAATCTCGGCGCGAACTCGTTAACCATCATTGTACACCTCCCCTCCTTCTCTATATCTACTATTGTATACCCTCCCCCCCCCCCCTTCTCTATATCCACCGTTGTGCCCATGTACCGTACATTTTGCACTTTACTAAATGTTCTCCTAAATTGTCATTTCCCATGAATCATAAGGAGTGGTGAAATTGTGGTAATTGTAGCTTTCCTTTTGTTTGGACATCTGCATGGTATTACAAACCATCTCGAGACATAGTCACATTTAAATGTTAGATTGACACGGGATAGGGGTTATTATTATTATAATAATATTTCTGGTACTGAAACCAAGGAATCCTCAATAGCGCCCTAGAGGCCCTATACATGTATGTATATGTAAGCTCGTAAGCCTGAAGAAACCAGTAGAGAAGACAATAAGAAGAAATATATTACAGTTTTAAAGGTGGGAGAAAAAACCACAAAAGAATATTCTGGGGGGGAACCCACGGAATCGGGTAAGGAATGAAAACCCAATCAACATGTGGACCAGACAGAGTTGTAATCGAGTCAGTCACAAGGCACCACAAGTCAATCACAAGTCAATCACAAGTCAATCCCAAGTCAATCACAAGTCAATCACAAGTCAATCACAAGTCAATCACAAGTCAATCACAAGTCAATCACAAGTCAATCACAAGTCAATCACAAGTCAAGCGCAAGTCAAGCGCAAGTCAATCGCAAGTCAATCGCAAGTCAATCGCAAGTCAATCGCAAGTCAATCGCAAGTCAATCGCAAGTCAATCGCAAGTCAATCGCAAGTCAATCGCAAGTCAATCGCAAGTCAATCGCAAGTCAATCGCAAGTCAATCGCAAGTCAATCGCAAGTCAATCGCAAGTCAATCGCAAGTCAATCGCAAGTCAATCGCAAGTCAATCGCAAGTCAATCGCAAGTCAATCGCAAGTCAATCGCAAGTCAATCGCAAGTCAATCGCAAGTCAATCGCAAGTCAATCGCAAGTCAATCGCAAGTCAATCACAAGTCAATCACAAGTCAATCACAAGTCAATCACAAGTCAATCACAAGTCAATCACAAGTCAATCACAAGTCAATCACAAGTCAATCACAAGTCAATCACAAGTCAATCACAAGTCAATCACAAGTCAATCACAAGTCAATCACAAGTCAATCACAAGTCAATCACAAGTCAATCACAAGTCAATCACAAGTCAATCACAAGTCAATCACAAGTCAATCACAAGTCAATCACAAGTCATTCAGTCTTTAGTCAATTAACTCACTAGCTATTTAAATGAACTCTAGACAAAAAGTCTTCCTTTGTTAGTGCTCCTCTTGATGCTTCTGAATTGACTTGTGAAGTGACTTGTTAATGACTCGATTACAACTCTTGGATCAGGCTGGGAATTGAACCTGAAAGCAACCCGAAAGCAACAAGCAAAGTAATTGAGAGGAATTACACGAATACGTCGGATTATAATTGATTGCATATGTTTCATTACATGTAACAAAATGAACGTTGGGGCACGTTTTTGCAGTAGGGGCAGAAGTCTGCGCGTCCGAGTGCCCTTTTTTTTTAAATTTCAAACTGAAATCATTCAGTGCCATATCTTTTACAATGTATTGTGGGTCTTGTTTGTCATTTTCAGATGGACCGGCGGGTGAAGCTGGTAGATATAAATGAGCAGATAAGCTGTAAGCTGTGCAACGGCTACCTCATAGACGCTACCACTATCACTGAGTGCCTCCACACATGTGAGTATACACACGTAGGTTGGTATTAAACACCGCCAATCGTAGACGGGCATTGTCCGACCATCTTCCCTTCTTTTGTTTGTACTAACGTTTTCGGATGACCTCCATAGGATTTGTACACGATTTGGAATCTTGGATGTTTTGTCAATCGTGGACGTACCAAATTCTTTTGTCTGATGACCACGATTGGCGGTCAATACATACGCATGTATACAGGGTGTCCCCCCAAAAATGGACAAGTATACATTGTACCTCAATGGACAAGCATGCTTTTACTACCCTAAGATAAAAACTACCTACATGTATACCAATGGACAGAGAATCTTTCTAGAAGAAAAATGATACCAAGATATCTTGATTTGGGCTGGTAGTTTTAGTTCCTGACCCTGTTTTGTGGAACGAAGTCGGAGGTCCTTGTTAAATTCGTGGGCACGGTTTGCTTAGTTATTTCTCGGTGCGAAAGGACCTCTGCTGACATTCCTTCACAAAATAGAGCTAAAACTACTCTCCTAAGGCAACATTTTGAAATCATTTTTCTTCTAGAAAGATTTTCCATCCATTGGTATCTCTTTTGGCCCCGGGGTAGTGAAAGTAAACAAATTTGACCAAACAAATATTGGTTTCCTTAAATTGGACCGGTTCCTGCCCCCTATCGGAATTGATAATCTGAGAAGCAGTCTATTCACTTATGCAACTTCAGGATTCCCCCCCCCCCCCCCCGTTTTTGCAGATTTTAGTGGAGAGGGACTAAATAAAAAAAAAATTAAAAAAATAGAAAGCCAAGTTTCGTGCATATTTTCCGCAGCAAGATGGATGCTTCCATTAATAGAAACCCACGCACAATGCCTTGTACTCTTGGCTGGGGGACAGCTGCGATTTGATATGGACTCCCATTGTTGCGTGCAGTGCACGGACGGATGTTGAAATCACAATTGAAAAGTGAAAATCCCCGGAGCCTAGAGCTGTTGGTTTTACATTTTACATTAATGAAACAAAGTGTATCTGGACGGATGGGCTTTCCTGATCAAGTTCGTAGGAAAAGCTTTTCTTTTTTAGTGTACGTATTTCATTTTTTTGTCATGGTGCCATGCAATTCTGTGATTCTTAAGTAGTATCAGGGCATTCAGTTTCGTATAAAGATATTGACATTTGTTTTCAAATTTTTAATGCTGTTTGAGTACACACATGTGTAGATTGTTAATTTGGATGAATAGGGCCTACATGTACTTTAAATCGTTTAAATCGCAAGATTCATGAGTATTTTTTGCATCCTGGGAAAACAAAATTGATTGATGATTTTTAGAGCCACGTATGTATCCCATACGCGTATCATGGTTCCTAGTAACTGCTCAAGGTGAAAATTGTGTTCAGAGCCAGTTTTCATTGCTAATTCCCCATCTGAAATCTATTCAACTATGCATTAAACAGCGGGACTCCACCAAACCCTTGTTGGAGTTTGGCTGGATGGGGATCAGGGTTAAAGGTAGGATACACCATTTGCAGATATAAAAAAATAATTACTACCGAATTATTAAGAAATACGGTATCTTAATTATTTGAAAGTCAGTAATGATTGTAGGCATCCAGCAAAATGATTGCACTAGACGGCGATCGCGAAAAAAACCCCAAAACAACATAAGAACAACTGCCCGACGCCGGTTGTAAACGAACGCTGTTTTCTTGCTTTTTTCAGCAACCATGAATGTAAAACTTCGGACAGGTCAATTAAACGATATTTACATGTACTATAAAATCCCCCCCCCCAAAAAAAAACCTCACCCATTCCTGATAATTAAAGCAATTACCAATGGTGTATCCTACCTTTAAAGGTAGTATACACCATTTGCAGATATCGAAAATATTTACTACCAAATTATTAAGAAATATCCTACTCATCTGAAAGTAAATGTTGTTTCTGGGCATCCAGCAAAATGATTGCGCTAAATATCCTGTAATTATTCCGAAAAATAGAATTTTATAATGAAAAATTCGCGATCGCCGTCCGGTTAAAGATAACATAAGAATAACTGCTCGACGCCGGTTGAAAAAACCTGCTGTTTTTCATGCTTTTCTCGGCATTCATGATTCTAAAACTTTGGACAGCTCAGTTAAACGATATTTACTATAAAATACAACCCCCCAAATCTACTTAAAGGTAGTATACACCATTGGTAATTTGTTGAATTATCAGGAATGGGTGGATTTGGGGGGTTGTATTTTATAGTAAATATCGTTTAACTGACCTGTCCGAATTTTTACATTCATGGATGCCGAGAAAAGCATGAAAAACAGCGTTTGTTTTCCACCGGAGTCGAGCAGTTATTCCTATGTTATCTTTGTTTTTTCGCGCTCGCCGGACGGCGAGAATGAATTTTGGTTTATACAATTCCATTTTTTGGAACAATTACAGGATATCTAGGGCCCTTATTTTGCTGGATGCCTACAATCATTATTTACTTTTAAATAAGTAAGATATTTCTTAATAATTCGGTAGTAAATTTTTCCGATCTGCAAATGGTGTATACTACCTTTAATCATGATAATTCAAGCAATGACCAATGGTGTACCGTGTATACTACATTTTGTACCTTTAAATATCGGTCTCCACACTCATCCTCAGTGCGTATACTACTAGGTAACCATGTATGCAAAGCACTCCTATAATTGTACCTGTAGGATGAAATAAAAATAAATCAGTTGATTGCACAGGTGGTATCTGTACTCGTGACATGCAGGAATAATGTACAAAACGTGTAGTGTACAGTATAGTACATGTACTGGTACATGGCAGTCCACTTCCAGTAATAAATTCATCTAATTATTATCAACCCACATTGCTGGCTGTGTAAAATCAGCTGGCAAATCCGTCTTTTCCGTTTTGTCCCTGGGCAAGCAATGTTTAGTTGACATGATATGTGACCCACTCTCCAAAAATGAGTCTGATGTTGCAAAATACAGTTTCCTATACAGGGCTGTTTAATATCAGAGAGTATTTTTTTATCAACAAATCATTTTGTTTGTAAGGCTTTTTGGTTTCGCTGATATCTATCAACCGGCGTCAGGCCGTGATTTTTATGTTGTTCTTGTTTTTATCCCGATCGGAAATTTATTTTTTATAAACTTTAATTTTTCGGAACAATTATAGGATATCTAGCGCAATCATTTTGCTGGACAATCATTATTTCCTTTCAAATAAGTAAGATATTTCTTAAAGGTAGTATACACCATTTGCAGAAATTGAAAATATTTACTACTGAATTATTAAGAAATATCTTACTCATTTGAAAGTAAATAATGATTCTAGGCATCCAGCAAAATGATTGCGCTAGATATCCTGTAATTATTCCGAAAAATATAATTTTATACACAACAATTTGCGATCGCCGTCCGGAGATAACATAAGAATAACTGCCCAATGCCGGTTGAAAACAAACACTGTTTTTCGTGCTTTTCTCGGCATCCATGATTGTAAAACTTCGGGAAGGTCAGTTAAATGATATTTACTATAAAATACAACTCCCCAAATCTACCCATTAACGATAATTCAAGCAATTACCAATGGTGTATACTACCTTTATTAATTCGGAAGCAAATTTTTTTGATATCTGCAAATGGTGTATTCTACCTTTAACTGTACACAGCCTTGTTACATTGTAAAACGCATCTACTGTACTGCTGGCCAGAAGAAAAAAAAGAGAAAAAAACCCTCACAATGCCCGAACTGCTGTGTGTAGCCAATGAAATTCACGCCTCATTAGCACTATCCCCATTCAACTTCAGTGACTCGTGTAGTGAGCAGCATGTTTTGCTATCAGGCTGCTATCCCCAACCCCTGTGTGTGTGTACAATGTACACGTTCATACACACTGCGAGGCAGCTTTGCATTTAATTCCGCAAATGGAGATGCATCGTGCAGTCGTTAGGCCGAGAGCTACCGGTAGTGTCTAGAAGCAGATAACTAAAGACCTCGTCTAAATACTAGTCAAGCATGCAGAACAAAAAAAATTGTTTAATATTGCTAAAGCCTCGTTCGCAATGGACGCATTAGAGTTTAAAATGGTTGTTAAAATGAAAACATCCCATTCTACCATGCACCAGCCAGTCATTTGTTTCAATGAAACTAACAATATTTCCACGACCAAATTATACGTTGCAAATTATAAAATGGGCTATGGCAATTTTTTTATCTAGATACTATAAAAGAGGTACTATTTTGAAAGCAATTTTATATGTCGAGCCAGTGCAAATATTTCCATAGAAATACTTCCATAGAAATATCGTAGTGTCAAACCGGCACACACGTCGCACATAAATTAATTAGGTTTCCCTTGTTTTGCTAAGCCGAAAAGTCATTGTACAGCTTAGTCGTGTCGTCTGCATCGCAGAAGCTATTGACGTGAAAGTTGATTATTGTTACAATCTGCAAGCTTAATTTTTTTTCTAAAGATGCTTGCATCAAGCGGTCATACAGCAATAGTGCAAATGGACCTACGTGTAGGTACGGACGTACAAGACCTGGGGCAAATTTCATGAAAGCTGCTAAGCACAACAATTTTGCTTAGCACAAAAAATCTTGCTCAGTAAAAACAGGTTACCAACCAAATCGCCATGTGTTTTGGGGCTAAAGGGGAAAAAAACGCTGAATGCCAGTCACAAACAATGCTTGTACAGCATCTCAAATTTGGTTTGTAACCATGTTTTTGCCAAGAGAGAATTGTCATGCGAAGCAAATGTTTGTGCTTAGCAGCTCTATGAAATTGGCCCTGTAAGGCTGTATTCAGAGCACGGCCAAAAAAACCTCCCAAAACTCGATGGATTCTCTGCATGCTAGGGTTTCCTGCAATGCTGAGGTCGATTTAAAGCACATGCCCCCAGGCAATAATCTCCCCGGCCTGCGCGCTGTGTCAACATCCCTCATAGGCTGCCTGTCGCCACAAGCTACAAGGCTTCCCCGCTCTGTTGTACACTATCGTAACACTCGCAGTAGAAATAAAAAAGGGGGGGGGTGGTGTTTTTTGCCCAATGCTGTGAGCTACATGTAGTGTGTTGGTGCTCCTCTGCACCGATTAGATCATCTGGCTTTGCATGAGGAATCACCTGGCATTATTGATCCCATGATGCCCTGAATATCAATCAGAAGCACGAAAGAGCTTTATTAATTAACTGGTTAATATCAACTCGGCACAAGCTTTGTGTACCGGTACACATTACAAAACGAGCTGGTGATTGGAACATGGTGTAAATATGTACAGGAATGAATATGAACGAATTTACCAATACTAATTTCATCTGTTTAGAAGTGTAACTTGTTTGACCAAATTCAGCATTTCATTTGAGTTTTGTCATGTTTTTGTTACACATCAGGCATAACATGCATAATGTGTTCCTCCAAGGAAATATTAGTTGTCTATTTAGCTATAAAATATCTCAGCAGGGTCATTCCGTGTCAAATCACTCAATGGGTTTAAACCCTACCCCTTCAAATTTGTTTTATAGGGTTATTTTATACGTGTCGATAAATGCAAATTGTAAATAGGCACAACTTATTCACGGAATGGCCGATTGGAGCAGAACAAACAGCATTGTAAGGATAATTTTATTATCTTTCTTACTTACCTGAACAATTCTCATTTCAACCTCTGCCTAGTTCGGTCTCCTCTTTTCCAGAACCCCTCGCATATTTGCTAAATGTTCTCAAAATTATACGCCAACACTGGTACACATTCTTAGTACTTTTTTTATAAATATACGATAATGTACGTACACGCTTTTCCTCCTAACAAATTTGATTTAATCTATATTGAACATATTTTGTTTAATGTAATGATCCCTCAAGAGCCCAGCCCCACCCACCTGCAGATCATATTTTATGACACCCAGCTGTTCGGTATAGAGGCAGGCTAAACAGAAATAAAAATACGTGGGATAAAAATTGTATACAGCATCAGTTTACCTCTAGAGAAATGGCCTGGTGCTCTAAAGGGAGGATACATCATTTGCAGATATATATATCGAAATATTTTACTACCGAACTATTAAGAAATATCTTACTTATTTGAAAGTAAATAATGATTCTAGGCATCCAGCAAAATGATTACTCGAGAAATCCTGTAATTGTTCCGAAAAATAAAATTTTATAAAAAGAATTTGCGATAGTAGTCCGGCGTTCACAAATTCCTTGTGAACAAGAAGAACAACTGCTCAACGCAGTTTTTTTTTTTCGGCATCCATGATTGTAAAACTTCGGACAAGTACATGTATGTTAAATGATGTTTAATATAAAACGCAACCTTCTAAATTCACCAATACCTAATAATTTAAGCAATTGCCAATGGTGTATCCTACATGTACCTTTTAATTACGAAGTGATCAAGTTGCCCTTGGAGTATACATGTAGTTTAATTATTAGGGTATGAGCCTTTGGTATTCACTGTGGACCTCTGAACAAAAGATGTCTACAGGATGTGGGAAAAGGTTACGGATTGTAGACATTCCAAGCTCTCTGAAAAAGAGCTTTAAATGGAAAATGGGGTTAGGGTTATGTGTAGAAAAGTGAAGGGGAACACTTGAGAGGCCTGGAAACAAAAATTTGGGTAGGTATTTCTTTTGCCATGGTCTACTCTTTGTACATTTGCTGTGGTCTTTGTACATTTGCTGTTACAATATAAAATTGGTTTTGTGGCATTGACTATAAGTATTGACTGACCATGTGCATCAGTGCAGTCCTAGAGTATGTGTGTTGTGACAAGGTAGCAATGATTGACACTTGCAAGGGTCACAAAAGGTCAGGTGGTCTGCATACCAGACATATGCTGGGGCTCAGTAAGTAGGAAGGTGGATTGAAGGTGATTAGATTTTCTATCCCTTATGGATTTTCAGACTTGAAATTGCAATGTTTTTAAGTGTCGAACTGGGGTATTTGATTTTGTATGCAGGGGGAAAATACTTTGAAAAGAAACCAAGTGATGGTTCTGCTCTTGACTGACAATGTGGGACTTTTTTATTATGTTTGAAATGACCATTTGATGGTCTCTTCACTATCAACTGTCTTATAGACACAGCGTGCTGCCCTCTCCCCCCCCCCCCTCCCCCCCCTAAAAGGACTTGCATACAACGTGTTTTATTTCTCCATGGTACAAGCATACAACGGACAAGCATACTTCCACTACCCTGAGGCCAAAACTGCTGTACCAATATTAAATAATGAATGGAGAATCTTTCTAGAAGAAAAATGATACCAGGATACACTGTATCTTCTAGATTTGGGCTAGTAGTTTTTAAAGGTATACAGTAGGATACAACATTTGCAGATATCAAAAAAAATTACTACCGAATTATTAAAAAATACCTTACTCATCTGAAAGTAAATAATGATTTTAGGAATCCAGCAAACTGATTGCGCTAGATATCCTTTAATTATTCTGAAAAATATACTTTTATAAAGAAAAATTTGCGATCGCCGGACGGTGATCGCGAAAAAACACAAATAACATAAGAATAACTGCTCGACGGCGGTTTAAAACAAACGCTGTTTTTTTTGCTTTTCTCGGCATCCGTGATTGTAAAACTTCGGACAGGTTAGTTAAACGATATTTACTATAAAATACAACCCCCCCCCCCCCCCCAATCTACCCATTCATGATAATTCAAGCAATTACTAATGGTGTATCCTACCTTTAAGCTCCTAGACCTTATTTTGTGAAGCGAAGTCGGAGGTCTTTTCACCTTGTCACGTTTAAATCGCGGGTGCAGTTTAGTTATTTCTCGGTGCGAAAAGACATTGACTGTGGTTCATGAAGTAGGGTCTTGAGCTACAACTATCAGCCCAAATTAGGATACCTTATGAAATAAAATTTGTGGGTTTTTTTTTCTTTCTTTTCTGCAGTTTGTAAAAGCTGCCTGGTAAAGTTTTTGGAGGAGAACAACACCTGCCCCATTTGTCACCTTGTCATCCATCAAAGCCATCCACTCAATTATGTCGGGTAAGTCAAGTCAGGTTAAAATGACTCAGTGTGTAGCCTGTAGGGTCCTACTGTATGTGTAAGTGTAAATAATTTCTGGAGCTGTTAAGTGACAGGTTTTGAGTGATATATTGGTAATACCATGTACATGTAGTCACAATAATGTATGATATTCGAATACCGAACCATAGGGTTACCTAATGCTACAAAATACCATTTGAGTAAAGCTGTACTATGCAGCAATACACTGGTTTGTGAGAATTGTGTAGTATTTTGTGGTACTTCAGTGTACTGTACCCCAAATGAATGCCTAGGACGTCGGGGTTAAAATACTGAAAAAGTTGGTCTTGTACATAATACATGTATGTCTTGATGTTGTAGCAAGTGTTGGAAGTTTGACTACATGTACTTCTAATTGGGTCAGTTGCTGCAACTATGGTATTTCTTTTTTTTCGACGGCAGGCACAATCCACCTTATTTACGCTGAAGCCATTTTTAAATCGTGCTTCCTGATAATGTTCGCGTATTTATATACACGCATAAATCAATGAACGCGTTTACATTACGCGACAAAGTCGTGCGTCTTATCGCGCTAATAATTTCAACTGTCACACACTATTTTGTTTGTTTACGTGCAACGCGTGTGCTCGTATACACGCAGCCCTATGGGGAAGGTAACACAATTGGACAATAGGATAAGTTTACCCCGGAGCGAAAATCCTTAGAAATCTATTTACCCCAGAGTGGAAACGCCATAGCGTTAAATATTACAATAGGACAAAGGAAAACAAAAGAGGGTAACAAAGGGCTTCCCCACAAGTCTCCATATTTGTGGAATGATGAGCGCCTGTGTGTGTGACATTGCGACAAAATCAAGGTCATGTAAACCAGTCCTCGCTTTAATTTTTTTTAATGTGGCTTAAAATGCTAACGTATCATAAATAGCAAATCTTAAATCAGAGCAGACTTGTAATAATTTGCAATAAATTTTATTTTATTACATTCATTTCCATTTGCAAGTTCCAAAAATGAAGATTTTACTTCACTTTTAATTTAAGATGACCCACTTGTGAATAAGGTATACAGTACATAGCCAATCTAGCTTTGCAGTCTTTTTTTTCTTTCTTTCTAACATGCCCTGAAAAAAATAAATCCTCAACGTAGCAACGTATGACATGGTGTTTAGTTGTTTTCATGAGCATTTACTGTGAAACTTAAGGACTGTAATCCTTCCTGTACTGTATACATGTAGCACTTGACCAATTGAGCCTTCGTCATATCTGATTTCTATTAGCATTCTGTGTAATAGATTCTTTGGATCTGCATGTATGTACCAGTGCTGTGACAAGAAAACAGAAAAATTATGCAGAAATACAGAGCAAATATCTCATAAACGCCCTCTCGGTAGCCAACCCCCCCCCCCCCCCCCCCCCCCTCCGAATTAGCCAACTGTTTCCCTTGTCCCTTCTTCCAATTGACACCTGTACCCTTTCTTGTACCGTTATTGAGTGGACTAGAGCTGTTGCAGTCATTTTTTGTCTTGCCATCATATCGTCAGCGTTTTCACGAAAAGACGAATTTGGCCAAAATCATAATTTTTTCAAAATTCGTTTTTTGGCCGAAATTGATTAAGTGGATAGCAACGAACATTCTGGCGAGGTTAATATTGTCAAAATCAGTCTGAATCATGAAGATTACGAAAATCATACAGGGGAAAATTTCACCCAAATCGTATTTTCAGTTTTCACGAACAGCCAAATTGTATTTTGTCCCTGCGTAGATAGAAATAACGTTGCTCCGAGTGCAAAAACAACGCGCGTACAATGTATATACACATTGTATATACATTCACGATCGGCAAAACAAGTTTTTAAGTTTTTACGAAGAGACAAATTCGTGCGCTATGGGCAAAAAAGCCAACACCGTAGATTCGGAATTTTCACGAACAGACGAAATATAATTTGTGAATTTTCACGAACAGCCAAATTGTATTTTGCCCCTGCGTAGATATAAATAACGTTGCCCCGATTGCAAAAACAACGCGCGTATAATGTATATACATTGTACATTCACGAAGAGACAAATTTGGGCAAAACTATTTTTTAAGTTTTCACGAAGAGACGAATTCGTGCGCTATGGGCAAAAAAGCCACCACCGTAGATTTGTAATTTTCACGAACAGACAAATTCATATCTACCGGTACATTAATTACTCGTCAATTAAGTTTGTTAGTGTTATTTAATATGTATATTGTTATAGTGTTAGATCTTACCTCTCTGTACGTACCAGATATAAGTTAATATGTGCTTAAGCTTTATAAATAGGCGAAATCTCTTTTTCAAAAAGTGACCAACTTAAAACCTGATTTTCTCAAAACCAATGTGCAACTCCCCGTGGCCAAATTCGTCTCTTCGTGAAAACGCTGACGATATGGTCAGGGCTCCAATCCCGCTGCTTCATGCCATACACCTTGTGTCAAATGTTGTGTCCTTAGGCAATCCACTTTGCCTTAACTTCCTTCTCTCCATCTAGAAGTACATGATTGGCCAGCATTAACTAGCTAGGGAGTAACCCGCGATGGCCTAGTTCCCATCCAGGGTGACTGGAAATGTACTCGGCCATTTCATGTAACGGATATTTAACGTCTGCCTGAAGAGCTTTTAAAAAAAAATTATCTGAAGTTCTTGGGGGACTCTTTCAAATATCTCTCCGGGTAGTCATCGCATCAGCTGCCAAGATGCAGTGTTTCTCTTCATCAACCTCCTCATCATGAGGAGGATGAGAGAATCTGTCCGTGTGAGCCCTCCTCCGACTTCCAGGGTATTGACCTCACTCAATGATGGATTATGACAGATTTAGCCTACAGACATATGGGTTGAGTGAATACTTTAACATCCCTACACATTTCTGATGAAAAAATGATCAAATTTGCATGCTTGCAAATATCAGACATTGAATACAGAATCAACGGATAATGATTGGACTACCAGCAGCCATGTTTATGGGAAATGAGGCAAAAAAGAAGAAGCTTTGCTTCCGATTACATGCCTTTCTAAAATAGGGTCGGTACATGTTGGTCGGAAAGTTTTTTTTTTTTTTTTTTTTGCTTTAATTGAATAGGGTGTATTATACCCAACACGATTCGTGTCAAATTCATGGCGTGTGCCGAGTACCACACTACATGTGTTAAACACTTCGGCTTTATTTACATTACGGTTACCAGTGGCAGTTTGTAGCAAGTAGCCTCACGGTCGCCACCACATGTCACGCGCGCTACGAACCTCGTGTTGCAGCGGGAATTAGCAGGAATTAGCAGGAAAACACTTTTACTTGGCATTTTGACGATGTCAGATCCGATAGTATCTAGAACTGCAATGCACTCCCATGCTGGTCGGCCATGTGCGCGTGCAGACTGGTTGCCACATTTCCATCATGCCTTCTTTGGCACTTTTAGTAGGCGTTCAGCAGAAACCAGTACCGCATTGCTGCATTGAGCATTACGCATGTGTTTTCATTACGATGATCATGCACCTAAGGGAACATGTAAATTTTTATCACGAAGGAAACTTAAAAAAAAACTAAAACAAAGTTTCTAATGAAAGAACTTAAAAAAACTAATGTATGTAAGTAGGCAAACAAATGAAGAGTTTTTGACGAGAATAGGTTGTTAAGAAGCATTTTGTGAAGATAAATTAAAAAAAAATCTTTTCATTTTTGTATTTAAAAAAAAATTGCCAATAAAAAAGTTAGGGTCAGTATCTTAAATTTACAATCAGTCCAGTAACCAGAAGCAGAACTTTTAAATTTTGTTAACCTGATTTATCATCATTGGAAAAAACCCCAATAGTGTTTTTTTTTTTTTCATCAGCAAGGATCAACTGGGCATATAAATAACAAGTGACCACAGAGCTGCCAATAGCACCCGAATGATTCATTCATTCATTCATTCATTCATTCATTCATTCCTTTTGAAAATTCAACACCAGACTCTGACAAGTTGCCTTTATCCTGCAGCAACGTTCCGAAACAGGGGAAACCTTTATCAAGTTCAACAGCAGGCACTCGCTAATAACACTGTCTTCCCACAAGCAACAGAAGGCTCGTGAATTTTCAGGAGACTTGCCACCTGCTGGCAATAAAAGAGGGGGAAAGGAATTATTTATCAATATTAACCCCCTGCTTCTCTTCAAATGTCACTGGGTCCTTGGAAGATTGGCTCTTTTACAGGGAGCAGGCTGTTATGGAAACCTAAATATAAATGTCTGTTAAAGGTAGGATACACCATCGGTAATTGATTGAATTATCATGAATGGGTGGATTGTATATTATAGTACATACATAAATATTGTTTAACTGACCTGTTCGAAGTTTTACAATCATGGATGCCTAGAAAAGTAATCTGACAACAGCGATCGTTTTCAACCGGCGTCGGGCAGTGGTTCTTATGTTGTTCTTGTTATTATTATTTTTTGATCGCAATTCGGCGATCGTGAATTTTCTAAAATTTTTCGAACTATATCTAGTGCAATCATTTTGCTGGATGCCTACAATCATTATTTACTTTCAAATAAGTAAGATATATTTCTTAATAATCCGGTAGTAGTTTTTGTTCGATATCTGCAAATGGTTTATCCTACCATTAAATGGCATTAGCGGTCAGCCTTCCTTTCCCTTTAAATTCCACAAGCTGTTGTGTTGCTACCGAGACAATGCGGAATTTGTTATCGTGGTTGCCATGACAAATGTACAGCCTATATTGACTTTTTTATGAGAGTTATTACCCGTACATGATCCAGTCTTTCATTTGTGGATGTACATTTAGCTGTTGCATGTGGGCAAAGCTATTTTGCTCTCAACCTACATAAATAATAATCATCGTGCTTATATAGTGCTTTCCATTGTATGATCTCAATGCTTTACAAACAATTATTACCCCGTTCATCAGGCCCTGCACCACACGGCAGCTGTTTATAGGCGCTCAATCGGCCTTGACCCTCACAGGTACCCATTTACATGTATACTCCTGGGTGGAGATAGGCAATTGTAGTTAGGTGTCTTGCCCAAGGCCACAAACACCATGTTCCTGGCAAGGTTCAAAACACCCCCCCCCATCAAGCATGAGTGGAACACTGTAACCACTAGGCTATGCCATGGTATTCTACATACTGCCCTAACTACATGTAGCTATGGGCGAAGCAAAATATGAAAATGATCTCAATGTTTTTAATAATGTACAGTAGGTTGCTCTATTTATCAAAAATAACATATATCTCAATTCGAAAAAAGTTTGACTCAAATTTTCACACGCCCTGGGGATTTAGAGACGTTTTTCAAGTTCATTTTGTGATGACAGCTACATGTAGTCACTTGTAAATGCATAGCTTTCAGAATGCTTTTCATGAACTGTCTTAAAAAGATTACCAACAGTGTCTTATACCGGTAGTTGATAACCGTTTGTTTTCAGCATTAATGGTGTAGACTCGGTGGTGGGAAAGCCCGCAAGAGACTACATAATTAGGACATGCTGGTATTCTCTCGGGGCATTACTGGCAAAGTGGTAATGAGTTTGTCGCGACTGTCGTTTCAGGCATGCATACAATTTAGTGCTATGGGTTTTATGCATTTATGATCATGGCAGCTCACAATATTTGATAATTTGTTTAATAATATTTTTCATGCATGTGGAAACGGCTTTCGGTCAACATTCGATTATTTAATTATTAGAGTAATTTAGACTTGTGTGTTGGCACTGGGTATCAGTGGCGTAACTAGAGTTGTAGGGGTCACCCAGGGGACATCAGGGAGAAGAAGGGGGGGGGGGGGGGGGGAAGGAGAGGACAGTAATTTGTCAATTGGGGCACTGAAGGAATCTGATATTGATTGTGTTTATTTCAAAGCATTGGAGGGGGGGGGGGATATACATGTAGATTTTCATGATCTCTTTTGATATCAGTCAATGTGCTGTTTTTTGGTCAGATATGGCGGCAGCCTAAAGCACAGTTTATACTCAAATGCGGAAGTGAACACAAACGCGAATTTGCGACGTCACAGCAAGTTTTCGTGCAGCGAATAATTTCTAAAAGTTAAACACATTTCAACTCTGGAAATGTTCACAGCGCATGCTTTGTGACGTCAAATTTGTATCGCATTCACTTTCATGTGCATGCATTATTGGCAATTTAGCTTCACAGCTGTGCATATATAAAGCCTACCTCAGGTTGACCTACCTGTACGATTTGCCTGCGCCGTAACAGAACCGTAACAAAAAATTAAGAAAAAAATTAAGACAACAACATTCGGGCCACAAAAATGGGGAATTGCGTGATTTTCATAAAACAAGCGGCACCCCAACACACCAATAAATTGTCAAACTTCCTCATGTTACCCACGACGCGACGATGATTCCTCGCCATAGACACGATAATGTGTTATCTACATAGTTAAAAGATACAGTGTGCGTGTTTATATCAATCAACGCCGATTGGCTACACAATGAAATAAGTAACTTAATTCACGCAGGCCGACTGTCGGGAACGCGTTTCATCGTGGCACGGAAGTTGAACATTTTCTATTTCTGCGATTGCAGATTTTTCGATAATCATTGCAGTTACACTCGGGTCACCTAAAGATTTGG
This sequence comes from Crossaster papposus, assembly GCA_037893245.1. NCBI lineage: Eukaryota > Metazoa > Echinodermata > Asteroidea > Velatida > Solasteridae > Crossaster > Crossaster papposus. Next base: position 294,710 of record JBAIAA010000818.1, on the reverse strand, counting down.
ACGGTCGGTCGTAGATAGGGCACAGCTTGTTCCTAAAAAATTGATTAGCCTCCAACATTTTCTATATTTTTTTCTTTTCATTTGATCGTATCCATTTGTTGCAGTTTTGACAGGACAATGCAGGATATTGTTTACAAGCTGGTTCCAGACTTACATCAGAGTGAGTACCAGTTTTAAGAACCATTTTTGTTGTTTTTGTTTGCTTGAAACAGTAATTTATACAATTTGTAGTAAAGGTTTACAATCTCCAACTGAGACCCCTGTAACTTGTGGAATTATTGTCACAGATTTGCAGACGATCAACCCTAGGCACTATCGTTCAATTTGGGGTTGGCACGTTTGGAGGGGCGCAATAACAAATGTTCATAAAATACCTCAGACGGTTTACTGTTGCACGAGAGCCCGTCACATGGTCGGCTTTAAACAGATGATAAAACAACGTGCCAGTTTTAAACACCTTTTCGATGTATTAAACATGACATTTGAGTAGCAATGTATACCATAACATAGCTGGAAGGGTGTTTCACAAAATATGAAGTATCATTGTTTAACCAAATCGTTGGAAGCATATTTAAAAAAAACTTGTTTTGACATCTTTTACCCGAAAGTTATTTATGAATGCATGGGAATAAATATTTGGTTGGTCGGTATTAAACATGCATTTAAAAAATGGCTCATGGCCCTGAACATTGTGAATGCTCTCACCTTTGGCTCGGGCATTAACGCGTTTTGCCCCACAAGCCGATTATACGTTTAAAACCAGCCAACCATTATGTATTCCTTACCAAAAAGCCCTGATTTTGCTTTGGCCCAACTCCATAGGAACGCACTGTCCATTGAATCACTGATTTTGCATTAGCTTGTGCTCAGTGAGTCAATAACAGTCAAGTACTTTACTACTAAATATTGAGCTGTTTAATTTGAAGAAAAAAACTGAGACAAACATGAGTCAGTGTAAGATAAACAAAAACAAACTTGGGACTTTGGATGCATAAAAATACTTTTTAACCAGTTCGCGCCGGATGACGTATATAAACGCAAAGTTTTTCCCAGATTCAAAACGGATGACGCACAAACATGCTACGATCAAGGCCGGAAATGTCTGTCGGCAGCGAGCAAGGCCAGAAAATGCGTGGGTGTGCTTCCCGGTACTATCAGCCTGAACACGCTTCGGATCAAGTTTCGTTAAAAATAATCCCGCGCATCGGCTCGGTGATGTTAAAATAATCCCGGCGCGAACTGGTTAATCAACGTTTGGTACAAAAATGCTTGAAAAGTACTCAGTCGAGTACCTATCCAATACTTTTGTCTTAAAATCTTAATCCATTCAAGATTCTGATTGTCCAATGTTTTTTTAATTAAAAAAAAAGCAAAGCATTTACTGTCTGGTGTCTGTATTATGCAGCTTTATCTATACCAAACCATCTGATAATATCTGGTAGTTAATTGAGCTGGTACTCGGAAAGTACTCGACTACAACTCTGGAGTTCAAATGCAAGTCGTCCCTCGAAGTCGCAATACAGGATACTGGAATAACTCGTGCTTGTACTCGCCATGCTTTTAATATCTCTGTGTTGCATGGTGTTTTTTTGTGTTTTCCCTCTAGACGAAAAGAAAAAAGAGAGGGTTTTCTACGAGTCGTTCGGGAAGAAAGAGCCGGAAGAGAAGGAAGGTAAGTGTCTGGAGACTGACTCCCCATCACGACTTGAAGTGCCTTGCCAGCAGGTATTTTTTTTCTGCAACCATTTAAAGTCACTGTAATTACGTGCTTCAGTTGACGCCCTGGGGGCCAATTTCATGAAGCTGCCGAGCATGAAAATCTGCTTAGCGGGAACGTTTTTCCTTGTCAAAAAAAACAACCCAGTGTTACAAACCAAATTTTCAGGTGATGTTTATTGTTTTTGACTGCCATTCAGGTGGTTTTTGCTTAGCATGAAAAGCACACAGAATTTTGGTTGCCAGTAATCTGTTTTCACCGAGCAATACTTTTTGGGGAGCTTAGCAAATTTGGCACCTGAAAATTTGTCACGGCTTTTTTCTTATTTTTTTCCCTCCTGTTTTTCCCCCTCTAGCATCTATGAACACTAAACTTGAAACAGGCCATTGTAGCCATATTTACTATAAAATCTTAATCCCCTAATCCATCCATTTAAAAAAATTACAGCAAAAACCTTTAAACCTTTCCTTACTACATGTACATGTTTTTTAACACTATGCTCAAAGCGTAAACTCGACATTGGGAAGAAAAGAGTTTAACGCTTAATTTTATGGTGACTGGTCACATAAGGTTTATGGCAGTGGCTATACTTGGTTACAGAAAGAACAACTTGTTACAAGGCAGGCGTATTGTCCAATGAGAATATAATTGTGCGTGTGGGTGTATGCACTTGTCACGAATAAAGACACAGCGGATGCAGCCTGTCTCTAAAGTCTTCAGAGTCCGGGATTTTGTAAATTTTTTGTCCTCTCCTCCGATTCTAGAATCATCAATTGTCAAAGGGAATAACTGCTGTGAATGATTTATGAGCGTAGTGGCATTGAGGGCATGCATTAATTATTATGTATTACCGGATTGAGGATGTGAAAGAAATGAAACATTTCAGCAGACATGATTGAAAGGTGTTGAGGAAGCGAACGTGCTTCGATTTTACATGTGCTTGGAATGAAATGAAATGAATGAAGCTTGGCCTTCAAGAAACAAATTATTTAATTTTCACAAACTACATGAACATGCGGCGAGATTGGTAGTTTTAGTCAGAAGATTTAGAAAATGCAAATTTTGGTTGGATCAAAACTTCCCCTTGCATTTAAAGGAAAATACCAATATAAATGTATGTGTACATGTTTGAGTGAAAAATGAGGATTTTTGTGCGTGTACGGCAAGTGAAGATTGTTGAATTTTGATTTTTAAATAGGTGTGTAAGATAGAACAGAATGAGTTCATTTTGTTTTGGGGGCAATTTCTTGGTGTGGATTGACACAAACAGCGTCGCAAAGTTTGGGTTTTTTTGCTGTCTGTAAATGTAGGCAGATAATAAATGTATTTATGGGCTAGTTATAAATTACGCAATAGGCCTATGCGAAGACCAGCGTAACCTTATACCCAATGCAACTGAATCTACTGTTGCATGTTGTTGCATTTAAGCAGGATTCTATTTCAGCTGTGTTGCATTCTGTTGCATTTGGCATGGTGCTCTTAAAATACCCTGTAGGGGTTAGGGTTTAAGCAGAGACAAATGGGCTATTCCATCGGCAACCTTATAATTTATGAGCTTTATTTCCTTCAGCCAGATTCCCAAGATATTGGAAACATTTCTCCATTTAGCAATAAGCAGTAACCATAGCAATTTTGTATTTCATCAGTGCAACTCGGTATCGAGTTAAAAAAGAAAGTGTCCATCTCTCTCCCTAAAACCCTTGAAAACATTCAGCCAGTCACAGCATATGTTCCTGCAATATACATTCATCATCAATTACAAATTTTGCCTTCATTTATCCATCCATTCCCCCTCTCCCCACCCCCCCCCCCCCCCCCCCCCCCCTTCTTGCCTTCGGAGCACTCGTTTATTTAGAACACTGCCCGAGGGTGCAGGCATGCTCATTTACAACCCCGATGCCCAAATACATCATCAGCCCCGAAAGGCCGAAAATCCTTTTTTCAATTTTTTTTTACGGAACTTCACACCGACCCTCGGATAATGATCGCAGGACTCTTACATGCTCGAGGGGCCCCGAAACATGGACAAAACAGTGTGGCCCTTTCACACACTTAGTGGATAGTTTAGCCATGGAGCCCGGGGTCCGTACATGCAGTGCATGTAGGTGTACATGTGTGGGGATGGGTGCTCGGGTACGTGTGTGTATAGAGTGAGCTGCTGTTAGGTATGAGCATAACGGCACAGTTGTTACTGAGCTTAATGCCGCGTGTTGAGTAATAAAATTAAATGTGTACTGAGCAGTGCATGTGTGTGTGAGTGAACTGGTACGAACGACTTTATCTCATCAAGTGCGGCGTGCGTGTGCACTTACTGTACCGTTAGATAGTACCCTGAGAATGAATATCTTGGAGGCCAGCAGCTGACTACAGTAGCTCCATCTAGAGTAAATGCGATGCATTAGTTGGACTAAATATTCCACTGTTCGGTGATAAATGGTCCCATTTAGGCTTGGGAGCTGCCGTGGGTTCCAAACTGACTTGTGTGTTTTAGTCGTCGCTCCCCTAAGAAACTGATATTAAGAGGATACATGTATAGGACACTGTCAACTGGTTAATCAAAATAAACTAGCAGAGTTTGGTGGGTTTTTTTCGCAGGGAGGGACTTTTTCATTTAAAATTCAGATCAGGAGATTGTCTGTATAAAACTGGGGCTTGCCTCGTCCATGATTTAATGTACAGTTAAAAAAATTATTAAAAAAAATCAGTGTAATATTTGTTTGTCTAATGTTACTTTCTAAACGAAGTCATTTAAAATCCAATGAATTGAGCAGCCCAGTTTCATGGTTAGCCTCAAATTTGCTATTCTTCAAGCACGTCACAAGCAAAGCTGGAAATATCTGTCAGCGACAGGCTCGCAGCAAGCGAGGCTGGAAATTACAAGGTGTGCTACCCACATATGCCGGCCTGAACCCGGGGGTCGGGGTTTCGTGAAAAACAATCCCGCGTCTGGTCCCGGTCAATGTTAGAATAATCCTGGTGCCATCTGGTTAAGCAGTGCTATGAAACTGGGCCCAGGTTTTGTATTTGCCTTTCATTTGTGTCCTTACCTTCCTCACTCCTCCTTTCCTCTGCAGAAGAAACAACCAAGGATGACTGCATCACCAAGGAGGAGGACACGGACTGTCACCGTAGCGATGAGCAGGTCAAGATCTGCCTGGAGTGCAATACTGAGCAGCTGCGGCCGCTGCGCAAGAAGTACATCCGCATCTCCGCCCAGGCCACCATCAACCACATCCGCAAGTTTGTGGCCAAGAAGCTAAAGCTGGAGGGCTTTCACCAGGTAACAGCAAAGCGCCAATGCACGACGCGAGGTGTCCAGAATTGCAATCCGGTCAAATTGCAAGACAGATCACAAGACAGATTGCAAGACCGATAACAAGACCGATCACAAGTCAGTCATAAGGCAACTGAACAAGTTTTGGGCCAAGAAGCTAGAAGCAGGAGAGTTTTTTTCCACCAGGTATCAACAAGTGCCACCTCGTGTACTAGATTGCAATCAGGTCCAAGTCAAATCACAAGGCAGACACAAGCCAAATCACAAGCCGGACACAAGACAAATCACAAGGCAGACACGAGCCGGACACAAGGCGGACACAAGACAAATAAAAAGGCAGACGCAAGCTGGACACAAGTCAAATCACAAGGCAGACGCAAGCCTGACACAAGTCAAATAAAAATGCAGACACAAGCCGGACACAAATCAAATCATAAGCCAAATCAAGTTTGTAGCCGAGAAGTTCAAGCAAGGTCTGTCGCAGCGACCAGTGTATGTCCCAACAACAACGGAACAAGTGCACATGTACATGTATCTCTGTACCTGCACCACATACTGGCATGTACATGTACCGGTAACAGTTTTGCTTTTTCTCTCACTTGCTCAGGTGGAGATTCTATGCAACCAAGAAATTCTAGGCAAGGACCACACGTTGAAATTTGTCTGTGTCACAAGATGGAGAACAAAGGTGGGTCTTGGAAGAAAACGCAACATTATTTCCTTGCCATTTTGAACAACCATTTACTAGAAACCCAGTAAAACTCACCTGGCAGTCTTTCTGGGAAGATTTCTATATGCGGACATCACATGTTGTTATGCTGGGGAGGTGCTAGTTTTTACAACACAAAGAATGCTTACACTGGAGAACACTTACGATCGGTTCAGACAGGCGTTCCACAGTCGCGCTGAACCAAATTGAAATCAAGGCGCTCCTGAGTCGCTCTATAACAACTCCAGCAGTCGATCATTTGCCGTCTGGCGCGCCTTGTCGCCCTTATTCGTTTCAGACGTCGGACTCAATTCACTCATTTGGTTCGGCGCGACTGTGGAACGCCTGTCTGAACGGAGCGTCATAACGTTATAAGTTTCTCCTTGACAATACTGTTTCTGTCAGGGCCAATAAGTTTTGTACAAAGATCCTCGAATGATGTCCAGATATGGAATTTTTTCCGCCTTTTGGATGCTGTCTGAATCCTAATACTGTGCTCAGCTTTTGCAGATAAATTTTATTTTGCAACAGAGATGAAACTTGTCTGATTTTAATCGGCTTTTCCAAATTTATTTTCAATGACCGATGTAATAATGTGAAAGCGTTTTGATATCGTTAGTGATAAAACACCGCACAATATTATTAATAACACAGTTTTATTTTGTGATTATCTTTTTCATGCAAATTCTGATAAAACAAAATATGAAATTACAACGAATTTGATGAAAATGCTGCTGCGAAATCGGGAGGCAAGTTTTACTTATACCACTCGAAACATGGTGATCCATGGAGCATTCTATTTTCCCCCTCGAGGCGAAGCCTAGTGAAATCCACAAGTTGTGTGATTTTCGGACCTGTTTCAGATTTAGTTTTAATAATGCTTTAAAAGTTTGAATGCTGTCATTCTGAAGAAGATAATAAAAGTACAAAAATGCGTCTCAGAGACCTCAGAGACGCATTTTTGGAAATTGCCATTAGTAGTTGGTCTCTAATCAAAATCTTAGAATAATATTTTCTTGGAATATACAGCATTCACAGAGCTAAAATTTTGTCAGGTAAGTTTTCAAGCACCATTCTTTAGATTCTGAGAAGTTATGCTGGTTCAAATGACAAATGGTATACTATAACTTGAAAGCAACACTGAACATTTATGCACATACCATGCGCACAGCGTAGATTTATGCACATGTATATACATACATGTGCCATGCGCACAGCCCAGATTTCGGACACGTACCATGCAAGTTTAATCCTCAACAATTCAAACCACAGGTGATTATTTGTTTAAGTCGCCACTCAACAGTGGTCTTTGAACAAAATCAGATCTGTCCGAATCTTGAAACTGGTTAAAGTAGTTAAATTTCAAAATGAGCCGGTTATAGTCTCGTCAAAAAGTCGCAGACAAATACAATTTGTATATAAATGAAAGAATAACTGCCGCACCCCTGCCAACCGACAGGGTCCATTTTTATGCACGCATTTCAGACCTTTCCCTAAAAGCAGCCATCCATAATTTTGGGTATTTTTGTATTTTGTTTAAACAAAACCAGTACTGAACTTAATACTCACGGCCCTCGGGGGTCTAGAGTTATGCTCGCAGATGTGCCATAATTACAATAATGCCGGAGACGCACATCATTTGAATTGGAAAGCCTCCTTGCGGAAATTTACGGTGCCTGCATATTTGAGCTGTTGTACGTTCGTTCCAGAACGTGTTTCCCTCCAACAAAAATACTGTAGGAGAGATGATTATGTGATATCGTGTCCTCGACTCTGTGTGTTTATATACACAAGCAATTTTGTTTTAATAGTTGCCAGGATGCATCCAGAGGTATGATAACATGGGGAAACGTGGCAACAACTGCTCACTTCCCGTAAGGAAATATGTGTGTACTCAAATTGCAACTTCACCCTTTCATATCGTGGCGGAAAGATTAATCAGGGTAGATTTCAATTGGTGGCATCACAAAAACGCTATCCTGTGGAGACCTGAACACAATGAGGACAATGGGAGTAAAAAAAAGTTCCTACAGGGCGTATTTCTGTAGGCAAATAGGTCTCTACATGTTTTCACGAAATAGATTATTAAAGTTTTACTCAAAAGCTTGGAATTTCCAGGCCCTGTTGATCTTTGGGGTCTGAGGGGTAATGGGTCATGGTTTAACAGCCCAGGAAATTCTAGTTGAATTAGGAGCACTTTGAAAAATAGCCCTGGACGTTTGGGAACATTTTGTACTCGAACTAATCAAAGTCTCCACAAGGATACAAATTTGAAAATGTGTGACATGTTGTGTTGAAGTAAATGTTCTCTCTTTTTCTTTCCGGTTTTTCGTATTTTTTTATTTTGATAGCAATACCCCCTGATGTTGGAATACAGACCCAGCATAACGCTATGACGGCGACCCTAGGGCCAGGTCATTGCACTGCCCGTCATCATCATCATCATGCTATCGTCCAACTTTTAAAAAAGGATTTGAAAAAGAAAAGGAAAACAAAAACACCAAAAACTCCTAGAAGAATTCACTTTTTTGTACAGAAAGAGAAGATTTAGAGACTATTTTATATATTTTGTGACATTTTGTGCGGACATTTATCGAGCCGAACTTTTTACGCTGGAACTGTTTTGTACATGTCATAACCAGTGCGGCTGTGTGGTGTTTAAAAAAAAAAAAGGAAAACAAAGTTGACCTTTGAACCTTTTTGAGGTCAGTGAACTTGTTGGACTTGCCCTTTCCTGGCCGTGAAGCTTCGTTGAGCGCAGGTTGCTCCAGCTCTGCTCCGATTCAAATGGGAAAACTGCGAAAAAGGTCACTAAATTATCGAATAACAGCGAGTCAACCTTTCTTTGTTTGTAAACTGCGGGATTATAACGATACTGCTTGTACGCTGGAGAATAACGGCTGTGTCCAGGAGTGTTACATCATGGTTTCCCCACTACAGGGTGTCACGTCGCTTCTCGGGGTTGCCACAATTTCCCTGGTAGCCGTCGCTTAGAAACCAGCTGGGTGTCCTCGCGGATAATGCTGCTAAGAGTAAGAGCGTTCTAGACAAGCCGCGCAAGGAGTCGTTGTGCAGTGACACGAATCGGACCCTGCAGTGCCAAAACAGTTTCATTTCAAATATGTCATATTTGTTGTTTCTTTTTGTGTGCAAATTGTGCCAACGTGCGAAATCGAATCGCGGGATCTCGACACGACCGTTTTGTGAAGCAAACCGCAAGAACTGCAGAAGAAAACAAATTATGAAAATGGACCAACCAAGGTGCAATTTTGGCCCACTGGATTTGGGCAGTGCTGGTGTGACAAGCTAAGATGAGGCATACGTAATCGGGGATGAATCTGCAGTCTTCGTATCAAACGTGGATGGTTTGATCCCACACACGAGTTGTCCTATTTCATCGACTGCCTTGCCTTAGACCAGGGGAAATATTAGTGGGTAAACAGAATCCCACTCGGCAGTATGCAATACGTTGTACGCGTACCATCTACCGGTACCTTGAATGTGCCGAGTATCTGTAGTGAGGCCAAACGTAGGTTTATGTCACCACACTGACTACTGTTGCAGCAACATCGGTTTTGTGTACGGCCATCTCGCACGGCCATCTTGAAGATCTCGCACGGCCATCTTGAATGGCTCTTCAAAACGTACAAGGAAACAAGGAATGTCACAAGGAAACCAGTGTCAATGATGCTCTCTGATTTCGCCGGTTGAACCGTAAAAAGGAATTTGCCATGGGATTTGTTTGGGTACATGTAGTTAAAGGCCAGTTTATGCTCGAAAGCGAACGCGAACGCACAATTGTGACTTCAGGGCGAGTTTTGCTGATGCAAATTTGTAAAAAATTGAGCACAATTCTGCACTGAATGTTTTGTGATGTCAAATTCGCTTTGCGATCACGTTCGCATTCATGTGAAGTACGAATGGACCCATACATGTGCACTTGTTTTTACATTGGCCAGTTGTTCATGAAAAGCTCACGTTACACGAAAGCTCCAGTATGAACCAATTGCGAATTTTAGGCCAAATATTGTAAGAGGACATTGAATAAGCTTTCCAGTAATGTGTGGAATATGGCGGTCGGACGAAATAATATAAGGGGTTCATACAGTAGGTCTTTTTCAGTTTAAATAGTTCACTAAATATTCTGTTTATTATAGTATACAAATATTGACTGCTTCGAGTGGTATAGTAAAACTTGCCTCCCGAGGTAATCCATGGAGCATTCTATTTTCCCCCTCGAGGCGAAGCCTAGGGAAAATAGAATGCTCCGTGGAGGGTAGTTTTTACTACACCACGACATAAAGCAGTCGATATTTGTTTTATCGGACCTCGCCCACAGATTCTGCTCACCTACAGATTTTTGTATTTTTTGTAATTCAATCTGAATATCATTAAAATGTATTTATTTCAATATGACATTCATTTAAAATGTACTTGAACTTTGCCGAACCACCCCTTTTATAAAATGTTTGAGCCCAGCTCTGCAGCGCTAGCATTTGGAAACAATATGCACAATCGTGTATTTGAACACTTTGGTTGCTACATGTACATGTACATGTACGGTTTGTACATGTACTTTTTTGCCGTGCCCAAGAAGATAGCAGAAATAGCGAATACATTAATAATGTGTCTTTTTCTCAGCCAATCATGATACCGAATCTGTGGATGGAATGTTATAATCCTGACTGGTCATTTAGAGCAGTCCAATCATCGTTGACTACTGTGTTGTTGATAAGAGTTGATCAAATTTATTTGTTCATACTGACCTTGTTGAAATGACTATCCAAGTATCCGATTTCTCTTCTTCTTTTTTAAAGGTCGTATACACTATAGAAAAGTGCTTGAATTATCAGGGATGGGTGAATTGTATTTTATAGTAATATCGTTTAACTGACCTGTCTGAGTTTTACAATCATGGATGCTGAGTAAAAAACCCGTTTTAAACCGGCGTCTGGCAGTTGTTTTTGTTATTTTTATTTTTTTCGATCGCCGTCTGACGATCGTGATTTTGTTTTTTATAAAATTCTAATTGTCGGAACAATGAGAAGATATCTCGTGCAATCATTTTGCTGGATAAAAAAGTAAGATATTTCTTAATAATTTGGTAGTAAAATTGTTCAGTGTCTGCAAATGGTGTATACGACCTTTAACCACGTAAAGTTAAGCTATTAATGTTGTCCTGTGGAGATGCTAAATAATTGATTCACGGTGAGAAAGTGTCAATTAATATTCAACAGCCTAGGGGGTACAGTTGAGCCATCATGAAGTTGAGAGTTTAAGGTCGGGTCCCAATTACATGGTTACAGCTAGAAATAACCCGGGGTCTATGGCAGTGGCTGTAGCCGCTCCCTATATACTCGTGTGTAATTTCAAGCCGTATCCACAAGTAATTCGGACATGGCTTGATCATCAGGAGAGCTGTGTATACCTGTAAATTGACAACTGTTTCCATATACAGAAGTAATATATAGTAATTTATATTGTACAGATGGACAGTGGGCGAAATACGAAACTGATTTGTACACACATGGTACATACATGTGAATGGGACAGTTGGTGTACAGTTTTTGTCTTTGGGGATTTTTATCACTGAAAAGGCAATTTGCATGAATGCCAACAAAGAAGTCAAAGCCAATTTTACTCCTTTTTTTTTAAATCTGAAATACTGTTTGAACTGGGAATGATTTATGCAGCTTAAAAACCATTGTGCAAAATTGATGTAAATTCACACATTTTATTATTTTTTGCTTCCAGAATTGACTCTGTGGGGCCACAGATATAATTTTGACTAGCTGCTATTTAATAGTTAAACCTGTGGGTGACATGTGGTAAACATGGAATTATGTCCAAGGGCAGAGGAACTGTTGTAGCAAAGTTCTCACCAAGTTGGCTTATAATTCATATTCGTGCAAAGTATGACTGTGCTGAATCCATCAACTTCAATAGGAATTGTTATATGTTTTGGAAACATCCGTGGTACGTTACAAATTGCCAAGATAAAGGGTGTGTACAACTCAGTTTCAATATGAACTTCAGCACACCCTTGGTGGGGGGGGGGAGGGGGTTATATCCTGGGTTATATTAAGATCTTGTAGGAGATCTGGGCCCAATTTCTTGGCTCTGGTTACCGTTAGCGAAAAATCCCTGCTTACTGTAGCAGAAAATTCCGTGCTTACGGTAAGCATATTTCACGCGTTAGCGAGGAATTGTGGCTTCTGCTCAAGCGTACATCCTGTAACTAAGGATTCTGTGCTTGCATGGTTAGCACATAATTTTTCTGCTCATGCGGTAAGCACAAAATGATGATTGTAAGCGGGAAATTCTGTGGTTAGCAGAGCCAATAAATTGGGCCCTGGTAGATACCGTTAATTCTAATATGATTAACAACGTCCCAGGGGGAAACATCTATGTTTTGAGAACATCCATGTACATTTGGTCAATGAAAAGGGTGCGTACAACTCGAGTTGTCAAACACAGTCTACATTGATGGATTTCTAAGCACAGCCCTGGGGCCAATTTCACGGAGCTGCTAAGCACAAAAAATTGCTTAGCATGAAAATTTGTCTTTGGCAAAAAAAAGGTTACAGACCAAATTTTCACGTAATTAATTTGTTTTTGATTGATAATCAGCTGTTGTTTTGCTTAGCATAAAAAACACGTAGAATTTTGGCTGATAACTTGTTTTTAATGAGCAAGACGTTTTTGTGCTAAGCAAATTTTTGTGCTTAGCAGCTCCGTGAAATTGGCCCCTGGTCGCGTCGAGTTACGGTACATGTACTGTGGTCTCAAGGTGTCGTTACTCAAATGCTCTCAACCGTTGAACATTATCACAATTACTGTAGGCAAGGACTGTCGAGTACCATTAGTGGCATGGGCCCACGGTAGGTACGGATCGATGTACCGATACATGTAGGCACCTGTACATTGAATTGGAAAAATGTGAGGCGTACTGGCAAAATGAGACGGAACTGGGCACAGGCCATTTGGAGAAAAATGGAGGGAAACAAATGGGGGTGGTTTTTTTTGTTTTTTTTCTTCAGATTATTCGTTTTTGTAAGATTTGATATGTCTACTACACATTTTAACCAGTTTGCGCCGGGATTATTTTTAACATCACCGAGCAGAGGCGCGGGATTATTTTTGACGAAACTTGGCCCGAGGCGGGTTCAGGCCGATGGTACCGGAAGGAAACACTCGCGCATTTTCGGCCTTGCTCGCTGCTGACAGACCTTCCCAGCTGCTGACAGACCTTCCCAGCTTTGCTCGTGACGTGTTTATGCATCATCCGTTTTGAATCTGTGAAAACTTTGCGTGTATAAACGTCCTCCGGCGCGAACTGGTTAAAGAAATGCTATAAAAATCATGCAAGAAAATGATTTTTAAGGAAAAAAACAATTAGCATCTTTTAATTTTCACGAATACGAAGCTCAAAACTTGAAAGGCCTTTTTTCTCAGTATTGCAAATGTTGACAAGTCGAGAACTACAAACGTTAAACAGCCATAATGTTTTAACATAATTTCCTATTGAAGTGTAGCAAATAGTACTGAAAGGAAAATTAGATTCTCTTTCCCCAAACCCTCATTTCAACCTCTGCCCAGTTCTCTCTTGTTTTGCCAGAACACCACACATTTGTGCACATGTGCAAGGACTTTCACACGCACTTGTTGTGTGCGCTATATTTGCACTCGCTTGCACGGGAAGTACTGGTTGAGAAACCCCAGGAAATGCTTAATACCAGGAAATATGTACATTAAGAGGCTGTGTGGGAACAACAACTGATAAATACACGAAGTTATTGTGAGCTTTTTGCTTTTTTACTTCAAATTTATAACAGCTTGCCCCCTAACAAAATTAAATAATTTCATTTAGCCACGAACCGATGCACTTACACTATATGACAAATAGAATCTCATTTCTCATTTTATTACAAACCTCACTATTTTTTTTGTCAGCATTAAATACATTCTATGTGGTATTTTTTTAAATTTCAACCCTAAAAATTTATTTTTAATATTTTGTTGGCAATACACAAGTTTTATACATATTTGAAAGCGATATTGATTTACGGGAAACCAAAGAGGCCCGCATTCTGAACAATTACTCACAGGATTGAGTCAATTTGTTGATAAAAACGTCCCAAAAGAAACCTGTCTTTACCAGAGGGTTGGGGGGGGGGGGGGGGGAGGGGGGAAAGGGGTAAAAATAAAATGAATTTGTTGAAGGGCCCACACACTCCAAATGAATTTTAATGAAATTAATTTAGTTTCCCTATATATTTATGCAAAATAAAACACAATTGTTTTAAAGCTTAAACTTTTGGAGCAATATTTAGAAACTGTTGACGAATCACTTCCCTGTATTTAGAAAGTATTTTTCTGGGATTTTGCCAATATTAATCTCTTGGGTAAGGCAGGCCTAAATAGCACCCTCTGGGGTTCTCATAAAGAGAGTCCTTGCAGAGTGACCCAACAAAATGAGTCATTATTATGAATACAATGTGGCACAATATAACAAAATCAATGGGACGTATTATTTTTAATCAAGATGTTACAGTAAACGACAGACAAAATGAGGAGCATTGTATGCCCTTTCTAATGCATATGGAATATTTATGAACTAATTTATGATGTATTTTAAGGCTCATTTGGTTGCTGGTCACATTTTTGGTGCATTTGCTCCGATATTTAATGTATTTTTTAAAGCATATTCGTATACCATGCAATGCACCTACAAATTTGAGGGAAAAAAGTACCTCCAAAAGTCCAATGGTTCACAGAAACTAATCTGGATTCCAAATGTACATGTAGATTTGTTTTTATACAACTTCCCAACTAAAATAAATGACAATTTGATACCTCAAATATTTTCAAAACTATTCTTGTATCGAGAATAACTCAGAAATATTAAACATTTTAATGAATTACTTAAGATGTAGTAGTTTATTTGGACTATAATATAGATTTCCCCGCAAAATCTTGAAGATTCTTCTGTCAACTGTCGCAAGATGTAGACATTAATTATTTTACAATCAAATCGTTTGAATCTGAATACATTTGTTTAAAGGTAGGATACACCGTTGTAATTGCTTGAATTATTAAATGGGTGGATTGGGGTGGGAGGGGGGTTGTATTTTATAGTAATTATAGTTTAACTGACATATCTGAAGTTTTACAATCATGGATGCCAAGAAAAAAAGCAAGAAAACCGACGTTCGTTTTCAACCGGCATCAGGCAGTTGGTTATTGTAATTGTTTTTTTGCGATTACCATACGGCGATTGTGAATTTGTTTTCCAATGAATTTTTTTGAACAATTACAGGATATCTAGCAAAATCATTTTGCTGGATGACTGGAATCATTATTTACTTTCAAATTAGTAAGATATTTCTTAATAATTCGGTAGTAAAAACGATTGATATCTGTAAATGGTGTATCCTACCTCTAAGATGAACAGTGCAAACAGTATGGGAGATTAGTGGAAATAAATTTTACGGTGCACAAAGCACATAACGTTGCTAAGTATAACGAGTCACGCTCAGCGAAAAAAAGAAAAGTTTACCAACCAAGTGCTGGAGATGGGTAGTGTTTTGGCTGGTACTCGGTCGAAGTTCTGCTGAGCGGGTAAAAAGGTCATTGAGACATTTCTGTCATTAAGCCTGATGCTGCTGTTAGCGGCATGGATATTTTTTAGTTCTAAGTGGTGCTACGTTAAAAAACAATTGCAATTATTTACTTTGTGCATTATCTGTTTTGCCAAGAATGCACACAATATTTATATTGTAATTTTGCTTTCTTTTGAGGGATTTTGTTTATTTAATATTTGGACGTATTTATCTTGTGTTAAATGCAGAATTGTATGCTATTAATGGTATTACGACCGAGAATCCAAACACAGAAGAGAACAAGTTGTCTTAGAATCCTTGGATGACAGTTCCTTTATCAAGACATTTCTAAGTATATGTTTCTCTGCCATTATTCATGCCAAGATGAACAATCCTCTGGAATGTGTTTATAATAAAAAGTCATTTTGTTCACTTTTTGATGTCATAGTACAGTGGCATCGATGAACCAGTTTGTTTTTCATTGTGTTTTTTGTGAGGTTTTTTTTTTTTTGGGGGGGGGGGGGAGAGATGTTGACAAAGTATGTGTGCATAGAGAGCGTGCATATTCGTGACCCTGCATATTCGTGACCCAGCACGAGTAAATGAGACACTTTGAGGCAAAAATGAAAATTGAGATTTTGATTTCATCATTTAAAGCTTGTTTAGCTTTATATAATGAAATAAAAATCTCAATTTTTATTATTGCCTCAAAGTGTCTCACATATTGATAAACGTATCTTGCAGATGATTGGCACTGAAATTGGTTAAAATGTTTCAACTCCAGAGTTTTATTTCAACTAGTATTACAATTGCAAAATAGTAATTTTGTTCTGAATGTCTCTTCCCTCTTCTATGTGTTTGTTTGTGCACAAAGTGGATAACGCACGGGCATCACAATTTGTAACCTGCTTCCACAAAACACGGACAAAGTTGAAATTTCTTTTTAGATTTTTTTTTTCAAATTATCTAGGTTCTTAGCTTTAAAATTATGTCTTATTATTTACATATGTACCCCACCCTATCTCCCCTGGGAGAAGGATTTTAGTGATAAAACACTTACAACCTAATTATGAGATAAACAGCTTTAAAGTTCAGAAAAGCGTATTATTTCAATACACAATTGTTTGACAAAATCGACAAAAACAACACTTGTGGGCGACGAATTATGTTCAAATTTGTGGAGACTGTAGATTAATAGTTCGTGATTCAAAAAGGTAAAATCCACCCGGATATATATCTTCATTGTAATAAAACACATTGTGCGACAAGTGTTACTGAGAATATTTTTGATAAATGAATTTACATTTCTGACCTCTTAATTTTTTTATTTCTTTTAAAGAGTTGAACTCTGAACAAAATTGAACCATCAATAAAGTGAACGCAAGCTTATTCAATGTCATCAGACCGTTGCTGTACATACTCGGCCTATCATAGCCTGGGGCTATATTCATGAAACCTTACTAAAAGCCTAGTTGGTTACTAAAAAGGGAATACATTTACGGTTGGCCGGTTTTAAACATATATTTAAAGGTAGGATACACCATTGGTAATTGGGTGGATTTGGGGAGTTGTACTTTATAGTAAATATTGTTTTAACTAACCTGTCCGAAGTTTTACAATCATGGATGCTGAGAAAAGCAAGAATAACGGCATTCGTTTTCAACCGTCGTCAGGCAGTGGTTCTTATGTTCCAAGTTTTATTTTGAGATTATTATTATTTTTTTAAAATTTTTCGAAACAATTAAAGGATATCTAGCGAAATCATTTTGCTGGATGCATACAATTATTATTTACTTTCAAATAAGATATTCCTTAATAATTTGGTAGTACATTGTGTAAAATGTTTGATATCTGCAAATGGTGTATCCTACCTTTTATACCAGTTCATGGGCCTTGCGTTAATGCCGAAGACATTAACAATGTTCAAGCCCAGGAGCCGGTTTTAAACGTACGTTGAATACAGGCCAACCACATTTATATTTTAGATGTCAACCCAATATTGGACTACTAGGCATTTTAGTATTCTACTAAGCCTAGTTTGATGTAAAAGAATTCATGAATATGGCCCCTGGAATACAGACTGTTGTGTAATAATAAAATGACATAAATCTATTTGTAATATTTAAATGAAAACAAGTTGTCATTGGTCATTCCTTTTGTGTGATGTCCAATAGCATTTGTTTACAATTTTGTGAAACTTTCTACTCAAAATTGTATGAACAATGCTCGCTTGCGCTACAGTATACAAATATAACATTGTTTGACGGTGGGTAGTTTATAAACGAAACTCAATCCGAGGCGGGATCAGCACACCCATGCATTTCCGGCCTTGCTAGTGACGTGTTTATGCGTCAACAGTTTTGAATCTAAGGAAAACTTTGCCTGTATATACGTATTCCGCCGCGAACTGGTTAACTTCCAATACCGAGGAAAGCTAATATCGACTACCCACCCGAAATAAACAATTTTATATTTATTTTACTGTACTTCATAGTAGCTCGGAGCGATGTTCGCATATTGTGCTACCGGTAGTTTTCCGATTGCATGCGCAGTAAACTAGCACACAAGTAACCTGGGAGCTAGTCTACTACGCATGTACTCGCATACACGGCAAAAATAGCAGCTGGTGAATGGACATTTATTTACAATTTTGTTAAAAAATAAACACACACAACTAATAACTGGCATCTGTAAACTTTATAGTATCCAAAGTCAGTTTACATCTTGTCAATTCTAAAAATTCTATGATTTTTCATTTAAAGGTGGTTTCACAAACTTCAATAAGGAAGACCAAAGAAATGTAAGTAGGATAAAGAACTAAATTAAAAAAAAAATACAGAGAAGATTATGATTCAATAAAAAAAAAAACTGGATTAAATCTGTACTGTTTTAAAGTACATATCCTTTTTTTACTAGCAAAAAAAATAATAAAAAGTTAGGAGATAAATGTAGATGTTCAACCTAGACTTTGGTTTACTTACGCAAATGTGAATATAAATTCATTAAAAAACCTGCCATAGTACAGCAGGCAGGTGATTCATTGTACCTTTGATGATACAAGCGTGAAACTGAGCACACAGTCGGAGTACGTCATGAGAAAGATATTTGTCCACAGTAAACATGTATTTTGTTTTTCCAAAGGACAAATTTGCGATGGCCTGATTTCTCAATATCTTACTCGGACTGTGTGCCAAATTCCATGCTTGTATTATTAAAGGCACTACCCCCCAATATTTCCCTATCTGCCCCACTACCAGTGTTAAAACCTGTTAATCCCCACCCCCCTTAAAAAACAAAATCTGCCTATTTCTTGTGACATAGAAGGTTCCGATTCCTAACCTAACTGCTTTACTTTCCCTTATGAGTTTTTTACTCAGATTCCTTTCTCTTTTTCTTCTTTCTCTTCTCCTTTTTGGGCGTGGCGGTTTCCATCTCCTCTCCTTCAGCCTCAGCGCCGACCTCAGACTCTCGCTTTTTCTTTTTCTTCTTCTTGTCCTTCTGGGACGTCTCAATCTCCACAGCAACCTCTGCTTCATCCTCCTGCTTCATCTCCTTGTGAGCGTGCTTCTTTTTCTTCCTGGGCGGTTCGTCCGTTTTCACGGGAACCTCTGCATCCCCGTTGATGGGGGGCTCCTCCTTCGTCTGGGCCTCAGACTTTCTCTTCTTGTCCTTCTTGGCTTTCTTCTTTTCCTTCTTGGTGGAAATTTCCTCGGCGGCCCTGACCTGCAACATCCACATAGTTGAAGCAAGTTGAGCAGATTTCATCAAGAAATTGTTAGGAATTTACAAAATCAATTTACAAATATTCTGGCGTTTTCCTCACAACTCTAAAACTGTAAATTCTTCTCATTGTGTTTCTTCAGGCTTAGGAGCAAGCTTACAGTGCCTCTAGGGCGCTCTTGAGGATTCCTTGGTTTCCAGTTAGTACCACAAATATTATAACATAATTTTTTATGAATTTTTTGGGAGCTGTGGGACCAAAAGGTAGGAAATAGTAGGAATTTCAACTCGCCTCTTTCATAGCTTCAACCATGACATCAATGTTCTTTCTAGGAGCGTCTCCCGTCTCGTAAAATGACAGTCGCTCTTCTACTTGGCCCTTGAGTTTCTCACCGTACACTGAAGTTGGGAAATCTTTAATAACAAACGTACAAACATTTTTCGGTGAATTGTGGGGGTGGAGAAAAAACAAAATCATGACATTGCCGCATTTGGAGATACTGTCGAGTGAAGTGCCGTGGTCCACCGGAAACGTCTTGCAAGTCTAGAGTCGAGACGAAGCCGAGGGTGCTATGCATCCCAGAGAGTGTTAAAAACGTCATAGCATGCCACAGTGACTTCCACATCACAGCAGTAAACAATTGTTTTGGTATAAGTGGTTCATGGCTCAGTGTACATTAATTATGGGGTCTTACTTGGTACCCAAAACAAAGGGTAATAAAGCTACCCTGCAAGTTCTCCTTTAGAAATCTAACACTTTGTTAAGAACAAAGGAGGACAAATGAAGGTAAGTAGGGTCAAAGAATAGAGTACCTCGTAACTACCCATAATTATTTGAAGATGTATGATGTAATGTAAGGAGTAGGACAGCCGTTTTAAAACCGGACATGTGATCATTCGAGACCAGTACAAATACAGTATCCAAGACAATTAGTTCTCTGATTCCGTTATCGAGGTTAAGGCAATGCTCAGGCAATATACGTTTCTCAAGTCTTACTTTTTGTGTTTGTTCTTGAGCAAGACATTTTACTTCAATGACGGGGCTTTGTTAAGAAATGTCTGGTGTGAAATGTGCACTAAGTCCTAGTAGGAAATATTTTTGCTTGATTTTTTGTTGTTCCCTACAGATTTCAACTTTGAGACAAATTCCAACCTGCGAAGCAGTCGATCCTGGACGCGATGGAACACTTGTTGGCCAGGTAGCGTGAGATGCGTCCCTTGTTCTTCTGACTGGCTCGGCCGATGAATGTGGAGTGGAAGATGAGGCCGTACTTGGGTGTGTTGCCGCGAGTCTTCAAGGCCCTAGGATGACACGAGGTATTACAAATGTTCTCGTTACCGTCTCCGAAAAATCTACTGATTACTTTTAGCATGTATCATTCGGTTGGTCTTGAAGATACCAGCAGCCGATTTCACAAAATTTTACACAATGGCGCAAAAGGCTTCTCAAGAACTCTTAAATAGGGAGATCAGTGGAATACTAGGTTTGATAAGACGGAATCTTTGATTCATTGGCCTCACCTGAACAGCGCTTTCTCTGCCCCTAAAATCTGTACTGTGGAGGCAGGGTACTTGGCCAGGCTTGTCAGGCTTCCTGCATGGGAGATTAGTCGGGCACCAACCTGCACAAGGAAATAGGAAATAAAGTAAATTGGATCAAATCTGGGTTATAGGGATCCGAAGTGACCGTGTTTCAGCCTACAGAGACAAAGCAATCAGCATTTTATTCCATCCTCCAAATTCCACCATATAGTAGCCGACTCACCTGCTCACCGATGAGTGCAGACAGGTTGGGGGCCACGCTGTGCATCCGGTCTTGCAGGTAGATGTGAAGGCTCTTACGGTAGTCCTGCAGCGCTATCACGCGAGTGGCAAACCTCTCGATGTTGATCAGATCAATCGGGGAGATATCCATGCCTGCAGAGTGGCAAAAAGAATACACACACAATTTTCAGGTGCCCCGATAGTGTACTGACATTTGGAACAAGCTTCTCAATATTCCAGGGTCTTCCAAATTGTCCTCGACACCATAAATTATGGACATCACTCAAGACTTCCAAATCTTTCTGAGTTTTCCTTAATGCCATCTGACTTCGACAATTTTTTTTAAAGGTTTTCGCTGACTGCATTTGACTTCCGGTATTTTCCCATGTTTCCGCAACAGTACATGCACTTTACCCATTGAGGAGCGTGAGGCATCCAGGATCGCCTTGGCCTTGGCGCTGTCCATCACAATCTCCTCCAGACCTTCCAGGCTGTCTTCAGACAGCTCCTTGCGGTTCTTGATGAAGTGAGCCAGCTGGGAATACATGGTGTTGTCGCCTACCACCTTCACCAGCTCTGGAAAGTGGTACGAGTACCACTCTCTGACAAAAAAGAAATACAAAAATCGTAACAGTATACACAAATCTGTTATTGAAGACATCGAGGCATTTGACAACCCTTTTGGGGGCGGGGTAACATTAAGCTGCTCTTGGGCCGACCTTGCGACGACAGTCTCGACACGGAATAGCAGGCAACTTGACTTTTTAGGAAATCGTCGTTGCCATTATTATGTGTCGAGATGCCGCTTGTTCCAGGATAACCACATTATTTGTACAATGCCATGAGGGTCATTCCATGAAGTTGGATAACGAAGTGTGACAAAGAAGCTGAAATTTCAAAATCATTTATTTATTAAATGCTTCTCAAATTTGGATAGACTATTAACCATATTTCACTGAACTAATAATATTTTTCAAATAACCCTGACACGCGAAGAAATATACGGCCTCGTTTATCATGCATCATGTGGCAGGTTGTGGATGTAACCTCCGGAAACCATACCGAGTTTAGGTGACAGTTCCTCTAGGTAAAGAAAATTTTTCAAGATACATTTGTTACATTCTGAATGTTTGCAAGTATCCTTACAAAAAGAATTTAAAAAGAAAGAAATTTTCTGCTACAACTGACTTTAAGGTGAGTGTCTTAAGGTATTCGGTAAATTCCATTATTTAAACTATACTTATCATCATTTGTAATTCATATTCAACTTGAAGAAATATATATTTATGCAAGTTATTATGTTTTTTGTTTGCATTTGTACTCCCCCTATTTCAGTCTTCAACAAAATTTGCCAGAAGAATTGCATTAATTAATCTTGAGGTTATTAAATAACTCCCTTCAATGGGTTGTGGATGTAACTGGAAACCATTTCCTGTTATATCCACATCTTAACCAGTGGGAAAAAGAGGAATCGTCCCAAAAAAGGAAGCGAGCGAGGGCACTCATGTTTTGTTTTTTATTTTGCCTAGGCCTAATTGTTTGTAAAGCTGGATATTTACCAGTTAAACCGCCTTTTGTAGTAGGCATACTATTGGGACTGTCATTTTGTCAAACTCCAACATGTCCACCACGCAGTAGCAAAAAAACCGACCCAACCATTTTAAAACAAAAACAGATTCGACCATTAAGACATCCACAAAATTACTAAATACGCCGCCTGCGAGACAAGTAGAGGTCGATGACTAAAACTGAGGTTTTAAAATGTACTTATATGAATACAAAGTGAATTTTCCCGTTTATTGGCGATATTTCGTCGCGAATTCCACGCGGGTGCCATTTTGAACGGCTACATGTATGTGTAGTGCTGAAATTGACTTGTGGATATGGCTATGCGTAGTAATGACAGGCAAATCGAAATAGCTGTATAATAATTACAGGCGCCTCCACCAATCACATGCGACTTTGATTTGGTAGAGGCGCCTGTGATTGGCCTGTATATGCTACGCATAGCCTTATCCACAAGTCAATTGCAGCGCTGCAAATAGCCGTTCAAAATGGTGCCCGCATGGTTTTCGCGTCAGAATATTTGCCGATAAACGGAAAATTTAACTTTTCATCCAGATCATTAGTAAACATTAGTACCTCAATCTTAGTAATCGGTCTCTACTTGTGTCTCCGGTGGCGCATTTAGTAGTTCTGTGGCCGTTTTGATGGTCAAATCTGTTTTCGTTGTCAAGTGATTGGATTCATCATGTTCGTCATCATTCATGGTCGCATTTTGGTTCGGATTAACGTTAAAACGACGATTTGTAGGCTACAAAAAAAGTCGTTACTCGGACTGGATATTTAATCAGATTGTCGAGTTACAATCTAAATATTCACAAGGTCCATTTTCATAAACGATATTAATTTCAACTCCAATAAGTCGTGCAATTTTGTAGAAAACTGTTGCCGATAATTCCACGCGACATCACACTCACAGCGCGGCGCGCGCGCGAGTTCGCTATAGTATGGTGCTCTGACATAGCACTGCATTATTGATGCTCATAGGATATAGGGACTAGACGCATTACCAACGAGCGACAAGTAAACACAGAATGTACCATTTGTCAACAGGGATTATGTAAAAACTTACCTATTTGGTTTCTTATTTTATAAAACTATTACCGAACAATACAAATACGGATAATGTGATGACTATAAATGATTAACATTTCCAGTTTGAAAATATCCGTCTGTTTTTTATTTACTAGTTGGAGTACGACACCTCAGAACGGAATATGATGCTTCCCCCATCGTTAGTTATGGTGCGGTCCTGGCCATGCGGTTACGGGCGTATTGCGCGGAAACCGTGGGAATCTTTCTCAAATCGAACTCAAATTCGTGAAACAAATCGAAAGTAAATACATACGCGCTAAAACAAAATGTATTGTTCGCAGATTTGGTTTGGTTATATAATTTGGCACTGCAAAATCAATTACGGCTTCATTTAATAGTTAGATTTACTTCCAAGAAAGTTGGTGACGTAACTACCCCCCCGGACGTAACGTGCGGAAACCCACATTTCACCAGCGGTTATTTTCACACACAGAGAATTTGTCTGACATGTGAGTTTGTTTGGGGGTTTCCCAACTTGGTCTGCGGGGCATGGAAGAAAGCATTTCGAACGCGGGGGCGTGTATTGTGGTTTTACAGAACACTGAAGGTTGCGGACGTAAGGAAATGGCTCCGGAAACCGTGCCGTGCTTGAACCAAAAAAATATATATATCGTAAGATTGAAACGCAACACGTGAACGATGAGTTGGGGAAAGGTGCACCAGATCATAGCTTATAAAATGAGTTATAGCACTTAAAAAAAAAAATCCAGGGCACACAAATTAAATCTCGTTCTGGACGTATTGCCCTTATATCTAAACGGAAACCACAAGTTACGTCCGTACCCTTGAACAAAAGTGGAGGCCACTTATAAAATAGGGGTGATCAACATGAATAGTGTTATGGAATATACAGGGTGCATTATATGCCAAGAAATAAAAACGAATGAGACTTTTTGGTATTATATTTAAACCACTTAATTGGTTTTTAAAATGCCAATTTATTTTGTCACAAATATTTTACTTTTACATAACCGGAAACCACCTTTTTATGATTTTTTTTGGAAAAATTTTACCACAAATATCAACAAAATCAGTTTTAAAATAATCCTTTATATGTGTTCTTTTCTGTTAAGTAAGTTTACAAGGTTTATTTTTTAAACATGTTCATGATTTATTCTTTAGTTTTATGGGACTTGGACAATAACCAGGTGTTCCTCAACTTCGTGGAATGACCCATTACCCATCGTTACGGTGTTCAACTTGTGTGCGATGGTACGTGGGTTCGAGCCCTGCCGGGAACATAGTGTTTGTGCCCTTGGACAAGACACTTGACTACATTTACCTCTCTCCACCCAGTATAAATAGTTAACTGCGAGTGTCGAGGTCAAATTGAGCGCTGATATAGTCTGCCATGTGCAAGCCTACTGAACCAAACCACTCACTTGATCCTCATGGAGAAGGTGTTGATGTCCTTGTCCAGCTGATCCAGCAAGCTGATGGACTGGATGATCATGTTGTCCACGCGGTGCACGTTGAACTTGACCTTGCAGCGCGAGTAGCTGTGGCCCAAACCCAGCTGAGCCTTGGCCTCCGACTGCACCGTCAGCCCCTTGATCATTCTGTGGAAGTGGTAGCGCAGCCCTGGTGCACAGAGATTCAGAAGAATGAGATATTTGTGGTTTTGTTAAAATTGGCCGGGTCTACAGGAAGTGGATACAGCTGCTTCTAAGGGCACACATCAAGCCAGTTTGGTATTCGATGAAGTAGTTTTCCAAACCCCAGCTTAAGCTCTGTCTCTGGCTCCACCTTTTCCAAACTGCATGAACCGAGCCAAAGACCGATACGAAGCCGAGGTTTGAAAAACGCCCAGGTCAAAGGGTATTCGGGATAAAACAGCTGCCGCAGATGGGCAATCTAATTGTATTTAAATAGGTGCGTGACGATGCGCAGTTGAAATACCAAACTTACTTATTGCATTAATTATATGCTACAATTGGAGGGGAACTGGACTTTTTGAACCACAAATCTTAGCTCCATCCAAGCTTCTCTTGCACACAAAGTAATAAAAGCCTTTTTTTTTATAGACTTGGTTTTGGGAACTTTGCCACCTGAACCATAACAATTCTAAGCGTACCTGAACACATCAGCTCAGATGTGCCAATTTTGGTAGCTTGCCTGTGCTTTCCAGTGATTGAGACCGGCTAAAATAAGGACAACAGAATTCGTACTGGAATCAAACCTGTATCACTGGAGATAAAAGGACCTGTACCTCACCTCTCATTATCTCCACTACTACCCCTCCGGCCTGGCACGGTATGCCCAGGGCCTCCTGTATAGCCGCCCCTATCTTGCTGTCGCCAATTCCTAACGTGATCTTCTTCCGCTTCTTGGGAGACTCCGGGAGATTTGTCTCAAGGAACAGGCGCAAATCATCATGCATGGTACCTGATTAAAAAAAATAGACAAGCCGCAATAGGACTCTATAACAATAGTCTAGGTGTTCGTCTATTACAATTATGCATGAGAAGGCTGACAACAGATGTAGCCGTAACTCTGGAAGCCCGTTTCGGACACGGCCTATGGTTAATTAACTTGACCCTTGACACCCTCTTTTAAGGTCATATGGGCAGCGATACACTGGCCTCTTTGTGACTCTATACATGTACATGTATTCGTTTGATATATCAAGTCTGTTTGGTTTTTTTTACTGACCTTCCGATATGCTGTTGATGTTGTCCAGCGCGTTGGCTCCCGACTTGAACGGGGAGAAGGCGTGCAGTTTGACCAGCGAGGCAAACTTGCCAAACTCCGTTACGTTCTTCTCCACCTGGCTGTGCAGCATGGAGATCTCCTCAAACTCCGTCACTGCAAACAGCGCGTAGCCCGACGCGTGCTCGTACAGGATGTACATTGCCTATCAAGTGAGAGGATTTATTTAGGGGAAGAGAGGGAGAGAAGAAAAGATACAATGATGATAAGGCTCGTAAATGTTTTCTAATTTCAGAAACTAGAACTAGAAAAAGGGTACTCGGTAGAGAGCACAGAACTCCGCCCCAACCACAAATATGGCCCCCACCGCAAAAACACCCCATTTTCTAAAATAAAATAATCAAAGTGATTCAGATTCCTGATCTACATCCAGATCAATATGAAAATTGTATGGAATCGTCCTTGACCCATAAGCTATCTACCTATCAAGTTTTGGTAAAATTCAGCCTGTAGCTTTTTATGCAGAACAAACAAAACGGTGTTCATTTTCAGTTTTTTTGGGTTTTATTTTTTGATAACGATTGCAGAATATCTAGCACAATTTTTTAATGCAAATGGTGTATCCTACCTTTAAGCACTATTTCATGGCGTTTTGTGCCAACATTTGTGCGCGCACGGAGATTTATATTGTTACGTCACTGATTTAAACATTTTCCCGCTAGGTTAAGCGTGCCTTTTGCCGTGCTAACTGCTTACGGTCTCCGTGAAATAGACAGAGGCTCTGTTAGCAGAAAATCGTGTGCTTAGCAGCGACGTGAAATTGGCCCCTGGTTATACGCTGCATACAAAGCATTTAGCATGTGATGATGAATGTTATGGCTGCTGGACTTACTCAGCTAGAAGACGGACTAAAACGTAGCATCTGACGATACAAAAATGCAACTTTACTTTAAAATTAAGAAGTTTAATCAAACCTGCAAAAAGCTGTTCAAATACATGTGTCGACGATCGATAATGCAAATATTTAGTATATTCGGGAAGAAAGCTCTAAAAACAAAATACATGTACACTTTCAAGTCATTTTTTTTTTTTTTTTAGTATAGCATTAGGTACTAAACTTTTTGCCAAATGATATAAAACAACCAGCATAGCGAACTTTTCCTTGTACATGTACATTTACTATGATTTATTTGCATTTCAATTGACATTGTAGTTGTACATTCGGTAAATGCACAGGTAAATTTCATGTGTGAAACATTCAGAGTGATGCCAACAGAGCAAATGTGCTGTACAGTGCACCACTGACGAACAAAAATTAGTCTGAAATTTTGTACACATAAAAAAGGATTGGAGGGGAAGTACGTCAAATTTATTGATAACAACAGAATATGCTTCAAATGATTTTAGATAATTTGTAGTTCAAATGAGACCAAAGGGTTTAATCCCTTTGTTTTCAGGTACAGTACAACATGTACATGTATTGAGTTTTCACATGTAGTAAAAAGCACACGATTTGCTCTTAATTTTACATCAGTCAGGTGTATCTTAATACATGTACACAGATGTCATTTAGGTGAAAACTTGGATTGCTTCCACATATTTCTATTGTGCAGAATACTTTTCTGGTGACTTGACTCATTTTGTTACATCACAATGTAGTTAACAAATATTGTTGCAATTAGTAATTTCCTTCAAGTGTTAGCTGCATGTAATGTACATCATGAATTTATATAATAGACAAGTGTCAAACTAGAGGTAAACAAAAGGCTAACACAAAGTGCAATGATACATTTCATAAGCTGCACAACACAGTTTAAGACTTGGTTCAACCACCACAGTTTCTGGTTTCAAGCACAGGAGAGTATAATGACTGTTATTGTTTATTTATTCAACTATTTATATCACTGAAGGTTGGCATTTAGAAATGGAAGCAACTGAACGTCCTTGGCATCCAGAAGAGACCTCTTGGCTGCAATGACGGCCCCCGCTGAGCTAAACAGGCGCTCAGAGGGGACGCTGGTGGATGGGATGCAGAGATACTTCATGGCGACAGCCGAGAGCAGCGGGTACCTGGGCCCATTCTGCTGCCACCATTTTAGCGGGTCTGCCTCCAGGCCAAGGCGGGGCTCTGTCAGGTACCTTCGGATTTCATCTTTGGCTTCTCCAGTTGGTTCAGTTTCCTTGAGCCCAATGTTCTCATCATCGAACATGTCGCCCAGTAGAGAGGCCCAAACGTGCATTGGCTTCTTCTCTGGAGGCTCTTCTCGGTCAGCACCCTCAGGGATGTTGTTGTCCGTCAGGAGCATGGCTTCTTTGATGATCTCATCGTGAAGGTTCATCTTCTGCTCCTCGGTCAGGAAGGGGAGCTTCTTATAGCGAGCATCCAGGAATGTGGCCTTAGGGAGGATAACCAAGAGACTAGGGTCACCATAGACACTGAGTAGCTCCTGTGCCATGGCCTGCTTCATCTCCATAATCTCAGGCAGGTCTGCATCTTTTTCTTTGAGAACCGACTTCAGGTAGAACACAGATGGTAGAAGGCCCGATGCTGTGGTATAGCTCTTTCCGAGGATCGACTCTGCCAGAGTCTGCAGAGGAGCCAGGACCTTTTCAATCTCTTCCACAATCCTCAAGTCCACCTCGGTCAACTCAAGATCCATCCTCTCTGCTGCCACCAAGACTGACCTCAGCAATTCTCTCTTGTCAAGGATGCCACGAAGCATGCCTTGCGTTGTTCCCAGGGGGATGTTCAAGTCCTGCATGGTGATGTTCAGGGTGTCGTCTGGCTGCACCACTAGCTGTGCTCCTGCTTGTTGGATGGTAGTCAGAGCTGAAATAGCAGCTTGGTCTTCCACGTTGATCTGGGCGGCCGTTACCAGCCCTTCCAGCACATCCAGATGCTGAACGTCAAGTTGCTGGTGGGTCTCATACTGCTGTGAGACGTCCATATCTTGGGAGGACATCTCAGTCTCTCCCGACTGCTGGTCAATCATCGTGTCAACAGTGATTGCATATTTCGGAGAGCCGAGGAGAAACTCCCCCAGCTTTACACAATGAACCAATGGCTCTTGGACCCCCGGGCACTGAAGCCCTGCTTTGACAATGGAATTCAGGGTGTGTCCTAAACAGGAGACATGCTTCCCAGTAAAGCTGTTTTTTACAGCATTGTTTGTGACAAGGGCGCTGATTTTTACTGGATCATTGTTAATGGTCCAATCTGCAGCAACCTTGTTCAGGCAGTCTGCGATATGGGAGGCATCATGGGGCAACGGAAACTCAATGTTCTCCAGCATGAAGCTCTTCAGCTCCCAGTCCGAAGTCAGGAGGTGTGCTGTGACTGCCATGTACTGGTCGTTGGACGAGCACCCCCACACATCGATTGACAGCGCCACGTGCTTGGCGTTCTTGACCGCCGGCAGCACGGTCAGGTGTTTGACTTGGTCGTACAAACGTGGCATGATCCTCAGGGTGAAGTCATCCCTGGTTGGGAGGACGTAGCGGGGGTCAAACTCATGAAGCATCTTCTTAAAGCTGGGCTCCTCAAGCGAGGAAAGCGGCTTGAGATCCTTGGCAACATAGTGGGCAACACACGTTGAGAGTCGTTTCTTCCGGTTGCTCATCATAGTGCCCCCACTTCGCTTGGTTGACTGGAAACAAACGAAAAGAATGGTTGGAATTCAGAAAACAGTAAAGTTTAGAAATTAAGAAAAACCAATAAAATCTTTTTTCTCAAGTCGCCATGCCAAATTTAACAAAAATTTCTTGTTATTAACAAGCATTGTCAGGTGTCAATAAATCAAACTGAGGCAACAAGCTGCCACAAGGTTGAATCTGCACAGCTTAAGAAACGTGATTCTGCACAAGCGGCAAGTACAGACGCGACTGTTTCTGGGATCCCTCTCACCTCACTTGACTGTGTGCCGACTGCCCTTGGAATCAAGCTGATGTACTTGTGCACCTTCTGATGCTTGTGTTCCAGGTGGTTACGCATGATGGTGGTGCTGGAGTTGGTGTACATGAGCTGCTTGCCGCAGAGTGCGCACACCACCTTATCTGGGGTCTGGGGCTCCGTTGGGTCGTCCGGGTCCGGGAGGAATCCAAAGAATTTCCAGATGGGGCTGGAGCAAAGCCCCTTTTTGTGCAGAAGGCCCTTCTTTTGTAAGAGGTCATCAGCATAAATGTCTTCGTCAGACTAAAAAGAAGATACAGAAACACAAATGTGTTACTTACGTCTGCTTAAAACAATCTGCAGACATCCTTTCATTTGCTCTCTCCTCACACTTTCATTTTCATTGCACTGATAGCCCTCATGCTAGGCTACGCCAATTGTTTAATTTTCTAAACTTGTGTTCAATCGTGCCAAATCCTCAAAAACCTCCTGGATTTTGAGTGATCCTGAAGGGTTATGAATAATCCTTTTAATTGGTTGTTACAAACGTTTCTAGCTACAACCCCGACTCAATGCAATAATTTTCAAACACAAGATAGTTTTCCATGTTCAGTAAAAGATGCTACACTTGCAAATTATTTCGGCCCACATTTGTTAAAGTTTTGTTTAAAAAAATTGTTAAAAAACTACAGTGTAAACTAATGCATGCATTAATGAGATAAGACAACCCTCTGACCAAGCTGAAGTTAAGACGAGTTCAGCTGCTTTGCTAAAGAAGTTAGGACCTGTTAAAGTTAGAACATGTCTTAACTTTGCTGAAATCGTTCATAAGAGGAGTCATGAGTTAAGACAAGTAAAACCCTTCCAAAGACGCGCCTGAGCTAATTCGTGACAATTAGCAATTGTCACCTTAACTTACCAGTGAGCTCAAGTTCAGCTCTTCAATTTCCGACTGTTGCTCCTCGTGTTTGACCTTGGGGTCGGCCGCGTTTATAATGAGCATGTCTCGTGACACCTCCACTACCTCCCACTGGTTGTGCTCGTCAAACGCCACCTTGTGCAGCAAGCGGATGTGGGTGCGCATTGGCGAGGTGCCGCCGTGGTAGCTCATCTTCTTGTCGCACAGGGTACAGGTCACAAACTCCTTGCTGGGAAGGTTAGTGTCGGGGTCTTCGGGGAAAAAGAAGTAGTTCCACACCCAGCTTTTGTTACGCCTGGGCACTGAATTCTTTCTTTTGAGGTTTTGAGGTGTGGCTGAATCGCCGTATTGGACTCTGCCAGGCTGCAAAACACAAGACAAAATGATTGCATCACAGTTTAACCCTAACTCCCTACACAACAAAGGAAGTTGGAGGATTTTGAAGGAATTGTATTGTTTAATAACAATGGTGAGGGAGTTAGGGTTAAAGGGGGAAAAAAGCACAACAATTGTAAATGGGAAGCGACTGACAGAAAAGAATGAAGAAACTAAATTAAAATGAGCTATTTTAAAAGAAATGAGGGACTTACTGTAGAACGGCGTCCGATTGGCCTGCCACCCTTTCCTTTCGCCAATTTCTTGTCTGGAGTGGCATTTGTGAGGGTTTCAAACACACTTGGGTGACGGCCCTTCAGGTGCTTGTGCATAACCGTTGTGCTCTTGTTGTACGACAGACTTTTGCTGCACAGCGCACAGATAATTTCATCTTCGTTGGCCGGCTCGCTCGGTTCATTAGGATTGGTCGGGAACCCAAAGTATTTCCATATGGGGCTGGAAAAGCCTTTTCGAACGAGGAGGTTTTTCGGGAGCAGGATATCTTTCTGCAAAATCGTGCCGCGAGGCTGTTGAGGGGGAAAAAAAGAATAAAGATGAGTTCTCAGTCTTTTGCTGGCACAACACATGCGGCACTTTTGAACTTTTCTCTATTCTGATATTCCCAGCCTTGCAAACAGGATTTCACGCTCCTTTTGTCACCTCCTCAAATTTCGAAAACACTTTTCAGTGTTGTCCACAAGGGGTTTTAGCAGGGTGGGCCGCCCTGCCAAAATTGTATGTCGCCCTGCTAAAGTTATGCCGCCCCGCTAAAATTGTCCCTCAGCATTAAAATTCCGCAGTATTGCAGTAACGTTAATCAAAAGATCTAATGCAACGTACGCACCACATGCATTCCTATATGTACGTAATATTAATGGTACATACACACGAAATTCTGGACCATTTCCAATTTTTCTGGTAATATAATTTTCCCTTTGTCGCGTCGAGAACCAGAACCTAGGATTCCCAGCAGAGCTAAACAGTGCCTTAGTTATTGTTAATAACTAAAGTAATTGTTAAGGTTCTTGCCAATTGTATTTGATACTTCTCATCTGTGTTTCAAAAAGGATCACATTTTGTGTAAACCCCAACTACCCCAATCACACTAAACTCTAACAGCAGGTTTAAGCCCCTCTCCCCAAACCTCTCCCCAGAATTAATTTTAAATTTCACTTTGCCCAACGTGGCAACACGGAACATGCGTCGCATACCGTGAGCCAGTCTGGTTTCCGCCACGCAAGATGTCTCAGGCCGGGTTGTTACAAATTCGTTTTGCATGATCTACTCGATCGATATTTTTGGACTATAAATTAGTGTCTGGTTCGTCTTCTTTTCTTTTCTTTATTTTTAAATAATTTTATACATTTTTTACATATATCACTCAGTTAATAAGATAATTTTTTATCTTGCTAGTGACTTTATCATGTCATCATTTAATTTTTACAGGATTCTGAAATATAATTTTGTTTAATATTTCATTCACATATAAAATGCCGATTTATACATAGGCCTGTCATAAATCCGAGCTAAAATGGAAAATGCGTGTCAAAGATATTAACCATTCCGTTCTCAAAAAGAAGGTACTAATAACTGCTTTGCTCTGCGCTGTGCTCTGAAGTGTCGAAAATAGACGATTTTCTATAACAATACACGTGCATCACCGAAGCCATAATTATTTTACAAGAATCAACAATCAAAACGATCCCACCATAAATTTAAACTTAAATTACAAACTGCACAGATCACATGCAGCTTTTTCAATCATATCCAGAGTAACCTCTATCTATTCATTCTTACCATGTTGTTACGTATCGCTCAAAATCCTCACAATAAGACTAAATTCTAATGTTTTTCATGTCCTTTTCTTCACAGCAAACTCGTTCCGATCGCAGAAGCCACGCCGCGTGCGAAGTGAGCTGGTTTCCAGATCATTAGCATTAATTTTACCTGGAACCTGTCGTATACCAGTTAAACGAGCGCCATGCCGCGTTTTCACTTTGTTTTTGTTTGTGGTAGTTTCTACCTCCAAAACTGGTGCAAGGGTAAACAGTGAACAGCAACTTTGACATTAATACTAATAGTAAGCCTATTCAAGGATATTAACAAATTACAAAGAGGTTGATTTAAATTTCAATTCTTACACAAAATACTTTCTTTTCAAATTTTTAATATGTTGACCGTTTCCCCAAACCTCATAAGGCTCCATCACATTACCAAACTGCATGAACGAATCCAAACACTAGCCGAAACTGTGGTTTGGAAAACGGCCTAGAAACATAGTCTGGTGCTCACAATTGACCCGTGGCCGTTCAAAAATCACGTATAAAACACGTATATAAGACATGCTGTTGCTGAGTGAGGAACGCCAAGTATTTGTTTGTGAGTTGAAATTACTTTTATTTTGATTTGTTATGAACTAAATTTACCTGGTACGGTATAATTGTTTCAGAATGTTCTTTCACCAACCATTCTGACGTTTCTTACATGGCTGACATCTGCGAAAGTTAGAGCAATCTGCAATGCCGGCGAAGCGCCCTAGGTGGATTCTTGTCAGTGCCAGTGGGGGGGCCGGGGGCACAGAGGAGTATAGGCAGGAGGGAGGGAGGGGGGGGGGGGGGGGGGGGGGGGGGGGGGGGGGCGGCACAGAGGCTGATTTTGTTGGCAAAATTTGCCTGGCAGAGTGTGGATCGTGATGAGGGCGCTATGATGAGTATGACATTATTGACAAGTTTTTCCCATTCCACGGCCATATATTGAATTAGCGAACAGAGCAGAGGGAAACAAACGTACCTGGATGGTATTCGATAGCGTGTCTATATGGTTGTTCCCCTTTGCCTACATGTAGTAGGCCAACAGAGGGCGCTCTACTGAGCATGAACAACTGCAACGTGAAACAACTTATGCGGATACATTCACAATTTGCCCTATATCCTATATAACTTAAGTACTGAGTATTAATTCGCATGGGCTACTTTTTGTTGTTAAAGATTTTGAGGATAGGCCCCTAATGTAAAATTCTGGGTGAAAGTAATTCACCAAACATAGATTTAAAATGCTGCGGAATTACGACAGGGCTTTCTTGTTTTAACTTTAGAATGAGTCTGAGACATTGGTATTGCATTGTTGTTGTGAATGTTGTTGTTGTTTTGTTTTTTGGCACAAAATGACTGATAATGTGATAATTTTACAAAATAAATCAATTTCTTTGCATTTTAAGCCAATGGAGCTGAATCCCATCCTTGGGCCAGGGGACTGCCCCAAGCCAGGCATGTGGTACGTCATCTCATCCATGGGGCAGCACCCCACGGTCAGCGTGGGTCACACCTGCAGCTACGTTCCTGGCAAGACGGCAGACGACAAGGGCAAACTGGTGGTCATCGGGGGTGCCGACCCAAGTGGGGCGTTTGCAGAGACGTATCAGCTAGATCTGGGTGAGCACAATCTGGGGAAATAATGTAGTATCCTGATGAGGTCCTTCTGATTTGAGGCGTGCGATCGTACCCTGACACCATCGCACGCCTAAAAGCTTCCTGAAAAGTGCTAATAATCGAGTCCCTGCGAGTCCCTGCAAGTCCATGCGAGTCCATTACAAGTCCTTCAGTCTCAAGTCAAGTCACTAGCTATTTAGATGAACTGTTCACAAAAGCATTCCTTTGTCATTGTTCAACCAGTTACTTGCGACTGGCTTTATGACTTGTGACTGGACTTGCAGGGACTCGAATACAACACTGGCTTAAGATTTCACAAGCTTATTTAAGCAGCTTACAAACCCACAACCTCCACCATATGTCATTGAAACTCGGATCGCTATCGTGGCTTAAATGATCATTTGAAGTGTATTTGTAAAGAACTTTTATTTTCCCCCCGTTTTTTGTTTTTTGGGTGCAGACTTCTACCAATGGACAACACCAGACTACATTGGCCTGAGACCTCGCTACGAACACGCCGTGTTTCAGCCAGTCAGTCAACCAAACAAGATATTCGTATTTGGTGGTGCTGACCAAGGGAGAAATATGAACGATCTCCAGATACTAGACCTCGGTGAGACTCATTTTGAGGAATCTGGTGATTCTCTATCCCTTAAAACCCTTACTCGCGAGTGTAATTTACTACTTGAAACTATGTATACCTATCCTTACAGTTCAGAAATTCCAAAATCGCAAACATCATAATTCACCGCACTATAACAAATGTTATCCTGTGGTAATGTCCAGTTATTAATAGACCTGAGACCTAATGACGTAATAGCTTTGTTTACATATACGCGCTTGGAAAGAATGCTGCAACCTGACACTAGTTTTTTTTTCATCATAAATGTCATCTCATTGAAGGTAAATCAGTGTAGAAATGCTGAAAAGAAATGAATATAGGGATTGAGAAACATTTTTTTAAGGAAATACTTTAACAAGTTTCTTGACTCTCTATAGACTTTGTACACAACCACTGAAGTAAGGTCAGGATACTACATTCTTTCCATGCGTTTTCCTATGGGAGCGAAGTCTGGACGCCAGACGAAGTGAGGACATAGGGCCTTTTCGAATCCCTGGCTTCGTCTTCGTCTTTGGATTAAGGCGATTTTAGATTCCCTACTGTGAGATCCCCTGCCACATTTTGATGCCTGTTGTGCATCATAAACATTCAATCGATTGATGCTAACCCAAAAGTTAGACTATTTCCATTTGCTTCCACTTCTATTTGCTTCTCAGTGATTCGGAATTCGGAGGCAAAGCCAAAGACAAAGCAAAGGTTTCGAAAAGGCCTTTACTATCACATAGGAAAGCGCAGACCTTTTTAGATGTAAAGAAACCGTGACATCATTAGGTCTTACGTCTGTTGTCTCGTCTACTGTTCAGATTCCGGAAAGTGGAGCACTGTGTCTGTCACCGGTACCCTGCCTTCCCCCCGAACATGTCGAAACTCTGCTTCCCTGGGTGACAAACTGTATATTTTTGGTGGTGGGCAACAGGGGGCAGAGCCCGTAAGTGACAGGCAGCTGTATGTATTTGACGCAGGTGAGAGAAATCCTTTTATTTTCAAGAAAGGGGAGGGTATTACTCTTCCCTCCCCCCCCCCCCCCCCCCCCCCCCCCCCCCCCCACTTTTTTATAGAACTCGGTCGTGATGTAACAAAATGGAATAATCCATCTTTGGGCTTCTTATTTATCAACTGACCGATTACGGGTTTGGCAAAAATATCACTTGAAAAGTGTGTGGTGGGAGGGGGGAAATCATGTCTTAGCTTACAATTAGATGACTAATGTTGGACTTGTTTAAAGGACTTGATGAGGGCTTAATTTTGGAATTCCTTATAAAGCCGGGTCCGAATTACTTGGCTGCGACTTGATATAACACATAAGTCTATGAGAAGTGGCTGCAGCCGCTACCATAGACTCATGTGCAATTTCAAGTCGTGCCAAATAATTTGGACATGGCCTTTGACCATTGGTAGGGTCTAATGAGCACATTAAACACAGCTACATTTTGTAAGATAACAAAATTTGTAAGATAAATTTATTGAAGAGAGAAATATATCGAGTGAAATTCAGTTGCATGACTAAGACTAGGAGACACCTTTCGTTCCACTCCAGGAAGTCTTGTTTGGACGTGTCCAGAGGTCAAAGGTAAAAAGCCGACCAGCCGTCATGGTCATGTGATGGTTGCTGTGGGAACCAAGATATACCTGCACGGCGGAATGGCTCGGGAGATCTTCTTCAACGACATGCATGAGTTTGACACCCGTGAGTATGTGCAAGAAAATCTTGCTGCTTGAGTAACTTTTGTGAGTACAAGAACACAACACCCTTGACGCCGGTATTAATTCCGGATTATACACATGACAGCACTGCAACCTTTGTCCAGCAGCTGCACTGCACAATGGACCTGAGTGTGTAGCTGTGATACAGGCCGTTGTTCTGCAACGGAGCACAGCTGACAACAGCATTCCAGACACGGGTACAAATTCTGACGGGAACATGGTGCTTGTGTTCTTGAGTGAAAGAAACTTTACTGCAATTGCCTCTCTCCACCCAGGGGTATAAATAGGTACCTGTGAATGGTAGAGACCAAATTGTGCGGATCTCGAGCTGCTGCGAAAATCGATCGATGCAAAAATCGATCTCTGGCTGTTCTCTGTGGCCAGATATAAGGTCGTAAGGCAGCTGCCTACATGCCATCAAATTGACCACACCTTGTAGCAGCGTTTTGAGCAATTCAGCTTCTCAGCTGGCCAGTAATGATGATTAGCCCCCATTATTATCATACCCTGCCAGATCCAGCACAGTGCATCTGTGGTGACTGCTTGACCTTGCTGGACTCTGCACACAAGTCAATGTGACAAAGTATGCAATCTGTTGCGTTTGGCAGGGTTTCTAGCCAAAATACCCTGGAGGGTTAGGGTTATTATACTTATACCTAGAACCTACTAAGTTAACAATCATTCTCTTTAGTCTTATAGATTTTTATTCGGGTTATAAATTCTTGTCCTTTTTTTTTTAGGAACCTCGACCTGGAAACACATCCGCTGCAAAGGGGATATACCACCGGGCTGCACCGCTCATGGAGCTGTAGCCGTGGGTGAGAAGATTGTCATTTTTGGCGGAATGACACCAAACGGAGCATTGGACACTACCTATATCTTCAACACAGGTAGGATGCTTGTAGGAAAATACAAAGGGGGAGTTAAACGTGGACTGCCGGATGGCTCCTTTAACCAGCTCGCGTCTGATGCCGTGTATACCCGCAAAGTTTATCTGATGGATAAACGCGTCACTAGCAAGGCCGGAAAATACCATCAGCGACTGGCTCGCAACAAGCGAGGCTGGAAATACCAGGGTGTGCTACCCACAGATGCTGGCCTCAACCCGTCCCAGATTGAGGTTCGTAAAAAAGAATCCTGCGCACGGTCAATGTACAATTAATCTCGACGCGAACTGGTTGAAGTTATAAAATTTAAAGAATGGTGCTTAAACCTGGAATGTTTTAGCTCTGTAAATGCTGTATTTTCCGAGAAAATAATATTTGATTTTGATATTGTACCAACTACTAATGGAAATTTTCAAAAACCCATCTCTGAGACGCATTGTTGGATTTTTACAATTATTTTCTTCAAAATGACAGCATGCTATATCCCCCATTTTGGCGTGCACAATTCCTACCCAAAGAGTAAACAAAAATTATTCTTTTTCACCTCCGATTCAAAGATTCCCTAATTTTGAGGCCGTTTTTTTTCTTTCTTTTTTTCCTCCTCTTTTTTGTACAGCTAATAAAATCAAAATGTCTTTGTCTACTTATAGCAAATTCAAGATGGCAACGAGTAAAGATAGAGGGCGCACCCCCCGCCTGCCGGCTGGATTTTGCAATCTGCACGGCTAAGGTATTTTACGATTGCCCCGACAAAGAGGATCCAGGCCCTGCCATGTCAGAAACTGCAAAAAAGCTTGACGCCGTTTTGACGAGCAAAACGGAGAGTAGCGATGAATTAGTCGAGAAGACCACCGACCGTGAAGCATCCGATTCCAGCAGGACTCTTGAGAATGCAGAAGGCCTCGGAGACGAGGATGCACTGGACAGGACTTCGCCAAAAGAGGGCGCTTGCGGCTCGGGCACAGATGTTGACATTGGTGCCGCTTTGCCAGCTGAGGGCGCTGTTGCTGTAGCCGGACCGCCCGGAGTGAGCCAAGGTAACTGTGTTGTCTGTGTCGTCCACGGCGGTATGGATACGGAGGGGCTGGTATTCGATGATTGCTTGGTTCTGCGACTGGACAACTTGTGATGATGAGTGGCTTGATTTGGAAAGGATCTCATTTGGAATTTGG
Organism: Crossaster papposus; assembly: GCA_037893245.1. Lineage (NCBI taxonomy): Eukaryota > Metazoa > Echinodermata > Asteroidea > Velatida > Solasteridae > Crossaster > Crossaster papposus. Next base: position 255,621 of record JBAIAA010000818.1, on the reverse strand, counting down.
ACAGCAACTTCCCCCTCTCGGTTTCGTTTTGTTCCCAAACCCTGCCAGAGGCAGTGCAGTGAATCAGGAAAAGGCATACATTTTCTAGTTCAGTCACTCTGAATTCTCTTAGGGAAACGTACAGGTTCCCGTGCAACCCTTGAGATCAGTGACACATGGTCTTTACTCATAAGATTGGCATCCTGTGGGGTTTCCCCCTCAATTAGGTTCTGGGATTGGTTGGACAGTGCCTACTGTGCCTATTTGATAATCTGGGCCTGATCGTGGAACGTTTGTCAGTTGTGCATTTGTATCATTTGAAGCGGCAAAAGTGATCAAAATATAGAGAAATGAGCTTGACCATATAGCCTGTTTTAGCTCTGTGAATGCTGTAATTAGTTAGGGGAGGGGGGGGGGGGGGGGTAGCTATTCCAACCATCCCTGTTTGATCCGTCCTTGTCAAACTTGTATTTGATTTTTTTTGTAATGAGAATTGTTACAATTGTAGATAGGAAATTCTTGAATTTTAAGCATCACTTGAACACCAGGTGGCTTTCCGAGTCAGAAGCCGCCAAAATTTGTGTTATTTTACCAAAATCTCTCCTGTCCCAAGTTGGTGAAGCTCTGATTATTTGCAGTCTAGTAACCTAAGAACAGCACGTACACGTATACGCACACGTACACAGTGTTTTTTCTTGTAGCAGCTACCTAGAGCAGTCCGAATCGCCCAATTGGGTTTGTTTTAGGAAACTGATATTTTATAAATTATAAATTTCATTCCCGTCTATTCCCCCCTTCCCGCATCCCCCTTCCATACCCCTTACAGGCTTTTACTCCAGGCAGCTTTATTAAGAATATTAAACTGCATTTCCTTTCAGAAACGGAATTATTTCTTCGCACTGAATTACCTGAACTTGAACACAGTGTGTGTCATTGTGCCAGAAAGCTTTTTTCTTTTTGCCTTCTCAATTTCTCTACTTTACGTCGTTCGTATCACCTTGCCTTTGTTGTATAGGCTAGTCATCCAGACAGGATCGTAACTGATCTAACAGCAGGAGGTCTGTCTTTTATCCTAGCGTTTATAAGTACATGTCACAGACAAATGCATTCCCAGGTCCCATCAACACACACAGTTTTTTTTCGGGGTATTGTGTAAGCTGTGTTTAAGGTTATATTCATCATTTGCAGACATAAAAAAAAATACTACAGTAAGAAATATCTTACTCATTTGAAGGCAAATAATGATTCTAAACATCCCTGTTGTTGTTTTGAAAAAAAATAATAATTCTTTCTTTTTTTGGCATCCATAATTTTAAAACTACACCATTGGTAATTGCTTGAAATATTAGGAATGGGTGGATTTGGGGGTTGTTTTTTATAGTAAGTATCGTTTAACTGACCTGTCCGAAGTTTTACAATCACAGATGCCGAGAAAAGAGCAAGAAAAATTCCTTTTTTGTTTGTTTTGTTTTTATAGAAAATTAATTTTTTTAGAACAATTACAGGACATCTAGCGCAATCGTTTTGCTGGATGCCTATAATCATTATTTAGTTTCAAATAAGTAAGATATTTCTGAATAATTTGGTAGTAAAAATGTTTTAATGACTGCTAATGGTGTATCCTACCTTTAATCTTTGATTAGGAAGTGTATTTTAAATTCAGACCAAACTTCTCTCTGTTTAGAGCTCAAAATTGACAACTTGACAACTTGACAACTAACCTGAGCTTGTACAAGCCAAAGGGACAATATTCTAAGATGGCAATTTCCATTCAAAATTTGCCGGATCACAATTTGAATTGCAGCCACAGCATTCACGGCGCATTTTCAGCTTGTTTCTCTAATGGCTTTTACTCTGAGCTGACTGCTGTATGTTTTTTTGGGTTCATCTTCCCCGCGCCGTGGCTAATATTCACTTCCCTGGCCACTCTCTAAGTAACAGCCTGCCCGGATCACATTTCATTTCATCATGTATCTAGGTCTACGGTATAGTTTGGCTTGTTGTAATGTATGTATCCAAGGGGTTGCAAAAGCATGAACACAGCCGCATTTGAATATGTTGCAAAATCCAACTGATTATGGCGTAGCAGTATTCTAAATCGCCAGGGCAGCGCTGCAATAATTTGCAGCAATGACACATACAGCTGTTATGGTTAGACTTAAGGTAGGATACACCATTTGCAGATATTGAAACATTTTACTACCAAATTATTAAGAAAATATCTTACTTAGTTGAACGTAAATAATGATTCTACGCATCCAGCAAAATGATTGCGCTAGATATCCTGTAATTGTTCCAAAAAAATAAATTTTATAAAAAAAAATTAAAAAAACAAACAAGAAGAACAACTGCCCGATGCCGGTTGAAAAAGAACACGTTTACCTTTCCCTCTTGATTTATAAAAGACAGTGCGGGTAGGTACTCTCTTTATCTCTCATCCCTGAGTAAATCTGTTTTGCTTTTTTTTTGCCTGACGCACCTACTTCCTTCCCTGCAGACTCTCTCATCAAAAAAGCTTTTAGCCACTCAACAAGTCAGTCTATCCAAAGTGTTTGGCACACTAAAACAATCTGATTATAGCCACATTTAAGGCTGTGCATCGGAATCGCGTACTCGAGTACCCTAATGTTAATGTCAAGAACGGGTTCCAAATTATGGAATAGAGTACACGTAGCTAACTTTACAAAATTACCTAGTAACATCTCAGACAATGAAAGCGAAAGGTTTTGAATGTCATTTGTTGGAATTTATTTTAATGAAAGCTACAAAAAGGTGTATTAAGTCGCACTATTATGTAATTGCCCGCTCAACGTTGAGAGGGTAAACATTTCATCGAAATGGGATTATTTTTTTTGCCATGAATGACATCTTTATATATCTAAAGTTTATGGTTTCATTTTAAGAAATGTTGATTTTGATGAATAAAGTGGGGAAAAAAATTGCCATTTTGTGTGCATCGTTCGGTTGTAGTACATCAGAGCCGGCTATTTCAAAGACTGTGTAATTTGAACTCCAGGGAAGTAATCAATAAAACAAGTCATGTCTCCAAAATGAAAGGGGCTTTGGAGCTCTATTATATACCAAATGAAAGCTTACGCTGTGGGCTTTTCAACCGTGTATATAACATAATTTGGTAATAACCTTTTTGAAGAGCCGGTCACATAGTATTTCGTAATAAATTGATAATTTTTGTTTTATGTTTTACAATTGTTGTATATTATACCTTTATAAACCAGAACAGGGATTACGGTCTTCATACTGGAAATTGCTGGCAGCATTTTTCAGAGCCCTTTCATTATCTGCGAGGAATGTAAATATGGCAATTGATAGTGGTACCAGGCCGATGCTCTGGGTACCAGCACATATTTACATGTAATCATCATGTTTTTCATATCTGCATTGCTCATAAGACTTATACTTATAGAGTGTCTTGAAACACAATTGTCTCAAATTACTTACTGGGCTGTTCCATGAGCTGATTTTGTTTTTCTCCTAGTACCCTTCTATATCATCGGTGTTTTTGAGAGACTTTTGATTTTTGTCATACCAAGATCAACATAGAGTGTTGAGTTGATGTATAAGATGCTCACAGTTAGATATCACATATATAATGTGGTGTTTCATATTCTGTAATTGCACATAATTGTTTAGAGGCTTTTAAAAAAAATGAAAATCTTGCACTTACAACTCCAATCTCTCACCAAAATACTCAAATTATACAAAACGAAATAATCAAAACTCAAACCTCGCTGATTTTCACTGTCTTGTTTAATTCTTTCGTTCTGTAAAGCAATTACTTTGCCTTTTCTTTTTTGATAATTTGAACATTTAATCACAAAAGGCCAGTTTCCTTCCTGATTGAAATACAATATGGTTTGCACAAAGTGGTTTCATTTGTAATTTAATCAACTGGCCGAGCTGTCAAAAATTAATTAGAAGTAATTACATATGAACATCTGTAGCCTTCATCCAGAAAAGCCAGCCTGTCTCCCACATAATATATAGTTTTGCACAAGGCCTTCAGAAAGTTGATATCCCCTCCCTCCCCCTAATTATCATGATTAAGATGGATTGGAATCCAGGGGCGGGCTGTTAAGAGGTTGTCACGGTCCACATCAATCAAGTCAAGCAGTAGTTTCTCCTACCCCCTCTTGGATCTAAGGTTATTTCTCTGGGGACCAGGAAGTGTGGCCTCCGATAACAGACAGACAAAAGTTTGGAGTCTAGGGAGGATAGGAGAGAGGAAATTCTCCAAATAAGTGTTTTGAAAACACAACGTGAGAGTAATTCATCATGTTGTTGTCAGTGAATACTGAAGATGACAGGGCTTGGCGCAGGGAGGGGACAGCCTTGAGCAAGTTTGGGTGCTGCTGAATTAGTCGCTTTTGTCGATTTCCGATTCAACTTCACACAGTATGCGTGGTCTGTTTTTCACTCGAACGTGTCTAGTCGATCGATGAAGTCAATCTAGTTTGTGATTAGACGACAGGCCTTGACGTTGTTAACGAAAAATTTTTAAAAGATTTATTTCTATTATTTTCCCCACTTAATTTAGTGCTTTAAATAGTTATCTTATTGCAAAGAGTTATCATCATTGGAGAAATTTATCGAAAACTTTTGCCAAGCTTCCCCTAGTTTACTTGTCCTCCATCTTGAAATTGTGACGTAACTCGCGAGTGACGAGAAACCATGGTCCGGGGCTTCGATCCTTTAGTTTCATCCAGTTGGACTAGCTAGTCAAACCACGCAGCGTTCGAGTGACAACTAAATTGACTAACAGTTAAGTCTAGTCGATCTAGTCGCCCAACTAAACTTGGAGGGTTTTTTTTCTTCGAGTTTCGAGTTTCAAGTTGACTTTTTGAGTTTCGAGTTGACTTTTCGAGTTTCGAGTTGACTTTTCGAGTTTCGAGTTGACTTTTCGAGTTTCGAGTTGACTTTTCGAGTTTCGAATTGACTTTTCGAGTTCGAGTTGACTTTTCGAGTTTCATGTTGACTTTTTGAGTTTCGAGTTGACTTTTCGAGTTTTGAGTTGACTTTTTGAGTTTCGAGTTGACTTTTTGAGTTGACTTTTCGAGTTTCGAGTTTCGAGTTGACTTCGAGTTTCGAGTTGACTTTTCGAGTTTCGAGTTGGCTTTTCGGTCAAGCTCATTTCTCTATATTTTGATCACTTTTCTTTGCCTTATGGCTTTTACCTTTTTACTTTCTGTTTTTGACTCTTTGGGTTTTGTTACAAGCTGTTGACAGGAGCATCCCTTGATCAGTTTCTCCTTGGTGTTGAATTGCTTATGGTCACCAGTGGACACTTGGAATTGTCATGCAGCTTTTAATAACAAAAATCTGTGTACATGTGATTGCGAAGATTCATGCTTTGCTAAATTTCCTGGCATTTCTTTATAGATAAAGCTCAATGTTACATGTAGTTGACCTGAAGGATTGCCAACATACAGTACATGCCTGCACCTGAAGTGGAGTCAGTTTGGTGCCTCGTAGCTGTTTTTCCTCGTGCATCTTCCATCGCTTAATTTTGTTTATGATAAACCATTAATGTAATAATCAGACCCAAGTTTACATTTAAAGGTAGGATACACCATTGGTCATTGCTTGAATTATCATGAATGAGTAGATTTAGGGGGGGTTGTATTTCATAGTAAATATCGTTTAAAGGTAGGATACACCATTTGCAGATATCGAAAATATTTACTACCGAATTATTACGAAATATCTTACTCGGTTGAAAGTAAATAATGATTCTAGGCATCCAGCAAAATAATTGCGCTAGATATCCTGTAATAATTCCCAAAAATTGAATTTTATAAAGAAAAATTCGCCGGACGGCGATCGCGAAAAAACAAAGATAACATAAGAATAACTGCTCGACGCCGGTTGAAAACAAACGTTGTTTTTCGTACTTTTCTCGGCATCCATGATTGTAAAACTTTGGACAGGTCAGTTAAACGATATTTACTATAAAATACAACCCCCAAATCTACCCATTAATGAAAATTCAAGCAATTACCAATGGTGTACTTTTCTCGGCATCCATGATTGTAAAACTTCGGACAGGTCAGTTAAACGATATTTACTATAAAATACAAACCCCCAAATCTACCCATTAATGAAAATTCAAGCAATTACCAATGGTGTATCCTACCTTTAACTGACTTTTCCGAAGTTTTACAATCATGGATGCCGAGAAAAGCACAAAAAACAGCGTTTGTTTTCAACCGGTGTCGAGCAGTTATTCTTATGTTATCTTTGTTTTTTCGCGATCGCCATCCGGCGATCACGAATTTTTCTTTAAAAAATTATATTTTTCGGAATAATTACAGGATATCTAACGCAATCCTTTTGCTGGATGCCTAGAATTTACTTTCAAATGAGTAAGATCTTAATAATTCGGTAGTAAATATTTTTGATATCTGCAAATGGTGTATCCTACCTTTAACTGACTTTTCCGAAGTTTTGGTGTATCCTACCTTTAATACATTACTATAAAAATATTGGGCTAATCCTTGAAAACCGATTTCCAAATAGACTAGGCCTAATGTGCAGCACATAATTATCCGCAGCAAACAAAATATATAATAATAATAATCTGTGTGACCTTGTTGTGACCTAATTCATTTCCCAGTCTTGCATCGGGGACTACAATTGAAGAGCTTGACATTTCAACTAGCAATTCCAAGGTACGTACATGTACGCATGTCATACAATTCCTAATACATGTAGTAATCTATACGTGCTGTACTGTGAAGTACTCCCATTAATTATTTCTAGGTGAGGAAAGTACATGGGTCTGCTGGGAACACAAGTTAACTGATGTGTCCAAAAACCAATTAATTATCTTGTTAGGTGAGAAACAAGATGTTCCAAGAAGTTGATTTATGGGGTCTCGTTGGCAGGTTGTGGTTGATTTAGTTTTCAGTTTGTTAGCTATTAAGTCATTTTAAAAAATGTATGTAATCAAAAGCACATAATTTATAAGCAGTACTAATGCTTTGGACGGGAAGACCATTTTTGGAGGATTGGTGACAATGTATGGAACAATGATGAACACTTTAAAGGGACCCAGTGTACCTTTCGCAACTATCCAAAAAGTAATCAACCAAAATATTTTTAAAAAACTTACTTGATGTAAAGATATTAATGACTCTAAAACTCCCTGTGAAATTATTCCTTCTGGAATGCTTTCATTTTGAAGAAAATAACAAAAGATGTCCACAAATGTGTGTCATTTTTTGAAATTCCATCAGAAGTTGGTTAAAAATCTAAATCTTCAAATATTATTTTCTCGTAATATACAGCAAACGCAGAGTAAAAACTTCGTCGGGTTGTTTGTCAAGCATCATTCTTTGGATTTTAAGAACTGTTACTGCCTCAAAAGATAAAATTGCTCAATTAACTGAAAAATGGTATACTGTGATATTGTTTGACAGGGGCAGCCAGGTCTGATCATGGGTCCTCTGACGAACGTGATCCCTGGCCACCCATCATTCTGGTGTTTACGACTTTTTACTAGCGCAATTGAACGAAGATTCTGACTATTTGGGAGACCGCTAACATAGGGCAAGATACAGTAGCTCAGTTTGTGGAGTGCCGATTTCTTTGTTCACTTTGAAATTGTGTATTGTCTGTACACTTTTTATTTAAAGTGCAGTGTACTTAAAAGGTCAGAGTTTTTGTAGTCAGTTTAGCTAGAATTCAATTGTCCATTTATTGTTGGCCCTCACTGTGTGTCCTCCCTGAATTGTTTGACCAACTGTCCAGCTAGTTCTGCATGCTGAGGTCAACAGTGTGCAATCAGGTAAGGAGCACTCTGCCTTGAAACACTTCAACCATAAAATTGGACTAGAAAAAATATTTGTTAGTTTTTGTATTAATACTGGGGTCCTTGAGCTAGCTATAGGCCTATAGAACCGAATATGTTTTTGTTTAATTTCAATTGACCTCGATCCAGGTAGTTGATGAAGTTGAACACTGAAACACCTCAACCACATTGTTCCCATTTATTTTTACGGTGTGATACATGTGTGAAAATCAGACTCCTGTGAAAATCGGACCCATTTTCCCTATTATTGGTTTGAACCTTCTCACGTAATTGACTGGTCACTTTCCAGAATGTTCATGATCGTCACTTATTTAAGCATGCTAAATATTAACAATGAGAACGTATTTCATAGTCTGAAATTCATGCTACACTGGGATCAATTGACCTTATCGGCTACCTCTGACACGGCTTTTACCAACACCCTGATTTTGATGACCAAGTGTGGGACCACTGATGATTGGATTCAGCGCTTAAACTAAACAAAACAAGCCTTCAAATTAATTTGGGATCATTACTCTCTAAATATAAAAGAGTGACTAGCTCAATCTAAAAAAGATTGAATCTCTTTAAAAACACTCAAAACAGATTGAAATTGCGGATTTATTTTAGAGTGAAAGCATCTCCATTTTTTTTTTATAACCATTCCAAAAGAGTGAACTTTTCCTCTTTCAAGGAGCCATATGGAGAAAAACTCCAGAAAAGAGCTGTCCTTCATATGGCTTCTTAAATATACTCCTTTGGAGTGTTTTCACTCTTTTTGGACATGCCTTCACTCTTGAAAAAAAAATTACACTAATTTTGGATTTTTTTTGTATAGATTTATCCTTTTTTTAGAGTGAGCTTGTCACTCTTTTACATTTAGAGAGTAAAGTCTGGCCAGTCAAATCGTTTCAGCCTTAGAAACTGCATTGCCGCAGCATCATGCATCCTATCTAGATCTTTCTGTTTATTTACTAATGGCCGAATCGGATTGTGTTATCGCATACGCTGCCTAATAACCCGTAATACATGGAAACGCATTGTCAGTTATATCACAGGTCAAGTGAGAATTTATCAAGGTTTTTTGTGGATTTTATCACTTTGATCAGGCGATCGCTCAGTAATTAGTCAACTGGTATATATGGTGGATTTGAGTTGCTGAATATAGTTAGAACTATTCTAGTGGGGTTAGGGCTTGGGGATGGACATCATCTGACCATTGAGGGTGCTGTAGACGATTCAGAATATGCATATTTGGATGAACTATAGTGCAGCTAGTGCCGGTTCAAAATATGTCTGTTTGGAACGGGCAAATTGCTTGGCCTTCAATGTTTTGTGATCCTGCCCCTTCAAAAAACGGTTCTGCCTCACCTTACCGTTGCGCTATCTTTCCCCGCCAGCCACCATTTTTAAGTGCAACTCGTACCGTGTCACCCATACCTGTGGCATACAGTACAGAGTACAGTGCCTGTGCAGAAGTGCATTGCGAGTCCAGGCCTTAGGTATTGCTGCTTAATCCCCCCCCCCCCCCCCCCCCCCCCCTCCAAGCCTTTTTTGAAAACCGCTCATTCAAACAACTTCAAACTTGGCACAGCACATTCTTGGGTCCTGAGTAATTCACCCGCCGATTTTCACCTACCTTTATAGAGTACCTGGTGTTAGAGATAATTATAATACAGATGGACAGCCCACCCAACAGACACCAATTCTTTTGGTACATAGCGTTATGGGGACAACCCATAGGGTTTGTGTGTAAACTGAAATCTCTATAATCTCAAACTCAGAACACTCTAAAATTCAAAAATTTTCAGGATCACCCTAATTTTTCCTTTTCTTCCTTTTCTTTCATTATACCCTAACCCGATTTTACCTTGTTCTACCTTTACTGAACACCCAACGCGCTATTGGGACTTGAAAATGTCTCCACTACTCAGTCTGTCTTTTCCAAACAAAAGAGCCTGTCCCCCTAACGCGGTGAGTGCCGACACACAGACACACAGAGATTCCTGAAATTATTAAGACGTGAACATGTGCAATTAAATGTTCATTTTGCTCTTATAATATTGTGCCATTTTCGTGATAGGATGGTGAACAAACAATATCTTACAGCTTTGAAATCAACTCAAATGCTATATGATATGAGTATTAAAATGACACAGATATGAGTAAATTGTATGGTTGTTAATATCCAACAAGATTAGGACGATCACAAAAATCTTGTCTGAAGTATTCCAACATATCCAAAAATAAAAATAGTCTCTAAATATTTCCTTAAAATTTGGAACCAACTAATTATGGACATTTCCAAAAATGCATCTATCTGAGACGGATTTTTAGACTTCTTTTAATATTTTCTTCAAAATGACAGCATGTCAAAAGAAATAATTTCACAGGGAGTTTAGAGTCATTAATATCTTTACATCAAGTTAGTTTTAAACAATAAATTACTTGGTTACTTTTTGGTCACATTGTAATTGCAAAATGTATACTATCCCTTTAATACTAGCCTTTTGTCAAGGCCTTCGTGGCTGGGATCCCAAGCGACTGGAAAGGGAGACCACGCGCGCCAGTCGAGTGGCGAAGCCACGAGGGCCTTTTCCAACTTGTTTGCGGTTTGTTTTGATGAATTATTCATAGAGTATGATACGTGCATTATTCATTACTTGTATGCAAACAAGTAAAGTGCTGAACGATTAACCAATTTGTATACTTGTTGATTTGCATAATTTGTTAATGTATGCTGACCCGCTGACCCCCGTCGCTTCTGATTGGTTTGGACTTTTGCTACCGTTTTGGGTAGCAAAAATCGAGATTATAAAGAAACACATAAGAAACCGCAAACAAGTTGGAAAAGGCCCTCGTGGCTTCGCCACTCGCGTGCGTGGTCTCCGTTCCGGTCGCTTGGGATCGCAGCCACGAAGGCCTTGACAAAAGGCTACTTTAATACAAGCACGGAGGTAGGATACAAGTATGCCCTGTGGCCATATTCCTGCATCAGATGAGTTTATACTGTGTAAATAGCTTAGTTACCCCATGGCTGGTATGCCTTTCCCTATGTACATTGTACATGTGTGTCCCTGCTCTTTGCATGGGTAATATATCTTCTATTGATTGAATGAAGCATGGAGCAAGTGTTTATTTTAGCACACCAGCTGGCCTAGATTCAAACAAGTACACAGCTCTATTATCATCAAATCTTTGTAAGTGAGAACTAGACCTTTTTGAAGGATAATTTGTATAACGCATAAATTAATTACCGTATGTTTGTTTCTTGTACACAGTCATTTAGTCTCTGAAGAAGATCTTAAGATCGAAATATTAGGCCCTCTTAACTTATTTGATTTGTATATTTCAGGTCATTCCAGCCAGTAAGCAGTTTGCAGCAGTTTTATCCTTATTCATGCATAAATTAAAGCCGTAATTGTCCCAACACATTTTTCTTTTTTACATCCTCGAAAGATCGTTTGGCAATATGTGGTCACTGCAACTTATCCACAGCCTGCATAATCATATACACGTACGTACCCTAACTAGAACCCCAGGGTTCCAGAACTAGGTCAGCACCAGGCACTATAATCCCATCATGATAATTATGGGGAAGTTAATATGGTTGTAACAAGCCACTGCATTTTGAACGCTAATGTTGTTTCCATTAGTATACAAAAATGGCTATTCACAGTACCTTTTCATTCCGACATCTGCAATATACATATTACAGGATAAATTCCATTTCATCAGCCACTTACTACTTTTTTCCATAACCTCTCATAAACATATACAGTTCATTTTCATTTTTGTTGCGATATCTGCAATGTGCATATCACAGTGGGAAAAAATTCATTCCCTCACCTGCTATGACTAGTCCAGTAAACAAACTCGTAAGCCTCATTCAAGAAAGCATTAAAGGTATTTGTATTTGGGTGGTTGTAATTGTAATGATAGTAAATTTTGTGTAACTGACCTTTCCAAAGTATTACAATCATAGATGCTGAGAAAAGCAAGAAAAACGGTGTTCGTTTTTAACCAGTGTCCGTTTTTAAACGGTGTCGGGCAGTGGCTGGGTTATATGTTGTTTTTTGTTTTTTCCGCAATCTAAATTTTTTTGATAAAATTATATTTAAGAACAAATACAGAATATCTAGTGCAATCGTTTTGCTGGATGCATAGAATAATTATATACTTTCATAATTTGTTAATAATTTGGTAGTACATGTAAAATGTTTTGATATCTTTAAATGGTGTATCCGACCTTTAAGTAAAAAAAAAAAGGAAAAAAGGGCTGCACCCACAGGGCTGAATTATTCAGATGAGAAATGACAAAGGATTTGTACCTAAAGAGTTTCATTAATTTCTTCAAAGTACAAAACACTCTGAATGATATTTGAAGCATAGGCTTTCTCTGTTAGTGTTACAACTGACAATGTAATCTCCATTGGATAATGTTACACAAATTGACTGATAGTGCATCACTTTTGATAATGTAATAAATTTCGGTTAACCAGTTCGCGCCGGGATTATTTTAACATCGCCGAGCCCACGGGCGGGATTATTTTTAACGAAACTCGATCCGAAGCGGGTTCAAGCTGATAGTGCCGGGTAGCACACCCACGCATTTCCGGCCTTGCTCGCTGCTGACATACATTTCCGAACTTGAACTTGGCGTGTTTATGCGTCATCCGTTTTGAATTTGGGGAAATTTTTGCGTTTATATACGTCATCCGGCGCGAACTGGTTAATTGTTATTAAATTATCGGTCGTTACGATAATGTAACTTAAATTGCAGATAGTGTACCGTAGTTAAAGTTACTACACTACGGTCATCTGTTGATACATTATCCATTGGTTATTCCTCCATGTTAACAACAGTACCTCACCCTCACTTTATCATGACCTTAATGCCAGGACACAGTTACTTACTTCTACCATGGAGGAATAAGACCTCTTATTCCTCCATGCTTCTACCATACTCCCACCGTAACCACCCTGGCACAGCTATCATTGATTGCCTCACTATTGATCCTGCAGGGTCTGTGTCCACTGTAATGAGATATCCGTCCAGCAAGACATTGAACTCTGCATGCCCTCTGTGGCCTGTGGCCATGGGCTGGCTAATCACAATTGGTCAGTGGGAACAGTTGACCACTAGACAATTGACTGTGATATGACCTACGACCACAGACAAGCAGACAGATTTGACCTGGTATGGACAGGGCTTAATAGTAATACATAATAATAGAGGAATTATTAAATGCATGGCATACAGGTCAATGCCTATAGAGGGGAGTGGAGGGGATCGGGAGGGGGCAGGGCCGCAGGGGCATAATGAGGATATTTTCATTGGCAGGGTATGGAAGTAAATTTGCCGACTTGCAACCGAGCGAGCTAGCGAGCGTGAAGGCATTCACGGCGTGGACCCCGGGAAAATCTGGATTCTAGATGCTCTGTGGTGCAATCTGAGGCATTTCCTGGCTACTTTCCTCTAACTCTTTGAATAAATTTGCAAAATGTTGTTTGGGCATTTGTTATTGCATTATTTTTCTTCTGAGCGGAAATGGCATCGTGATCAAAAGGTGATCAACATCAAGACATGTTATCACCTATTAAACAGTTCACTGCGAAATCGCCTACTTTTATCAATTTACTGAAGTGTATACACATTGTGTAAAGGCCTATTTCAGATTTATAGTTCTGTGGAAACTTGAACTGAGGTAAGAAAATAGTTCTGTGGTAACTTTGAACTCTCAGTGACCTGCCTAATGGTCACTGATGATAGACGATGAATAAAGTACTGCAGTACCGAGAAAGCTTTCTGTGTTATTCCCCTCAGTCGGCATTTGGAGCCTTGGTCACAAATGGGCCACCAAATTATTAATTTGGTGGCCCATTTTTTCGACTGAGTTTTTGTAGTCCAGTTGCTGACTGAGGCTTGAAATCCCCCCTGAAAAAAAATATTAGGGGTGGGGGAGGTGTAACATCCCCCCCCCCCCCCCCCCCACCTCATCCAACTAATTGCTGGTGTGCATTACTTGAAGGTAGTATGCAACATTTGCAAAAATACAAAAAATACTGATCTGCATGTTTTGACAAGATCAAATTAGAAATTCCTTGGTAACTGCAATTGTGCATATGTTTATTTGGCATCAGGCCATGGACTGTCTGACCTGTAAGTGATCAGACAGTCTCAGGTTATCATGTACAGACTTATTCTCACCTCCATGGTCTAATGTCTGTTGGATATACAACCTTTGGAACGCCAGCATCCATTCACATTATGATCAGTCAGTCATTAATTGATTTTAAAAAAAGATAACAGTGAGTAATGCAATCTATTACAAAACTGAATCTTGTCGTGGTTGGAATTTATAGAAGACAATAAAAAAAAATATATATATATTCCAGGATTAATTTCAAAACTAGAAGGGCTCCAGAATGGTATGATTATAAAGTGATGTGAGTGTGCAAATCAGACAATTTTGTATAAAAAAAAAGTCTTGAAATAATTTTTTTTTTTAGGTTTAGAGATGGAACAATACTTATTGAGAATTTAGCAATGAACATGCTGGGCAGATGGAATGCATTAAGGTAAATAAATGTGTGAAAAATTTAAATACTCAACACATTTGTTTACCAGTGAGTGGCGAGTATAGTATAACATTTGTCACTCGTGCATTTTTATTGTTTGAAGCAGCAAAAGTTATCAAATTCGAAATAATGGTGCTTGACAACTAAACCTGATAACGTTTTAGCTCTATGAATGCCGAATATTCTAAGATTTCAATTTTGAACTAACTAATAATGGAAATTTCGAGAAGCATTTTTGGACTTCTCATATTACTTACTTCAAAATGACAGCATACAAAAAAGAGTAATTTCTCAGGTAGTTTAGAGTCATTATTATCTTTAACAACAAGGAGGCTTTTTAACAATAATTTGGTTGGTTACTTTTTTGATAATTGCAAAAGATATACTGCCCTTTTAATTTTACAAGCTTTGTAAGTGTTTTTTTTCTTCTTCATTTACAATTAGGCTCTAATTATTTTGTATTAGTTTGTGTATCACCCTCAGCATCATAGTATACATGACAAGTCAGATTTCATCATAGCTAGTTTGCTGAGTGATCCGATGTCTATTAATATAGTAACCATGCATTAAACACGAGACATAATGTAATAGTCATGCTCATCCGTCCAGAGTATAGTAGCAGCAATACAGCACGTCTACCGCAAAATGCGACCAACCAATCAAAAACGTCCAGAGACAGGATACGAGCACGAAGACAGCCAATTAAAAGGCTGGGGTTGATATCAGCTGATAGCCTCACATGGGGCCAATTTCATAGAGCTGCTAAGCACAAAAATTTGCTTAGCATGAAAATTTGTCCTTGGCAAAAACAAGGTTACAGACCAAATTTTCACGTGATCTTTATTGTTTTGGATTTATAATCAGCTGTTTTTTTGCTTAGCATGAAAAACACGTAGAATTTTGTCTGGTAACCTGTTTTTAATGAGCAAGACTTTTTTGTGCTAAGCAAATTTTTGTGCTTAGCAGTTCTATGAAATTGACCCCAGGTGTGCAGAAATAGGTCAGCTGATGGTGGTTGGGACATTATAAACTGTTTAGCTGCTATTATGTGCTTTGTAAAGATTGTTTTTCTCTAAAGTTTTGCATCTACCTGTATTTAATAGTAATACACAGAATGTATTCTAAGCTTTCACATCTCAAAATCGAAATGTTCCATTTGAAAATAGGAATTCAGCTCATTCGCACACCTAACTGGGCAATTCTTGTTGGGTTGTTGAGTTATCTCTCTATTTCAGTAGGAATATCTCAGTAGAGAATCCTGCATCAAATAGGCTTATACATAATGTTTTCCCATTAGCTTTTGGAAATCCCTGCTTATGTGACTCCTGCAAATTGCAGTTACACAGGTGTATGGATTCCACATGGAATCTCTTAATGTTCATCTTTGATTGTACATTCACCCATAGGGGGTCGGTTGGTCGATACAACTATGGGCCTTTTTTAAACCTTTGCTTAGGCTTTGCCTCCGAATTTCAAATCACTGAGAAGCAAATAGAAATAGAGACAAATGGAAATAGTTAAACTTTTGGGTTCACATCAATCGATTGAATGTTTCTGAAACATACCGGGTATCAGAATGTGGCTGGAGATCTCCTTGAGCCAAAGTCGGAGACGAAGCCAGGGATTTGAAAAGGCCCTATGAATATGAAAGTGCATCTATAACACAATTATAAAACACCTCATGTGAGAGGCTGTGAAATATTGTTAACAAAAATTCAATCAATTGTCAAAACAGGAATGGACAATTTCTAAAATGGTGACAGCTACAGTAGCCTGAAAACTCAGAAAACTTAGATTCTAAAACTTCACTGGGCGGGGAAAATAAAACCCACAAAAAACAGATATCCCGGCCCCCCCTTTCTTACCACTGAGAATTGCCATGGTTTTGCTAACCCTTGGATTTGTTAAATGTACAATTCTGCATTGTATTTTGGTCCCTCAACTGTTGTTGTTATTTTTTTGAGGTATCCCACCGACCTGTAATGTGGTATCGGCCGGGGAAAAATGAATGTACTAATGTACCAACAAGGAAATTGAAGTTCCTAAATAATCCAGTGCTCTGGTAACTGTGTATTCAATTAAGCCCAAGGCCAGTACTGACAGGAATACAAACTTTGCTCAATGATAACAAACAGTGGAACTGAATTGACATATCCACCCCCCCAAAAAAAGAAAAACCCACAAAATAACATTGTGTTGTTTACTTCATAACAGTCTTGTATGCAAGCGTGTGAAATTTTGTATTTTCACATTTTTGGCTGAACAAATTAGCGTTTTTAGTTTTATTTCTCATTTTTATAAAAATTCTTTCATTAATTTGTTACTTCTCTCTTGATCTCTGGAGAAACAAAGTAATTAAAAGATACTTGTACATGACATGCAGCTCTGTGGCATTTACAAGGGTTCTGGCAAAATGAGACAGAACTGGGCAGATGTTGAAATGAGGGTTTTGCGGGTTTTAGGTAATGTGATAAGATTCTTCTTACAAAATTGTTTGTTGCACTTTAATTGGGAATTCCTCTCTCAGTGCTAAAACGAAGCCTGTATCTATCAAAACCTAGGCTTTTGTTTTGTTTATAGGTTGTGATATTAATTAATAATATTAAAAATCAAATATAATGTTTAGTTTTTTACATTTTTTGCCTTTTTTTTTACGATGACCTTTGACCAGTTCCGTCTCACTTTGCCAGATCGTCTTCTAGGACGATTGGGTCAATGTCACAGCTTTGTGTTTTTCAATTACTTGCACATCGCTGCATCAGCTTTGGCATGCAAGACAGCGAATGAGCAATCTCATCAAGTTATCTACACGGCATGAGCGGCCAGACGAGGACATTCCATCGAGGGCAAGAAATGGATAAGACGTCAAGTGTGGCAAGTGAGGAGGAAATTTAAAGCAGCTCTACCACGGTTGGATGTTTATCAGAGGTAGCCAGGGCTCGTGACGAGCAAAAAGATTATAAGGCACACGTGATTTAATTGAAATCTCAATGCAGGTGGATTATCTCTGGATTGCCATCAAAATTCCAGATGGTTTTTTTTTCTTCTATCGGACACGTTCGTCTTCTTGCTTTGTTTTTTGTCCCACGACAGCGTGAAAATGCACCATGGGTTTCTGTTCGCTATGTTGGTGGGTTTGTTTACTCGGCTTATTCTATATATCCATACACTTTTGAATACCAGTGCTAGCTATTTGTGTATTATAGTGCACTAACTAAAGTTAAATCGGTACAGTCAATTATAGATCGATAAATCTGTCTGGCTCCGGGCTCTTACTTGGCGCGACACCATGCTCCCTGTTTCAGACTGCACGGTGGGCTGGTTGCCATATACGAGAGCACTTGGGGGGGGGGGGGGGGGGGGGGGGGGTTGCATACTCGCCGAGTATCAAACTTTATCCTTGCATTTTAGGAAGGTAGAAAAGACGGGAGTACTGTCAAAAAATACTGTCGTACTACCCAGAAAACTTGCTATAACTTTTCAGTTTCTTTACTCTTCTATTGCTGTAAAACGCGTTACTCGTTACCCGCCGTGGGTTGGTATTTGTTTGTGAAGCTTTCATGTGCATAATAGCCTTAAAGATGATTTGGGGGGGGGGGGGGGTTGAGGGGGGGGTTGCATACTCGCCGAGTATCAAACTTTATCCTTGCATTTTAGGAAGGTAGAAAAGACGGGAGTACTGTCAAAAAATACTGTCGTACTACCCAGAAAACTTGCTATAACTTTTCAGTTTCTTTACTCTCCTATTGCTGTAAAACGCGTTACTCGTTACCCGCCGTGGGTTGGTATTTGTTTGTGAAGCTTTCATGTGCATAATAGCCTTAAAGATGATTTGAAGCTCTATTCTTCATCCTTGATAACAAAAAAAGGAGGTTTTCTCCCTGAAGGCTATGATCAAAGGGCAATTTTAGTCACTCCAAAATGAATAGGACAGAAATTCAAGAACAAAAATTGAAATTTTATTTGTTGATCTTTCACCTGATGATTATTTAAATTCAAAATGTACAACATTTTGTACATGTACATGTAACTGAGAGAAGTCGAGGTAGTTCATGAAAGTGAACCTGTTCCTTTGGAATTCTCCGGAATGACCGGAATGACAGGAATGACAGGAATAACAGGAAGAGGTAATGAAAACAGTCGAATGTATGATAGCCTCACACAACAACACCTTGCACTGGGATACATGTACATTTTGTATTTATCTTTTCCTGTTTCATTTTCAAACTCTCCATAGTATTGCATATTTTTTTGTATGAGCACGGTCTAACGAAATACATGTAGGTTTTAATATTTTGATTTCACATTAACCATAGGACAAGAAACAAATTGTACCCCCAAAGAAATTTATATTTGATAGCAACTCTGCTATTTATTACACACTTTATATTCACACCATGAACATATAATAACACTATGAACAATATTTATTGGTTAGAAATATAGTTCTGATTTTCACAATTAATCCCTGACCCTGTTTGTGAAACCATTTCAAGCAACATCCCTTCAAAAACCAGGGATTCAGCAATTTGTTTACATTTTATATACCTACACGTACATACACAGCAAATGTACTTAACTTGGGAATAGTTGATTGGGATTCTAATTCTAGCAATTCAAGTACATTTGCAATAATGCACACACACATGCACAGGGCATGAATATCCTTTCAAAGTTAAAGGGATTAGTATACCATTTCTCAGGTTTGCATTTTTATCATTTGTAGCAGCACAAGTGCTCAAAATAAACAATTAATCTGAGAAAAAAATATTTTAAGATTTCAATGCAAACTTTGCCGAGTCACAATTTGCAATAATCATTCAGGCAGTGGCAGCATTGGTAAGCTTTTGAACAATAATTATGTTGGTTACTTTTTTGATAGCTACAAATAGTATCCTTTCCATTTAACACAAATAAACCGCCTACAAAAAGGATTAAAGGTTAATGGATGAGGAATATGCTAATACCAGCAAGATAATCGGACGAGGCGCACAGCGCTTGTAGCTATGAGCTATAAGCCTATGTAAAATCCAGGCCCTCAAAAAAAAAAAAAATAGACCGAGTTTAATCATTATGTTTAACGAGGCTCCGCTACAGTGATGTGCACTGACAGTGTGGCTTATTGACCGCACCGCATAATGCCGCTGTATAAACTATAGACACCATTCTCCGACACAAATTCTGTTCATTTGGTTATTTTGGTCGACAGAGTAATACGGTACTGTTGTTGGTTTACTTGACAATGGGACATCAATTCTGTTCAATATCATTGTTTTGGAAATGAAGAGTTATTATATTGGTAACAAATAACAATTAGTTATTGTGTTGAGTTATTGTGCTAAGGTTTTGTCTAATAAGCCATTACCCGTTAGTGTTGTTGTGCAGTAACAATATGAATACGTCACTCCCGGATTTTACATGTATGAGCATTCAAAGTGTCTGGTTTGGCCCAAAACTCCATAAATAAAATAGCTCGTAAAATCTCTTTTGACAGTTATGCTTATTCATATTCAATGAAGTGTAACGCCTGACCTTACAAATGTACAAGTGTAGAGTCCAACAAATTTTGGGAAAAAACCAAACAAACAAAAGATGGGGTAAACACTATCACGACTTGAATGCATGAACAGGAAAAGGCAGATTTTGTTCACACGTACACAAATCTGAAAGCTTTTGTATCAGTTTTTTGGTGGGCTTTTTTTTAGGGGGGTGGTGTAAAACATGATCGTGGAGTTAAAAATACATACATTTTAAATGTAATTTCATTTCATCAATAATTGCTTTGAAGCAAGCATTACTTGCAAGAAATTCTGGCAACTGATGATAACAAATTCTACATCTACATATTAATTTTTTTAAACAAAAAACTGAAAATTACAACACATTATTTTAGGTAATAAATAACGGTACAAACACGCTTCTGTATCCGCTTTCAAATTATAAATCGATTCTATTTAATATTTTGGTACATTTGGTTTAGGGGAAAAGGTTCAGTATGTAACATTCCAAACAAAATAACAGTCCATTTTAAGAGTTATTTCAGTAAATGTTTACAGTACCTCAATATCCTGAATATAAAGCAAGGAACCACTAAACATACATAAAATTCTTTTATGTGTATGTGTAGAGCATGCACAACTATTCAGCCAAAAAACACAAACATTTTCTGCATAATTCTTTCAACATTGCACAAGCTTAAGAAATATCACATCAAGTCCAGCAATTTTTTCCTTCTATTAAGACAAACTGCCAAAATACCTAAATTTGTTTCAATGTATACAATGTATGTAATCGTATTTTAGTTGATGCATACTGTATATGCACAACATTTAAAGAGTTCAGGTACAAAAGCTGCTGACTGGATAGGGAATATTGAGACTGTTAACAAGTTCGCGCCGAAAAATATTTTAACATCACCGAGCCGACGCGCGGAATTGTTTTCTAACGAAACTCGAACCGAAGCGGGTTCAGGCCGATAGTACCGGGAAGCACACCCACGCATTTCCGGACTTGCTTGTGGCGTCTTTATGCGTCATCCATTTTGAATCTGGGAAAAACTTTGTGCAATACCTCATCTGGCGCGAACTGGTTAACAGTAAGCACAGAAAAATCATGTTTAACCACGGAGGAAACAGTACAATAAATTAGTTGCCTAATAATATACATTTCTGGTTTTCCGCTACAGTAAGCACAACTTTTCTGCTAACTGTTAAGCAGTGATATGATGAAACTGGACCTAGAACTGCAGTGTTGAAACTATTTCATACCGGTCAATGGGCTGTATAAGCTAGCAATATGCTTCGTCTAGCGTCTACAGACCAGGGCAAGGTATGTGCACTATAAAGTATGCAATTTACCAAAGTTTTAAAGTGGTCCCTGTAGTTTTTGGCTAGTTTTTTAATATAAATATAACAGTGCTCACCGGAAATAAAACCGAGCTTTCGTTGCGAATGCACCTTCTTCAGGGAGAATTATGGCTTGTTAGATGAAGCTTGGAGATCATATGAGCCATAATGATAAAAGATCTTAAAAGTTCGCAGCGGAAGAAGGTGCATTCGTACTGAAAGCTCGGTTTTATTTCCGGTGAGCACTGTTATATTTATATTTTCACATTTTCTATGCTCTTCAGTGCTACGCAGCATTCCATTTTTTGATATATATATATATATATATATGGGGGGGGGGGGGGAATTGTATTCGGGACCTAAACAGCTGATCACTATTTATTTATTTTATTTATTTATTTCTAATTTGGCATAAAACAATAAAAAACAAATAAAATGACAGGCCTGCCAGGATTGCCTAAAGGCAACTATATCACTATATAAAGGACTCACTAGACAATTACATAAATTGACACACTACAAAATGTTTTTTAAAAAACATTAAAAAAGAAAAAAGGTAAACAAAAAAAATACTAAAAAAAAAAATATCATTCACTAAAAATGTTTTAAAATGAAGGAGCTAAAATTGAGCATAGCGAGACACTGGAGGACACTTAACAACCAATTTGAAACTGAACATTGAATTTTAAATAACTGGTTGGCTACAGAAACACATAAAATAGTGAAACCAATGTTGCACTGTACGTACATTACAAACCCAATTTCATGTAATAAAGTTAACTCATTGCAAAGGGGATGAAATCATGTAAACCTTTACACAATGCTTTTTGTTGTTGAAGGCAAGAGTTCTTACTTATTGGGAATTACAAAAAAAATTTAAAAGATTATCCCCACCGCATACACATAAAATTATATACTGCAAATGAATAAGCACCTATCAATTGTTTTCCCCAAGTATCGGGTATTATTATTATTATTTTAATTACTGACAATTTTATACCTCTTTATCACCCCTTGCGTAATGCTAAAATACTGTAGGTTTACTCACAACTTGTCATAATTTCAATTGCGTTAAACTGCTCCAGTCTTATGCCATAAAAACCTCCAATTTGTTGTTTTCATCGAGGACTTGCGGTCAGCACGTTCACTGTTCAGAAAACTCTTTAAAAATTCTTCCAAAATATAATTTTATCGTATCATACCCGAGTATTGCTCTCACAGGGTTCCCAATCTTTGGTTATCTATAGCATATAATTTAGACTGAGCTGCTTGCGAGTTGATACACACAAAAATAAATGCTTTATCAGGTCTATACAATGTACATGTACACATACTGAACTAAATTCAGGAATTTCTCAGTAAAAGACCATTCAATACATTCCCACCATATAAAAACAAAGACTTGGTCTAAAAACCACACTGCAACAGAGGTATAATAAAACAGGACATTCTGGCCGATGCTATTATTTCCTCTCCTGCCTCTGGCATTGTCGTGGCAGTGGAGTGAAATCCTTTAAATTAACCCTTAAACCACCATGAATCCATCAAAATCAATTTCCTGTTTTGGACGAGTTTGGCAGATTCAGGATACCTCTATATCGGATACTGGTAGAATCTGATGGATTTAGGATTTTAAGCCTAGCGGTACTGCAGGATTTTGATGAACTCGGGATACCTCCATATTGAGCAGTCACCAACACCAACTTTTGTGTGTGCATAAACATATTGGTGAGCTTTGGCAGATTCAGGATACTTTCTAAAAGCACTCGAGGGGTTTAGGGGTAACGGTGACAGCAGTGCAACTGATCTGGATTCACAGTGTGTCACCAGTAGGGCCTTTCATCTGCCTTTACCTTCCAGAAGGAGAAGTCGCCCCAGTTTGCATGGCTGCTGAGACTGTAGTAGGATGCAAGCTTCTGCTGCTCGGTTAAACTCTTCTCATGCTGCGAGATGATCTTGTAGTTGGCTCCGTTGTTACTGTCCCAGTAAGACCGTCCCCTGCTGTCGTAGCGGAGGCAAAACTGGACCGCCTTGCCCTCCATGTTGGGAGGGATGTCAAAACTAAAAGAGAAACTGTCATACCGGTCGGTCTGTCCCGGCTGGCTTCGCTGAACATAAGCAGCCTGTACGTCTCTAAATGTCTTCCACTTGTCGAAGGTGACGCGGACTAAAACCGACTTTTCGAAGGCGATGTTCTTGACTTTTATGGTTCCTATGACCACCGCGTTATCCTTTATGATCACGTTCTCTAAGCTGATGAAGTTCTTTTCCAGCTTGTCCCTGAATTCGAGGTAGTTGGCGGCCGGCTGATCAAAGTCTGCCACGTAGGTATACGTGTGAAAGAGCTCGGGTTTCTCGTCTTGAATGATCTCATCGATTAGTCGCGACTTGAGAAGAGGTGGGGCATTGCTGGGGCCATCCATCAATTGCACCATTTCCAGAGCGAGGCCCTTGCTGTCTGCAAAGCAGACGCGCTTTCTGTATTTTGGTATCGATTCAGTTTTTGTATCATTCCTCTCATCATCGTTTACAGTGAGACTACCGATAGGGATATCGTCACAGATGTCCCGAGATGTATCAGTTTCCGTTGAGGTATCAGTTCCCGTTGACCAGTCAGTTTGGGCGTGGTCATTCACTGCATTTTTCATCTTGCCATTCTGCTGTCCATCCCGGAGGCAGGGCCTCAATTTCTTGTGGCGTTCTAATACTTTGGCTCTGCCAGCCGCTGACATATCAGAAATGTACATGACGGAGGTGGCCGTGTACCTCGACGTTAGGAAGAACGAGGGTATGGGCGGGCTGGTGCCCAAGGAGAAAAGGGTATCAACTGGCATAGCTGATGTGGATAGTAGTAGCCCACATGCCATTTCCCGAAAGGCAGAACTGAACTTTGAGTAAACCCACGTTCGTGCTTGCTTAAATACGAAAGGTCCTGAAGAATCTGTTAAACAGAAAACAAGGAGAAAAAAAGTTGATCTCACAATCCAAGCAGGAGCAAACCAGTATTTTAAAGATTGTTTTATTTTATTTTTTGCATCTGTTATTTTTCTTAAAACATTTTATCAACTGAAATGTGGATAAAATAATAAATAAATATGGGGGATCGCTAGTGTTATAAATGCGAAAAACTAAATTCATCAACCCATCAATTTGTGACAGACTTTTGACATCTCTTTAACTTAAAGGTAAGATACGTACGATTTGCAGATACATGTATCACAATTGTTTTCTACCGAATTATCAAAAAAATATCTTACTTATTTGAAAGTAATTAATGATTCTAGGCATCCAGCAAAATTATTGGCTAGATACTAATTGTTTTGAAAAATCGGAAACAAAAGACAATTACGATTGCTGGAGGCTCAATACTTTGCATTGTGGCATGTAATGTATTAAGTTGGTTGAGACTGATGTGTAACGTTTATTATATACTCACGTACCGTCTCACAAGAGTAGGCCTACTCCAGAATTTCCGTCGTTGTAAATGCTTCAGCCACAGAACCAAACATCAGCTGTTGTGAAAGCTGTATACCGGCATCATGCTAATCCATATATCCCATTCGATAAAAACGGTCAAATTGCGCAAATCAAAAATAAAACACCGGTTAACATTTCTCCATACATTTTGTAATGTATGCTGAAAATGACGAACCGGCGAAGCACGTACACAGGTCTCACGCATGATTTTAGAAGGTCACCAGTCTGGACACAACCATTGTTCGTGAAAGGTAGGTACCGTTTGGCAACGATTGGTCCTCTCTCATATCCTGAAAACGAATCAAAACCTAATGAAGATTTTCTGCTAACATTTGTACTACTGCTGATATTGTTGATGTTAAAATTCAAATTGATGTTCAACCATTCATATTTTTGGAGTATGTCATTTTGCAAATAATATAATTACCTATTTCAGAATGGTCTGGACACTTTCTGTAAAAGGGTAACCCCGGCTGGGTCGTGGTTCACGCAGAGCTGTTTTTAGCAGCCAATCAGAGACGATGGACTGTGACGGATACAACTGCTCATCGAGGCATAAACCAATCACAGTGGCTGGTATGCTGCGGTCGAGTCGTGTGAGTCGGCGTGCACGCGCCGGGGCAACCCTTTGAGATGTTTGATTTGAAGAGAAGCATGCTCTGTTCATAGACATGGAGGGTTGTTTTCTTTTGTTTTCCGTCATGTCTATGCGCGCTCTGTTGCAACATATGACGTGGCCAGCAAGTTTTGCTGTTCCTTTCTCTACGTATCCTTGGACCATATGGCACACAGTATTACCATATTACTCTCAAATTATTTTAAAAAAATGATAATTCAAATAATACAATATCTTTAGTGTTGAAAGTGATCACAAATTCACTTCTTATCCTGTGAGCGCTTTGTAGAGAAATAAATACATGTAATGTACATTTTTTTTTAAAGTTTCAAGTTTGAGTGAATAAAATATTGCTTAGAAATTAGTAGTACATGTATATATGTAATAATTTAAACGGCGTTAGGTACTTTTATTTCTCCGTGGTGTGATGTCAAATCAGATAAAGATTTGTATGATGCAACTTCCCCCTAATTCCCCCCCCCCCCCCCAAAAAAAAAAAACCACCAAAAAAACACCCACCCACATGCGCTCATGCTTTCACCATGCTTTCACGGAGTGATCATGTTGTAAATACGTGAACTTGCCGAGATCATGTCAACCCTCCCAATACCCAGCATGCACGATAAAGACACCGAGCCCAGAGACGCCCCCCCCCCCCCCCCTATACCTAGCTAGCTACGCTCTCTAGTCTAGACTTTTCTTACACCGCAACATTCCACCATAGAGCAAGGAACTGTTCCTTGCTCTATGATTCCACCAACACAGCGACCACTGCAAAGAAGGGGGGGGGGGGGGGGGGGGCCTCCACCGTTTTATATCTTGATCCATTTTTGTTCCTAACACGTGCGCCATCCTTGGTCATCGTTGCGTGTAAGATGACACACGTGCCGGGGATTACAACGAACGCGTTAGGCACAAGGCCAAGTTATGAAGATCATGGTAATTTCCCCATAAGGTGTTTGCATTTGATTTAATAATAATAATAAATGTTTCTTATATAGCGCATTTCAAAACCGGAGGAATTCTCAATGCGCTTTACATGACAAAGGCTTATAATTTACATTTTACATTTAAACTTATATATCTACATACTACAAATAACATAATTTTGCTGAGTACAAATCAAAGTGCATCTTAAATTACAAAATAGGTCAATAGTTAACATAACAAAAATGTAGCTGCAATCTCAACAACCAACTAAAGTATAAGTATAACAATGGCACGTTATACATGTACCATTCATACTTACAAATATGCCTCTTTGAATAGGTAGGTTTTAAGCTGTTTTTTAAAGCTATTGGGGTTGGATTGGGAGCGAATTTCGTACGGTAGCAAGTTCCAGAAAGTTGGGCCGATAAAAGAAAATGAGCGTTCACCGTAATTTTTTGTTTTTTGTGGGGGTACACGAAGGAACTGCTGGTTTGATGATCGGAGGGATCTTGCTGGGGTGTAGACAGACAAAAGATCAGAGAGATAGCTCGGTGCGAGACCATGGATAGCATTGAAGACAAGTAGGATAATTTTGAAACGGATACGAAATTTAATTGGAAGCCAGTGAAGTTCTTTTAGAATTGGTGTGGTGTGTTCTTTTCGGGGGGATTTAGAAACAAGTCTCGCTGCTGAATTTTGTATTCTTTGCAGTTTTGTTACTTGTTTTTCCGGAAGGCCTACCAAAAGGCTATTACAATTATCGAGTAGAGACGAGACAAAGGCATGTACAAGAACTTCAGTGCTGGACTTATTAAGGTATGGACGAATACTGCCAATTTTCCTTAGTGCTAGGGAGGCATTCCGGCAGACCTTATTAACGTGAGGTTGCATATTCAAATGTTTGTCTAGAACAACACCAAGATCTCGCACCGACTTAGAAGGGGGGACCTGATTATTTCCTGATGTAATTGGGGGGAATTCCTGACATGCCAATTCCTGTGGGTCGCTTAGACCCTTGCTCTATGCTTAGACTCGTTTTGCAGACGTCTAGCTGATGACTTAAAAGAGGCAACGGCGTAGCCAGGCGTAGCCAAGATTTCGGGTCTTTTCTGTTTTGTTTTGAACTTGAGGGAATTTCCTTCCACGTACACCGCGTGCGCCGACTAGCCAAAATGTTCAGCAATAATAGAGGGCGCTGTTGAACAGTTCCAGAAATAAAGACACTGTTGTTCGACAGAAACATTGCTTCGTGCTGTAAAAAATGAAATTATTAAAGTGTCGTCTTTATCTGAGTGATATAAACTAGTAGATAATAAAGTCGATAAACTGTCCTATTATTTTGGAGTTTCAGCCTGAACAATAAACTGTTTAAATTGCTATTTTCACCCAAGATTTGCACCCATACAGAAAATAATTATCGACTTTTATAAAACTTGGTACCAAAAATGCAAGCATTTTTTCAGAGTTGGAAATGTAAGAAAAAAAAGATAGTTTATCAAATTGTCTTACTGCAAAGTTAATGATCAACTTTTAGCAGTTTACACATACAAGTACATGTACTAATTAATGTAAAACAAACAAGGACAGGTTTAGTTGAGTACTTTATTTACAAGTTTTCCACAGGCTCTCAAAATATAGGGACATAACCACTTATAAAACAAGGAATTTGTAGACATAGGGGAATTTATGGCAGATTGGTGTAAACTATGTTAAATTGGTTAATAAATTTGAAAATTGTCTTATTAGGCACACCTTCTGGGCAATTTTCCAAATAGTCAAAATGACTACCACTGGGCTTCAAGTTAGTCTATAAGGACAAATCTTCAATGAACAAATATTTTTCTTATGACATACATCTCTCCCCATCTCTGTCATATTTTGCACCAATTTGCCTGACTACATGCATTACTCTTTTGTTATGATACAAGTCTAGTCATCCTATTGAAGCCATCTTATTATTACAGAATGTTACAAACAATTAATATTAAGGTTATGTACAATATACTTTAATCAGCAATTTTGCACCCAATTTATTGCCAAATTTACTCAAATTTGGCTGTGATAAAACCAGAAGCAAATTTCATAGAGCTGCTTAACCAGTTCGCGCCGGATGACGTATATAAACGCAAAAATTTACCCAAATTAAAAACGGATGACGCATAAACACGCCAAGTTCAAGTTCGGAAATGTATGTCAGCAGCGCGCAAGGCCGAAAATGCGTGGGTGTGCTTCCCGGCACTATCAGCCTGAACCCGCTTCGGATCGAGTTTCGTTAAAAATAATATGTTAAAATAATCCCGGCGCGAACTGGTTAAGCATAAAATTTGCTTAAGCACAAAACATTCTTACTTATAGTGAAACCAGCTTAATACCAGCCACAACTACATGTGATGTATACTGTTTGTGATTGCTGTTGTTAGCTTAGCATAACAATCGCATGGAATTGTGGCTCCTTACCTGATTTATTAAGCAAGGGTTTTTGTGCTTATGCAAAAATTTGTGCTTAAGCAGCTCTATGGAATTGGCCCCAAGACACGTCTAAAGCATAATATCTAAAATGTTAGGGCGACAGGCGATTTCATTGTACGGCTACAGACCTCAACAACAACAACAATTTTACACCCTGTGTAAAGAATTCAAATTGATTGGTGAAATGGCGAGATGTTCAGATTAACGAGACTGTCCCGTCAGTTACGAGCGATGCGATTGGCTGGTATCTCATGATATACTGTGCACCTTCCTCAAGGTCGATGACCTCGGCACTGAAAGATAAAGCAAAGAGAAATCAAGTTAACTGATGTTCTATGACAAATGTATAACCCATTAATTACTATAATGTACTAACCCAAACCTACCAGCACAACAGAAAATACACTTTTCAATAGAAAACAAATGGAGGAAAACAGTTTTTTTGTTTAGGAGTACGTGCATTGTTGATGTCTGGAACAGAGTACCTATAACCAACTGTACAAATTAATAATAATGTGACAATACAATTGAGAAGCAACTTCCAAGATTTAAATGTTGGTCTTAGGTTTCTTTAACCAGTTCGGGCCGGAGGACGTATATACACGCAAAGTTTTTCCGAGATTCAAAACGAATGACGCATAAACACGTCACGAGCAAGGCCAAAAAATTGTCTGTCAGCAGCGAGCAAGGCCAGAAATGTCATGGGTATGCTTCCCGGTACCATCGGCCTGAACCCGCTTCGGATCGGGTTTCGTTAAAAATAATCCCGCGCCTCGGCTCGGTGAATGTTACATTAATCTTGGTGCGAACTGGTTAACAAGTACCCATTTTTTTTTTCATTCTGGTGCCCGTATTTTCTTTAATCACGGTTCCCATACTACCCGTAAGTGCAAACTAATTGAATTTGTATTTTCTTTCTCAACCCCGTCCTAATTTTTCCCCTATGTGCCCCACTTGCATGGGAATGTATACAGGTCGGGTGTAACAGGGACACCAAAAACAGCTCACACTTTTGGATCCCTTATTTGTGGACCAAACATGATGTGAGACACTCGCTTTGAATGACACGACAAAGACTTCAGTTTGTGTAAGGGTCGGTGTGTAAGATAACGGCTTACTTTTGGTCATCTTCCAACTCCGGCTCGATGAGAACTTGTTCCTGTTTTTGGTTGGCTCTCAGGAACACGTAAGCATCTCTGTTGGGCTTTGGGGCTTTGACACAAATATTGAAAGAACAAATCTTGTCAGAACTTGAAAATTCAGCTGGGTACTTAAAAAAAACGTTGAGAAAGCACTGCCGTCAATATGTAGTAGTCTGGGTACCCTTATCAAAATGGTCCATCGTCAATAGACTGTCTAAAACGTCGAGTTATTTAAAAACCACACAACTCACTAAAGAGAATTGTCCACGTGGTGCTACCAAAAACAACTTATCCTCTGACCACTTACAAAATAAATTCTTTTTAGCGAGAATCTGTGTTACGTGATTCCTAGCGGTGTTAATAAAATTTCTTTAGCAGATCTACTTTTTAATGACCGAAAATTGGGGATTCTTTTTAAATGTATTTAGAGGTGCAGTAACAAGCTACACAACAATGCTAAAAATCAAATTTAAAATAAAAACTAAATTGAAAATTCAGACATGTTGCCTACCTCTTTTGTCTTGTTCCAGAGCTTGCAGGTTGGGCGGCATATGTCTCAGGGCGACTGATTTGAAATGACTTTCTGTATTCTCTGCAAATCTGTAATCAAACATATTATTATATTTTTTTTTTTAGATTGGAACAAAGAAATTGACTCGAGCAGGGCTTGAACCTGCAACCTCTAGATTACTGTTTCGGTTTTTTTGCTCACAACATTTTTAGTTGAATCACCTCTGCCAGCCATGTTGAAAATAAGTTTTCTGAATTTATTTGGAAACGCAAGACAACTCTAAACAATTCTGTCACCCAAAAACACCAAATGAAATTAAATTACTTAAAACTCAAGGCTGGGAGTGTCTGTCATCAACCTTGATCAGTTGTGTAATGACAGGCCCCATTTTTATGATATTGGCTTCCAAATTTAATAAAAGGTACTTATGCCTGTTGTCTAGCATATGTTGAAAAGGATTCTTCAACAAAGATGTTTTGTTTTTACTTTCTCGTCAAGGTCCTGATGTAAACTCACTCTTTTGCAAAGGCAAATTCCTCCGGCGATAACCTAGATGGCTCATCATCCTTCCTCGCTGCCTCTTTCTTTAAGATGTTGTGAAAATACTTCTCAATCTGCAACAAATAGGAAACAGCCAACTTCTGCTGAAATCAAGATACTAAAAATAACTAATGCTTCAATTTTAAAACGGTCAGTAAGCAGCATAAAAACTACATTTAAAAATTTGACAAAATACCTTTCCCAATCGTATCCTCAAGTAACTGTTTAAAATGTACCTTATCCTATCAATCTGGAGAAGAAAAAACACAACAAAATACTGTGAAGAGCATTGTTCATTTTTACATGGAACTCATCCATGAGAGCCCGAGTGGATATTTTTGCAATGTTGGTGAGCAAAATTCTCGTAAATTTCACCTTTTAGTTTGAGCACTTTTAAGCTCAAACTTGATGTTCATAGTATTCAGTGGGCTCCTATGATTATTTTAAACATATATCATAGTATTTTAAAATGCGTGATTTTTTATTAAACATTTTGACATTAACGGTATATTTATTCCGGTGCATTATCTTAGGTTTCTGGGTTAGGGCAATGATCATAAAGTGCGCGTAGCGCTATGCGGCACTCTACGATCATTGGTTAGAGTACAATAGTGTTACGCGTATGCGTAAAAAACGCCTAGTCAGCGTAATTTGGTCGCCATAAAATTATGGTTTTGTGCGACTGTGAATAAAGAATTGCCCCAATTTCTTTTATAATACGAGAGTAGAGAGTTTGTTGCATATAAATGATTACTCTTCTTGTGTCAATGGCATAAAAGTGCAATTTGAGCTTGTTGACACTGATCGAGTTTATTGACGCTTGTGGACACTGGCTGTCCCTAGGAAGTACCTCCATCTTATGCACAATGATGCGGAAGTCGCCCTTCTTGCAGCGGCTAATATTGCTCTCCATCTGTTGGATCTGTTCCAGGATGCAGTCTACAAGCTCCGATTTACTCTCCAAGAGGTCTGGGGCAAACTTCTCGTTCAGCCATGCCTGCAAAGTAAATACAGTTAGGGGTGATTAAATGGCCAAAAATACTAATTAAGGTTAGTGATAGCCCGTGCAATAGTGTCGATTGAGGGCGCTGTTCTTTTCACAAGTAGTAAACTTGACATTAAGTGTTTTGATCACTATAGTATAATCTGCCCATTTCGAAAATGCACATTTCGAAAATGCACATTTTGAACGGACACGGCACTTTCAAATTAAATGCAACAACAAAGAAATGTTAAATCTTAAAAAAGAATAAGGGGTAATGACAATTGTAACTGCCACTCAGCTTCATAGGTTTGTGTTCAAATTTTGCAGTTTTCATATTATTTAATGTTTGTAATGCATGATCTAGTCGAAAACGCCTGTTATTTAACCTCTTCTATTTTCTGCAGTACATCTGCTGCCGTCATTTCCACTTCATCATCGCTCCATTCTTCATTGATGTCGTCTTCACCACTCGCCATTTTAATTCACAGAATAGCTTTTTATTTCTGCAACAAACAAGTGTGTGCCGCGATAAATCCACTAGCACTAGCAGCAGTATATAGTGCACTGCATGCAGCGCGCTACGTACCTTCATGTACGTTTTGCACGTACGTACTTTTTGTGCACATGATGTAGTAAACAAACTTCCCGCGGTCCGGTTGGCGCCATCTTGTTATTAAATCACGTGATTAATTAACAATCTGTTGATAATGGTTGTAATTGTACACCCTTTCAACACTTTTGCAAATACCATCTGTTTGATAGACCATTTACCCAATTAATGTCAATGATTGAAATGTTACGGGATTCTAAAAATAATTCTCATTCATATTCATTATGTTGTTTACTCAACTCTCGAGACTATACGAATTTATGCGAGACTAGACGAGAGATCAGTCACTGAGGAGAAAAATGTCACTATGGCGTCTCGACGCAGTGCGCTATCCTCATTTTTACCGATAAGTACTGGTGCAAATGAACCACACAGAGAGTTATTTGAAGCCTGTAGAAACGGTGATATCACGAAGGTGAAAAAGCTGGCGAATTCCACCAACGTAAATGCGAGGGATACGGCAGGAAGGAAGAGTTCTCCTCTCCATTTTGCAGCAGGTTGTTCATTGAACTTGGCTGGTTCATTTGTCATGATTGTTACATTAATCATTCTGACTCATTCGCCATTGACAGTCATGATACTGACAGTTGTTGTTTGTCTTTAAATTTCAATTCGAAATCAAATTCGTATTCGATTTACTATTATTATATATAGGCTAATGAGTGGTAACATGTTTTGATTTGAACTTTTCTTGCCTAGACGGCCATATCGCGAATAGCAAAATATCACAAGAGGGCGCTGCTGCCCAAAGCATTTTGGGTAATATTATGGGACAACCATCCAAGAACTCGCACGAAACGCATATTGGATTACGTACATGTGTGGTCGGTCAGCCGGCCGCGCGCAGCGCTATGCCCCTAACCCTACCAATGATGCATTGCGGTTCTGATTAGCGATATACCTTATGTGTCCTTCTTTATTCATTGTTCAAATTTAAGCCAGGGCCCCCCTAAACAATATACCTGCTATTTTTCTTTGTTTTACTTTCAGGCTAGGTAAGTTATAACGTTATTTACTTAATCATAACACTAACGTAAATGATTTACATGTTTAAACACCCTGATGTTAAATCTTTAACTTATTTGATTTGTATGAGTCAGTAGTTAATCTTATTCATTTTTTGTTTCATTTAAACTTGACTTGAGGAGAAAGTAAAATTACTTTTGATTTTGAATTAGGTATAATTTGTTTAATCAATTTATATAGGGCCAGCCTAGTAAAACCACATGAGTATTTTTACACTTAATTACTAGGGCCTAAAGTCAGTGGCAGCGTTATTAGGGGGGGGGGGGGGGGGTGTTTGTCCCCTTTACACAAAAATAAAAATGAACCTCAAAGAGTTGTATATTCTTTGCCCTGTGTTAGGATTTGGTCGCAAGGATGTTGTGGAGTTCCTACTGCAGAATGGGGCCAATGTGCATTCGCGAGACGACGGTGGTCTGATCCCCCTCCACAATGCCTGCTCCTTTGGCCATGCAGAGGTCGTGACCTTACTTCTCAGGCACGGAGCCGATGCGAATGCAAGGGATAACTGGAACTATACCCCTCTTCATGAGGCTGCCATCAAGGGAAAGATTGATGTCTGCATCGGTGGGTAGCATAAGGACTCTGTAAAAGCACACAGGGTTCTGCAAGTAGTACCTCTCTTAACCCTAACTACCCCAAGCCCATCAAACTCCAACTGCAGGATTTGCTAGGTTTTGACAGGTTTGGTACCAAACATTAGCAACTCGGACAAAATTTGGTTTTAAATCCCACCACTAAAAAAAATGAATGTACATGTATTTGTTTGGCTGAACAGTTTTGCTTCAAAATGGCGCCGACCCTAACATCAGGAACACAGATGGCAAGACAGCCTTGGACCTTGCCGATCCGCCTGCCAAACAGGTCCTGACAGGGGAGTACAAGAAAGACGAGCTGCTGGAAGCCTCACGCAGCGGCAATGAGGAGAAACTGGTTGGGCTTATTACCCCTCTCAATGTCAACGGTCACGCGAGCGACGGCAGAAGGGTAAGAATGGTAACCAGTTTGCGCCGGAATTATTTTTTAACATCAACGAGCCGAGGCGCGGGATTAGTTTTAACGAAACTCGATCCGAGGCGGGTTCAGGCCGATGGTACCGGAAAGCAGACCCACGCATTTTCGGCCTTGCTCGCTGCTGACAGACATTTCCTGGCCTTGCTCGCTGCTGACAGACATTTCCTGGCCTTGCTCGCTGCTGACAGACATTTCCTGGCCTTGCTCCCTAATCGAACAATTACGCAACTTCAATAAGTTGCTTCATTTTGTCTAAAGTAGAGTCCCTGACCAGACTACCAGAAAGACATTTTTTTAAAGGGGGGGGGGGGGGGGGGGGTAGGGGAGAGCTTATTTGAACGCAAAACCTTTTAACAGGTCAGTGTAGCAATATTCTGCTATAAAATTGCAACCCCCAAATGCACTCATTTAACAAAAATTACAACAAAAGCATATGTTGTCTTTAATTACTCACCACTACCGCAGATTTCCATTCTAAGCAGGATTTTACTTAGAGAGTCTTGACTTTGTGTTTTTGTTTTGCAGTCTACTCCCCTTCATCTTGCCGCTGGCTATAATCGCGTTTCCATTGTCCAGCTGTTACTGCAGCATGGTGCGGACGTCCATGCCAAAGACAAGGGGTGAGTTAGCAGAGCTGAATCTCACTGAAAATGTCCTTCCGTGCTTATTGCAGAGGGTGTTGATGAAATGAAGTAACGAGTCAATTTCCACATTTACCCCAAACCCCAAAGGGGTATTCTGTGAGCACCCTGCCAATTGCATCAGATTGCATCGTTTGTCAAAGTGACTTTGCTGCAGAGTGCAGCGAGATACGTCCGGTCAGAAATCTCAAGGTCGCACTGCTTCAGAGTCTGCAGTCACCCAACACAGCAGGATTCAACTCTGGCATTGTTCAATGGGAACTAGCTCTCAATGGTCTTTGACTGTGGTCGTCTATGCACTTTTGTTGACAGCAGAATGCGTTAACCCTAACCCTCCAGGGTATTTTGGCTAGAAAACCTGCCACACGCAACAGATTGCATACTTTGTCACATTGACTTGTGTGCAGAGTCCAGCAAGGTCAAGCAGTCACCACAGATGCACTGTGCTGGATTTGGCAGGGTTAGGGTTAAAGTGTGCTAGACTTTTTTTTCTTATGCACTGCGCTGTGTCTAGCAGGGCGATGGTTAACCAAAACCCTCCTCAATTCTCATCAATCCTCCAAAATTCTCTGGGCAGATTTGGAGGATTTAAGACCATTGTGACTGAATGGCCAAAAAGTGTCGGTTGAATTTGGAGGATACATTGGCTGTACCCAGCATTGTTAATGTTTAGCCATGCATAATGGAGCCCTACCTTATGCTCGATATAATCCACACTGTTTCTGAATGTCATCCAGAAAGAATGTTGCAACCTGACGCTGTTTTTTTCTCTTCTTCTTCGTATATCACCTCGATGAAGGTCAATCTGTGTCAAAATGTTGAAAAGACATTAATCTGGGACTGAGAAACATTTTCAATTTTTGGTAGGAAATAGTTTGAGATTTGTCTCAACTTTCTATAGACTTTATACACATCCGCTAAAGTAAATTCATGAGACTACATTCTTTTTATTTGATGTAACGTTTGACATCTGTTAGTTTATAAAAGTGACTGTTCTTGTTCATCCACCTGTCTTGTAGTGGTCTGGTTCCCTTGCACAATGCCTGCTCCTATGGCCACTTTGAGGTGACCGAGCTACTCATTAAGCATGGTGCCAACGTCAACGCAATGGACTTGTGGAAGTTTACCCCACTGCACGAGGCCGCCTCCAAAACAAGGTAGGATCACCGGCTCATTCAAACAGAAAGAGATATAAACCTAATTGACAAGGCATAAGAAGGACTGAATATGTGACCCGCTCCATCGTAATCAGGAATAAGTCGCTGGGGCCGTTTTACGCAATCAGCCATTGAAGTGAACGCATGGGTGGAAATCTTGACCAAGTGGTTTTTCTGAACATTGTATTTTTAGGAAGTGTAGTTATCACAGATTATTGTCATAAATGTCTTGTATGTAAAAACGATCAATAAAGATGAAAATGAAGAAAAATTGTGTGCGCTGTCCATATGATTTTGGTCAATTTTGTTTATTTCAAAGCTGTTTTTCTCGGAATGTGGATCCGGCAAATAAATATACACCCGTCATCTTCATCAGACCATAACTCGTTAACCTAAGAAGATACACACTTGTGATGGGTATCATTAGAAAGCTTATGCAATTCCCTTTCTCACCATGTGCATATCTCAAAAAGTCATTTCGAGACTTATTCCTGATTTCGATGGAGCGGGTCACATATAACAATGATTACATCCTGGGAACTTTACATTTGTAAATGACTGGCTTCTATCTAATAAGTCAACTAAATGTGTTGATGCTTTCAATAGTAGTGCAGTTCCCGTTTAAAATGTGCCTGTTCGAAACGTTCGAAACGTTCGAAACGTTCAAAACGTTCGAAACGTTCGAAACGTTCGAAACGTTCGAAACGTGCAAACTGCGCGTCCTCCGGTAGACCTGCAAACGTCGCAATATAGAGTGCAGTGTCCACTAAAAATGTGCAGAAGTGCGTGGCAGTTTATACCGCCACATTTGCAGCCCTTTCTTGAAGCTTTCTTGAGACCGCTCATCCAATCAACTTTAAACTTGACACTGCACATTCTTGAGTCCTGAGCAATACTTACAGATTCAAGTACTTTAGAAATATTAGACACAATTATCGCTGTATACGCAAGTTTATTGAAGCTCGTGAATATCCGCAGGCTCGAGGTGTGTTCTCTCCTACTGAGTCATGGGGCGGATCCTAACATTGTCAACTGTCATTCTAAGAGTGCAATCGACGTCACACCAACAAAGGAACTGAAGGAAATGCTGCAATGTGAGTACAACAAAAAGAGTTTTGTCACATCTGGGGCTAATTTTATTAAAGGTAGTATACACCATTGGCAAACATAAAAAACAAACTACTTAATTATTATGAAATACCTTACATGATTGTACAAATTCACACGCACTGAAATGTAGGTTCTGTGTATTAAAATAGGAAGTTCTGTTTATTAAAGGTGGAATCTTCTTTTTCGCAACTATCCATTAAGTAACCAACCAAAATACTGTTAAAAAGCCTACTCCTTGTAAAGATATTAATGATTCCAAACTCCCTGTGAAATTATTCTTTCTGACATGCTGTCATTTTCACGAAAAAAACCAAAGAATGTAATTTCCAAAGATGCGTCTCGGAGAGGCACTTTTGGAAATTTCTGCAAATAGTGCGTGCACTATTGTGACTAAGCAAATGTTGAGAATATTCTTTAAGAATATTATTTCTCAGATAATGCAGCATTCACAGAGCTAAAAATGTTGCCAGGGGCCAATTTCATAGAGCTGCTAAGCACAACAATTTGCTTAGCACACAGCAGTCTAGCTCATTAAAAGAGGTTACCAGCCCAAATTCTACAGGTTTTTCATGCTAAGCCCAAAACCAGCTAATTATCCATCGAAAACAATAAAGATCATGTAATAATGTGAACATTTGTTCTGTAACCTTGTTTTTGCCAAGGACAAATTTTCATGCTAAGCACATAGTTGTGCTTAGCAGCTCTATGAAATTGGCCCCTGGTTGTTTGTCGAATAGATTTCTTTGTATTCTAAGCACTTTTGCTGCTTCGAATGAAAAGAAAATTGCACAACCGACATTATGGTCTATTGTCCCTTTAACAGCAACTTAACATTTGTACATTAACAGATGAATTTCGAGGCAATGCAATCTTGGAGGCTTGCAGGCAAGCCGATATGACGCGAGTCAAGAAACAGATTGCCCCAGACTTGGTCAACTTCAAGAACCCCCAGACACTAGACAGCCCTCTGGTAAGTCTATTAACCCTCACCCCCTAGGCCTTACTTTGGGCTAAAGCACTGCGTACTACAGAATACTACTTAGTATTTTGTAGCACTGGGTCTCTCCATGACTGGTGATTGGGTGTGTACTGACAGAGTACAGATACTGCCAACTACAAAATACTAATAGTGGCAATACAGGTCAGTAATACTTACCTGGCAAAAAATGCAGTAGTCCAGCCTTGACCCATTGCTGTGTCCCAAGTGACAATTTTTGCTGTAGAGTTTTGAACACCTTACACAGCATACATGGGCCATGCACACTCAGCAAGCAGAGGGACCCAATGCTAAAAAGTACTACGAGTGCAATTAGGGGTGAAGTACCCAATACTAAAAATTACTACAGGCATTGCACACAAGTCAGTGAGAGTACTGCATACTACTTTTTACTACTAGTAGTAAAAAGTAGCATTAGGTAGGGTTAGGGTTAACTGAGATTTGTGTAAAAATCACTCTTATTTAGGAGGAAAAAAACCCTAATTTTTTGTATTTGTGGTTTTACTTTGTACTTGATTCTTCAGCCTTTTTTCTGCAGGACCAACCTAAGGCAAGTTCCATCCAGGACCAATGGTTCACTCGAGTCGTGGTTGGTTTTTGACATTCATACCGCATGTGCCAGGAAGTCGCAGTGCGAACGACTCCAGTCGGACTTTTGTGACGCTGAAACATCGTACTTACAAAACACTAGCAAAACACTCTTTTAACCTAATATTTCCGTTTATTTACCTTCAGATAGTGATTGCATAGTTTGGGATATCTTACATAACCGCTGATTTGATCGTACAATGGTGGCAAACTAACGCGGACAAAATATGCCATTTTGCGCGGCAAAGTTTGGTTGCATCATTTGTTGAGTATACAGTGTTTATGAAATATGCATGTGAAGGGCAAAAACCTAATATTGAATTTATATCACCCTGGGGCAAATTCCACCTTTATGAAATGTATTGTTTTTCCCTGTCGTTCAGCACTGTACCGCAGGGTCCGTCTTTCCCAAGAGAAGACAAGTGGTAGAATTACTCATCAAGAAAGGTGCTAACATAGTGGATAAGAACAACGAGTAAGTTGTCTTAGAGAGAGCAAGAGACGATTCAATACAAGTAGCAACGTAGTGTTTCAACCCCAGCATACTAGCCATTAATTTGGGGTACAGTACACAGTACTACTTAATACTACCCTCAATACTACACAATACTACATTCACAGGAATGATTTGTATTCTCAAAGTTAAAAAAAATAGGCTTAAAGGTAGTATACACCATTGGTCATTGCTTAATTATCATGAATGAGTAGATTTGGGGGGTTGTATTTTATAGTAAATATCGTTTAACTGAGCTGTCCGAAGTTTTAGAATCATGGATGCCAAGAAAAGCACGAAAAACAGGGGTTTTTTTTCAACCAGCGTCGAGCAGTTATTCTTATGTTATCTTTGTTTTTCGCGATCGCCGTCCGGCGAGCGCAAATTTTTCATTATAAAATGTGACCTGTTCCAACGAAACCCGGACAAAGTCGACTTTTTAGTTTTTCAGATTTTGCTTTTTTCAAAATCTCTAGGTTCTCAGCTTTTAAATGATGTATCATTTACATATGTACCCCCACCCTATCTTCCCTGGGGTCTGGATTTAGTGATAAAACCCTGACAACCTAATTATGAGATAAACAGCTTTGAAGTTCAGAAAAGCGTATTATTTCTGTACACAAATGTTTCACAAAATTGACAAAAAAACACACTTCTGGTGGACGGATTTTGTTCAAATTTGAGGAGATTGTAGATTAATAGTGAGTGACTTAGGAAAACCTAAAACCTCAAAATGGTAAAATCCATCCAGAAATGACTTCAGGAGTACATTGTGACAAAACACATTGTGCGACTTTGTCCGGGTTTCGTTGGAACAGGTCACAAATTATATTTTTCAGAATAATTACAGGATATCTAGCGCAATCCTTTTGGTGGATGCTCAAAATCAACATTTACTTTCAGATGAGTAAGATATTTCTTAATAATTTGGTAGTAAATATTTTCGATATCTGCAAATGGTGTATACTACCTTTAAGCTCTACCTTTCTGAACTCTTCAAACCTTTTGAAAGCCCTCCTCATGAATTTTGAAGGAATTTTGGTAGTAAACTAGCAGTTGGTTCATAAGTTCTTGTCAATTTTGTCTCAACAGAGGGCTGACACCACTGCATGTGGCAACAGACAAGGGCTACGTTGAGGTCATGGAACTCTTACTGGAAAATGGTGCCAAGGTTGGTAGATTACTGAGGTTACTAAATGGTGATGTGTGTATCGGAAACGGGTACCAGACGACTATGACTTGCGCCAACAAAAAATGGAATCTTGATCATTCTCAGTAATGTGAAAGGAATAACGAAATGAGATCGGAATGGTTTTAGAAAACTGTATTCATGTCAAATGTTTGTAATCTATCGGCTCCGTAATAATCAGAAACATTGTTGAACAAACAATCGGATTAGTAAACAAAATCTAAACCTGACATTTTAGCCTGGCTTAGTGATCCGTGAACAAAAATGTTTTTCATGAATTTGGTAGGTAAAACAGCAACTCCTGAACCACAAAAGCAAAATTAGGTGACTGCTTACACCTTGTAGTTTGTTTTTCTTTGCTTTGTCTTTAAGTTGACCCAAACAATTTTTTTACAGAGGACCCATCTTTCTCACTCGCCCTGTGAAATATCCTCTCTTTTTTTAGTTTGAGTTGTATTAAATAGAACAAGTGGGAAAACTCCATGTTTTAAACTTTGTGCTCGACCTGTCGTTGGGAGCCCGAGAATTCCAACAGACGACAGGTAGTTACGTAGGAGAACTCGAAGTGACGAATGTTGGAGGAGTGAAAGCTTCAATTCTGGAGCCTAATCTAATTTTTTTTTTTACTTTTGCTTCGTCGTTGGTTTTGCCTCCAACTTCTGAATATCTTAGAAGCAAACCAAATGGAAACATTCTACCTTTTGGCTTCGTGTCAACCGTTTGAATGTTTATAAAGCTTAACAGCACCGGAATGCAGCTGGAGTTCCTGAAGTTGGGGTCCTAAAAACGACTTAAGCCGAAGACGAGATGAAGCCAGGCATTGGGAAAAGCCTGAGAATCCTTATGATATACTTTGGGTGGTCTCAGGAAAAGACTCAACTCTGACACCACTACTATTCCCTGTTTTTTCTTCCACCATAGGTGAATTCAACAGACAACATGGGCCAGACGCCACTCCATCGAGCCGCCCGGGAGGATATCCCAGAAGCATGTAGACTCTTGCTGTCCTACGGAGCGGACACAACGGTGTTATCATTGCAAGGGTTCACCCCGGTGCAACTGGCGTCCGAGGCCGTGCAGAAAATCATCCAGGGTACATATCTTCACGTTATCTTTAAGTCTAACCTTCCCAAATCCTCCAAATTCCTATTTGCCAAATGGAGGAATTTGGTGGATTGAGGCTGTATGGCAAAACAAAAATGTACCTGTACCTTGTGTGGTTTATGTTTAGCCGTGCATAAATGTAGGCCTAGATAATAGTTGAGATCATCCACACTGCACCTGGATATCATCGACGCTGCCTCAACATATCAACAGCACTGCTGGAGGATCGAGTCAGTGGGCACCCCTCTAGTAAACAAATTAAAGGAAAAACGGGGGATTTTGGAGGATTGAGGATGCATCCTAGCAAAAAAGTCTGGGGAGTAAGGGTTAATGGATCTACCATTTTACACCCTCGATGCTCTGTATTAGGGCCCCAAAAATTAGGATAGTTAAAACTTCAACATAAAGAATAGCATTAACTTGCCAGTGCCTCACATTTTCAGCACGGCATACAAATGAGTGTGTTTAAAGGAACATTTCGGCTTTCTTTACACAAATAAGCCATTTGGGCGTGACCCCCGAGTTAAATTTAAATAATATCTGGTACACTGACTTGCTCACACAGCTTGGCACATTTTATCTTTGAATTCTCCAGACCAAAGACACTGTTGCTATATCAAGTGATTCGTAGCAAGCATTACGCTAGCAACCCCCAGCTCCGGAATGGTCTGGTGTCTTTGTGCCATTCTCACCCATTGTGAACAATGTATTGGTGCTGAACGTCTGTTACGTAACTATGCAAGAGCTTGCCCTGAATCATGTGATATAGCAACAGTGTCTTTAGTCTGGAGAATGTAAAGGTCAACGGTGGCAAGCTATGTGAGCAAGTCAGTGTACCAGATGTTATTTAAATTTAACTCGGGGTCACGCGCAAATGGCTTATTACATTTATATACCATGTTTAGTACTCGTAATGAACTTGACCACAAAACTGGTCTGTTGCATGTTACTTTCTGCACCCGGGACTTTAGCTTACACTAGTACTCTGGGTCATCGTTGGGAACATTAGCAGTTTTCGTAATCATAGCTTCGTTTTGCTGTTTTCAGTTGAACAAAGGCTGAATGCAGTGGACGAGAGTACCGAGTTTTTAGAATTCTCCAAGGCAGGCGACATGGATAATATACAGGTAAGAGGCATCATTAAGCACATTGTAGAAAGTAGTCCTTAGGGTAGAATGCTTGAATCATTTCGATTGTGACACGGTCAGGGTTACTAGCTTTTGTATAATACACATAAACAGATGTGTGTTTACATGCGTTTGTTTATGGTGTAAATGGAGGACACATGCCTGGCGACACGAATGTGAATTGGGGTTAGGGTTAGAATCGAGGACGTCCTCGATTGAGATTCGTGTACAAAACCAATGAGAGCCCAATGAGAGTACAAACAAAGGAAATTATCGAGAGGAACAAAAGAAACTCCTTGATTTACACCATAAACAAACGTGCTTGTACATTTAGTTGTACAGTGTGTCGCCCAAAATTCATATTTGTAAGCATGTTTACATGCTAAACATGTTTAGCATGAGGGTGGATAGTGTTTAGCCATTGAACATTGATGTTTAGGAATTGGACACGTGCGTTTAGCTGCTAATCACCAACAGCTCATCCACATTGCAACACTTGAACATCCAAACAAAATTAAAAAACTTGGTCCCATGGTCAATTCGACCTTTCTTGGGAAATTACTCATAACTCTGTCAAACATCAGATTTTGACATTTGATGTCTCATTTAAAGTGGACAGGTGTATGTTTCAAACCATACCTATGTTATCTATGTTAATGTTGGTTACACATTTACGTGTGGCATTCCGTTATATTTTGTTTGCATATGGCATGACTTTAACAAAAAAATCTAAATTAAAGTGATTTTGTAACGTGACACACAAATTTGAACCTCTTTTCCATTCAGTCACTGGTCTCCAGAAACCCACACATTGTAAACTGTCGAGACAAGGAGGGGCGACACTCCACACCCCTCCATTTTGCAGCAGGTTACAACCGGGTCGCTGTGGTAGATTACCTCTTGCAACATGGGGCTTACGTCCATGCCAAGGACAAAGGGTGAGTCTATCAATTGTCTTCTGTCCCAACCAAATGAGCTTAACCAGTTCGAGTCTGATGCAGTGTATACATGCAAAGTTTGTCCGGAATTCAAAATGGATGACGGACAAATATCTGTCAGCGACCGGCTCGCAGCAAGACAGGCTGGAAATATCAGGGTGTGCTACCCACAGATGCCGGCCTGATCCCGACTCTTATCAAGGTTTTTAAAAAAGAATGTGTCCAGTCAATGTCAAAATAATCCTGGCGTGAACTGGTTAAAGTCGGAAATTGCAATTTGGTAGAACAGGGCAAAAGTGAAAATAAGAAGGGGTGGTCGATCTGTAAGTCTTGTTTTACCTTTCTCCAATTTTGTTCTTCTGTCAAACAACATTAACAACCTATTTCCCCCGATTTGTATTATGTCGTCAATTTTAGAGAGAAAAAAACCAGAATGACATTTAAGATTACCAGGTTCTCTAATAACTAAATACTAATTCAGATACTTTCCTGTTTTCCGTTGTGTTTTGTTGACCAAAAAGGTAGTACTCTAGTGCAATTAATTGATTTCTCAAAGGCATCCATTGCACTGGAATGACCTCATAACATTTGCTTCTTTCTTGTAATCTCTAGTGGTCTAGTTCCCCTACACAATGCCTGTTCCTTTGGCC
Source organism: Crossaster papposus (assembly GCA_037893245.1). NCBI lineage: Eukaryota > Metazoa > Echinodermata > Asteroidea > Velatida > Solasteridae > Crossaster > Crossaster papposus. The sequence goes on along the minus strand of JBAIAA010000818.1, from coordinate 211,097 downwards.
ACTACGAGGTGTCGGAGCTACTGATCAAGCATGGTGCCGTGGTCAATGCGGCCGATCTCTGGAAGTTCACCCCGCTGCACGAGGCGGCCGCCAAGGGCAAATACGAGATCTGTAAATTACTACTTAAGGTAAGACACCATTTTAGTTGTGTGCATTTTAGTTCTCCACTTTTGCTAAAATGCCTCACATTTATTATTAAGAATTCTTTCTGGTAATGAAGCCAAGGATCCCTCCAAAAAGGCACTGTAGCCCGCCCGCAAGCCTGAAGAAACCTGTACTGTAGAGAAAAGACAATGAGAAGAAGGTACAGTTTTAGAGGTGGGAGGAAAACCCCAGAAGGATATTCTGGGGAAAACCCACGGAGTCAGGCAGGGACTGAAAACCCAATCCACATATTGGCCCAGGCGGGGTTCGAACCCGGGTCATAGTGGTGGAAGGCGAGGAAAGAACCGCTACGCCAACCTGACTCCACAACCTGATTTGTTCAGTTCAATCATGAATGATGTTCCAGCCTTTGAGCTGCTTTGGAATTTTGTCATCCAAGTGTAGCTGCCTTGATGTCAACATTTTCCCCTAAAATGGTTTTGACAGCACGGTGCCGATCCGGAGAAGAAGAATCGTGATGGCCACACGGCGTTAGACCTAGTCAAGGAAGGGGACCAGGATGTCCAGGACTTGCTGAGGGGGGACGCGGCCCTGCTGGAGGCCGCCAAGAAGGGCAATCTGGCCAGGGTGCAGAAACTGGTCACACCGGATAACATCAACTGTAGGGACTCCCAAGGAAGAAACTCTACCCCACTACACTTGGCAGGTGGGTGACTCTGAAGATTAAATATAACCAACCCCCCGATTTTTACGCAGCACTACGATGCGTCGCACCTTGAGTGTAATGCGTTAAAACTAGAGACACGTCGTACGATCCATTTTACAAAACTTTGCGTGTCTTTGGGTCGTCACAAAAAATTGCATGCTTTATAGCCAGTTTTACACTATAAATATTAAATTTACGAAACTATGAATATATGAATAAACCTTGAATATTGCGGTGTGAAGGTCGTATTTTATTTTAAATATTGAAATAACAATCATAGATGCCCCAAAAAAAAAAGCAAGAAAAACGGTGTTCAATGTCAACCGGTGTCGTGCACTGATTTTTTTTGGTAAAATTAAGTGGTTGTCCGGTCTGAATTTGAATGATCATATTTAGCCAGTGAATGCTAACTGGTGAAATGGAATTAATCCTTTTGACTATTGAATGCTGATGCAACGAGGCATTCATTATCAAACGAAATTGAACGAGCCGTGTTTTTTGTTAAAATTGGCCGAGAAAATCTGTATTATCACAGTACTGACAGGTTATAGTGCGTGTCTTCGTTCATTTTTGAATTAAACTTTTCTTATTTAGACTCTATTAACTTAGCTCGACCTTTATTTTCAGCTGGGTACAACAATGTTGAGGTGGCAGATTACTTGTTGGAACACGGTGCCGATGTGAATGCTAGAGACAAAGGCGGCCTGATCCCACTCCATAATGCCTCGTCCTATGGGGTACGTAACCAGTTTGGCCTGACAATTGTCTGTCCTTGTCTGCGCCGAAAGTTTTCCCCAGATTCAAAACGGATGACGCATAAACACGTCACGGGCAAGGCCAGAAATGTCTGTCAGCAGCTCTACTGTAATCTGGAGAAAACCTATTAACTCTGTTGAATGCAAATTTGAGAAAACGAAGGAAAACTGTTTTGTTCCGATGCTACCATGGACGCTGTCTGCACGCATAAAAGTATGTCCCCAGAATCAGCAAACGAGATTGGATCCCATCTCATCCCTTACCTAGTATGTCATGTATGTCATGTGTACTGATCTGGAAAAACCTAGCAAGTTGAATTGCTAGGTTTTTCACAGTACATCACAGTACATCTTTACATCAGTATATGCTTACATGACCATGCTAGGTTCTTCCAGATGAAAAACTGCCAACAGGGAAGAGTTTTACGCACTTTAACATTTTTAACTGAAGGGGAAAAACCTAGTTAGTCCAAATATGGGTCTAACTCAATTTTCACCAAAATTTGACTTGCTAGGTTTTTCCAGATTACAGAAGAGCTAGCAAGGCCGGAAATGCGTGGGTGTGCTTCCCAGTACCTTTGGCCAGAACCCACCTCAGATCGAGTTTCGTTAAAATTAATCTTAAACTAATCCCGGCGCGAACTGGTTAATAAGGTACATTGATCCATAAAGCCCCGCACCCTTGATGCTGTTACCAATCACACCTGTGGGTCATTCCGTGTCAATTATACATGCTTTTGGACCCGGGCCCTCGCAGATTGAAATGGTATTTGGTGTTATGATGGGCCTATAGATATGAGAAACTCTCGACCAATAAGAATGGCTAAACTGTCTGTGCGGTATTTATAAATTTCTCTTTACCATTTTTGAATATTCCGAAGAAATGCACCTACAGGACTGATATTATTAAAATTGTAAAGTTGCTCTTTTTTGCTGGCCTAACTTGGTTGGTTGACAGTAGTTTATTGTTAATTTACATGTAGTAGGCTAAACCCTTTTCTCTGAAAAACAAATACTACAAATCACTGGAGTGTCCTTCAATATTGATCACCATCTGCAAAAATTAGACCGGTGTGCCATTTTTCACGGGTTTAGCTCATAGTTGTAACTTTTAATTTTTTTTTTTGTATACACAGCACCTGGATATTGCCTCGTTACTTATCAAGCACAACACCTGCGTGAATGCCGTGGACAGGTGGAACTTCACACCCCTCCACGAAGCGGCTCAGAAGGGCAGAACACAACTCTGTGCTTTACTAGTAAGACAAACAAATTATGCTGTGACAATGTTTGTGTCCGTTTTGGTCTGGTTGATCTAAAAGTAAAGTTACTCCTACCTTTAATATTTTGTGGTCCCTAATGAAAAATAACTACTGAGCACTTTTTGGTCAAATAACCACTGATCAAAGAAGAAATTCGGTAGGAATCCAGCCATACTCTTTATGATAAATTTGCTTTGTTCAAAATGTGCTATTCTCTACCAAGGAGTGAATAGAGCTGTGGTGACCTAAGTGATGGTTTGTCTAAATTGCCTTTTGTGCCGAATGGCAGCAATGAAACAACCCTTGTCATGGAAAGGTGGTGGAAGATCGTTATAGGTACACAATGAATCTTTATTTTATTTACCTCTTTTATGTAAAGAGGATCAAAAATTACCGTAGACTCTTCTGATTTGTAACCAGCTTGCTCATGGTGCAGACCCCACCATGACCAACCAAGAGGGCCAGACACCCCTGGACCTTTCCACAGCCGACGACGTCCGCTCCCTCCTTCTAGACGCCATGCCCCAGGGTGCTGCCCTCGCGGCTGCCGCTAGGACCCACTCCCCGTCGGCACCCATCAACCCCAGTTCTCTGGTTCCCGCCCCGTCGACCCGCAGGCCCGGCACTGGGCTGGCATCAGACGACGTGGACGGGCCCCAGGGGGCGGTGGGAGGCATCGCGGTAGTCACGCCAGCACCGGTCAAGCAGGCCGTGGTGTCAACGTCGCAGACTGGGGACGGGGCAGCAGATAGCGGGTCCGTTGAGGGAACCGGCAATCCTATGGACATCAGCATAAGTAGCTTCTTGAGAGGGATGCAGCTGGACCATCTCAGAGACATCTTTGAGAGGGAGCTGGTGAGGAACCTAATGAATATCAAGTTGCCATGCCCTAGTTGTCAGGAGTATTAATTTGTGGTCTGCGGGTAATTCTGCAAGCTGGGGGTTCGAACCCACTTCTACACATAATATGGGTAGAGGCATTATTAATGCCTTGCTGTGGACTAGTTACCCATCCCAACCCTATTCATACTGTGAAGAGATCAGATTGTCTTGTTTCAGTGTGAGCTGGTTCTTCCACACTTTCCTCTAGTAGCCCACGCCTCAAGAACAAGTGGCCTTTGGCCTTGTGATGGGCAATTTGCAATTTAAAAAAAGTAGAATATTTTTTCACAATACATAAAAATAGGCTAGGTTTATAGTTGGTTGTGCGAAGGTCACTTGAAGAAGTAATAAATATGCAAATACGACACGGAAGTTAGAGAACACTGTCTTGGAATCAGAAAACTTTAATTTTCCTTGTGAATATTTTTTTCTGTCGTGGCCCATAGGTTTTGTACGGAGGAACTCTGATGATACCTGAAAATGGAATTCTTTTCACCTTGTGTTGTTATCAAATTTACCTCAAGGAGATACAGGCTAGATTAACATGCCTAAAGAGGAATTGAACCCGTCAATACTGGGATAGTTGAACTGTTGCTCCACCAATTAAACTGTTCAGACATATGCTCGTGTTCTCAAATTATCAGTGTCTTTGTTTAGTGAAGCTCTTCTGGTGGGTTCTGACCTGCACCCTGGAGAAAAATACATTACAAGTTTTAGGGATACCTCTGCTCATAGGGTTGGATAGCTCAGTTGGTTGAACACTTGTTTGTTTTCTTGAAGGTCATAAGTTCGAATCTTGCTAGATTTATTTTTTCTTTTTTAAAATGATTGTTTGGTTATTTCTGGTTGCAGATCTCCATGGATGTCTTAGTTGACATGGGCCACGAGGAGCTGAAGGAGATTGGCATCAACGCCTACGGCCACCGCCACAAGGTCATCAAGGGTATGGAGAGGCTAACAGGGGGTCAAATCACCCCTAACCCCCACCTGACTGTCCACGGTAACCAGGGATCTATACTCATTGACCTGGCATTGGATGATAAGGAGTACCAGTCGGTGGCGCTAGAGGTGAGTACCGTCTGTGTGGATGTGGGAAATGAAATCGGCGAGTATTTTAAAAAAAGTCTTTAACCTGTTCGCACCAGGATTATTTTGACATTGACCGGGCCCAGGCGTGGAATAGTTTTTTACGAATCTTGATAAAAGACGGGTTCAGGCCGGCATCTGTGGGTAGCACGCTCTGATTTCCCGCCTTGCTCGTGACATGTTTATCCGTCATCCGTTTTGAATTCCGGAAAAGACTTTGCGAGTATACATGTCGTCTGACGCAAACTGGTTAATCAGCCAGTTTTCTAGCGGGAGCCATTTTGTTTCTGTGCAAGAAGTATTTGTTCCTAGCCATGTATGTGTCCCAAATAAGCCATCACGTCAATTTCACAAGCCATCCTATGCTATCATATTCATAAGCCATCTTATGAATGCCAAAATGCTGAAATATCATCATATCAACCCATTAAAGGGACAATGGACCATTTGTCAGTGGTGCTTGACAAACAACCTGATGAAGTTCGTAGTTCTATGAAGGCTGCATATTCTGAGAAAACCAATATTGTAAGATTTCAATCTGCATTCATTGCGTGTTCTCATTCAGCCGATTGCAGCCACTGACATGTCCTGCACTGAAATTTCCAAAGGTGCCTCTCTGAACAGATCCTACTGGTGTTGGAGTTTGACTGGATGGGGATTATTAGGGTTAAGCCTCTTGCCTTGATATCTTGTTTAGATGCAAAACACAGTCCGGGATCACCGGGACAACGGCCAGGCTGGCGGCATCTTCAACAGGTACAATCTGCTCAAGATTCAGAAGGTGCGCAACAAGAGGCTGTGGGAGCGCTACCTGCACCGCAAGAAGGAGGTAGCTGATGAGAACCATGCCCACGACAATGAGAGGATGTTGTTCCATGGTAGGTTGGCTATCGGGTCGTGCAACTGCAGAATGGGCCATGTGTTTTATAAGGGAGATAAGGAAAGTCCATGATGTGTTCTGGAGGATCCCCGAGGTATTTTAACCAAAAAGACCACATGATAAAAGTATTTTTAAAAAGCGTTAACGTGGTTTTTAGTTTTTTTGCCTGTCATAGTTTGGGCTTTTAGTTCCATACTCCTGAAGCCATTTGTGGCTAGGAGCTTTTCCTAAATCATTCAATTTCCTTCTCTGGGTCCTACTAGTGTCCTAAAATGTCCAAGCTCATTTTTTTATTGATTGTAGCTTGAATAATTTCTTTAATGTTGCAAAATACAAAGTACCGATTTAGAAGGATTGAGGACAGATTTTGTATTTCAACCGTACTCTCGCTCGGTGCCAAAATGTAGCCGGATACCCTATCTATCCTATTAAGTGATTTTGTCAGTTCTATAAATTGGGCTCATATTGGTCAGTTGACGGGCTGTAGTCATTTTGTTAACTGAGGGTACCATGCCATACCTTGACTGACATTGACAGGGTGGGTGTCATTTTGGGTGGCATTTTGGGTGTGTAAAAGTACTCTTTTCTCGCCAATGTGGCCCGGGTTCGATTGCCGCCTCTCAGGATCCGATGTGATTAGAGTTAGTCGTTGATTTTCTCCTGTGCCACGAGGGTTTTTCTCCGGGTCCTCCGGTTTTCCTTCTCCGCCAAAATCTGGCTGTGGTCAGATATGGGTCGTATGGCCGGCTGCCAGAGGTGCCTTTACATGCCATTGACTCGACTACGTTGTAGCCGCGTCCTTCGCAATTCAGCATCCCAGCTGCGAGTAGGGATGATTAGCCTCCCCAATTATTATTTTTGGTGGGTCAGTGCTAGTGAGTGCCTGGCAATGATGAATTTAGTTATGTAACAATTAATGCATAAAAATGTTCACTCCTGCAGACTGCAGCAAAAATATAGCCATTATCCCAGAAGATGGCTGCTAGGCAAGTTGTAGCTGTATTCAAGGTCACCCTATCCACCAAACCACTTCAATAGGTTCGGTTTGGTTATAATGTTCTATCCATGTGGGTTCTGGAAGTTGTTGAACAGCCTGTACAACAGCGATGGGTGAAGAATCGGGATGGTTTGTTCATTGTTTGTGGAAGTTCCAACAGTTCGAGGATTAATGGGGCTGACTCGTTGAGCTATTTATCTTACTATCCAGGGTCACCGTTCATCAACGCTATCGTCAACAAAGGTTTTGACGAGCGTCACGCCTACATCGGGGGTATGTTTGGCGCAGGAATCTACTTTGCCGAAGACTCTTCTAAGAGTAACCAGTACGTGTACGGGATAGGAGGAGGTACTGGATGCCCTGCCCACAAGGATAGGTCCTGCTACATCTGTCATCGGTGAGTGGTTCAGTATCCAGGCTCACTCAGTATTACTCCAGCAATCAATTGAAATCTTGAGCCTACGCTCCTGAAGCCTGAACGATCAACACAGGGGGGGGCGGAGGGGCGGAGGGGGGGCCCTTCGAGGCTGTGATTGCGAAACGCTGTGGTACCGTCCATTCTCAAAATAGGGGGAAACAATTTTCTCACTCGAAAAAAAAGAGTTTTTGGCATCCAATCTTAACATCTTGTCTTTTGTAGTTGTACAAGGTTGTTATTTACCTTAATGTTTATCATCCAATGACAAAAATTGTATTGAAAATGAAAAAAGCAGTCGAAAAAATTAAGCGTTGACGTACCGTTGATGCGCGTGGAGATTGTTCACAAATACTCAAACGACGTTAACAAATACCTCCCCTAAAAAGGGCAATAATAATCGATAAATTGTGAAAAATCGTGCTTTGACCCCACTCATTTTTTTCCATGGATACGTTAAAAAAGGATGTAGCAGTGATATACTGAATTTAAAAAAAAATCTGCCTGTGACCCCCTTGCGTTTTATCGTGTTGTTTTCGAACGAAAATGGCAGAAAATGACATCGCCCCAAACAAAATCCGTGTAGATCGTGCCTGCGTACCTGGCTTTGCGAACGTTGCATGAATCACTAAATGCGGAGAGCGATACACGGAGCAAATCTGTACGTGTTTCAACGGTGCGCTTCGTGGTAGCGATCTATACGTATTTACTGTGTGAGATGTGTGGCTCATGAGCGTGGAAGAACGAATGAGATACATTTCAACGTTGGTGGCGCACTTTCTTGGGCCCCCCCTCCGCCCCCCCCTGGATCAACATGAAGACTCACCTCCCCGACAATGAAATGACGTCGAATGGGAGCTGAATCTTGCGGTTGGTAGTTCAAGAGGGAAGATGAATAAGCGTGAAGGCTTGAGACGGGTAGGTTAAAGATTTTTATCGATTGCTGCATAACTGGATTAATAAAAGAAAAGGTTAACATTGTTTTGCTTTCTAAATAAGCTGTGTGTGGAAGAACATTTAGCAGTAGAGCTATTGAATAAAATTGGTTTCCATTGTTTTCTTGATCTGTTTACATCTAAAATGTATGTTTCCTAAAGAGGTGAATTTCCTTGAATGTGGTCCTGAAGCATTACGTAAAGCAGAGTTTCTACTAAAAGAAGATCTTTCGAGAATGATGTCCCAAAATGTTTTTTTTGTTTTTTTTGTTCCTGCAGGCAAATTGTCTACTGTCGCGTGACACTGGGCAAAGCGTTCCTCCAGTTCAGTGCAATGAAGATGGCCCACGCTCCTCCTGGCCACCACTCGGTCATCGGGAGACCTAGCTCTGGTGGTCTCGCTTACTCCGAATATGTCATATACCGGGGAGAGCAGGTAAGGAGTTTGTGTTTTTTGTTTACTTGATGCTTGGCTCTGCGCAGTTGAGAGTACAATTTTGCATGAAAGTCTTCCAGTACAGCATGTGAAGTGACTATATATCCGAAAGAAAAATTGTGTTTCTGAGATGAAGCAGAATTGGAAATAATTTTGCACCCTGCCGCGCCTTTTTTTTCTTCATCATGTATCATCTTGGTGAAGTTAAGTCATTGACCGAAAAAAAGTGTAACAGACACGAATTTGGGACTGTGAAAAATATTTCTGATTTTGTTGGAAGAATTTATTCGCTGCTTATTTATAAGTAACTTCTGATGACAGTCTGAGAATTTTGACTGAAATATCAAGTTAAAATCTGTGGGTGTCCGAAAACTTGAATGTCAGGGAAAACTCTCCAATTTTGGGCGGAACTTTTTCATTGACAGACATCTGAAAGAAAGTTTGGGTTCTTAGTTTCAACATTGTGATTCTTCCCAAACCAACTAGCAGTGCGGTAACACTGGTTGTGCATTCTTGAAAATTCCTTGTGAAATCCAAAATCTGAACGGGCCTGACTAATGATTTGGCGCTGAAATATTGTTGCTACTAGAAACCAACAGTACATTGAAAAGTTACTGTTGCTGATAGTTCTTCCATCGTTTGACAAGAATGAGATTACTCTAAATAATGGTTGTGAATGTCATCATTAATTCAATTTTCTTTTTCCTCCCCCTCCCCAACCAAAAATGAACGACTTTCATGCCGAAGTTGATGAACCTTTTGTTTGAACCTTTTAATTGTTTTTAATAATTTATTTATTTTTTGTTTTGGCAGGCGTATCCAGAGTACCTCCTCACCTTTCAGATTCTCAAGCCAGACGCAACAGAGAAATGACCCTTGACCCCTTGAGCAACACATCATCCGACCTCTTGTCGACTAGTGCTTTCAACTCGTGGATATTTCAGCATGATTTTTTACTGGTTTCATTCTTTCTTGCTTGACCTTTGAACTGCATTGCAAATCTTCACAGTAAATGACCTTCAGGTGACCTTGTGAGCTCTGATGACCTGGTGACCTTGGGACCCCTGATGACCTTGTGACCCCTGATGACCTTGTGACCCCTGATAACCTATAACCCTGGATGACCTTGACCATTCATTTCTACTCTCATTTATACATCAATTTGGAAATCAAAAACCATTCTATGCAACCACCGAGTGATTGAAAGTACATGTACCAACTTTAACCAGACCTCATTTAAATGTGATTGTTTTGATCATTTTGAGCTGAATTTGTAATGCAACAAAATGTTGCCTGAAATTTGGAAGTAATTACTGTTGTGCATTGTCAATGAGGTTATAGGTACTAACTGTTGTGAGGGTATAGAGTGTAGTTTGTATGAGAACAAGGTTGTGTAATTTCTTGGGAAGAAAATGGGGGGAAATGCATATCTAATTAAGTGTTATGAGCTACTTCCAAATGCAATTTTGGCGGTGTTTGGACTTGACCCAAATTCTTGTTGTTTCAATATAGTGATTGCATTGCTAATGGTAGTCACAGGATACAAACTCAATAGGCAATGGTGCCTCTAGGAGGCAAAGTGGGCTATCCCACCAAATTCACATTTTGATTAAAATGAGGTTGAAGGTTGGAACATGATCAAAAAATTTGCGTAATTTATACAGAGGAAGGATATTTGTTTATTAATGAACGGTTTGTACATGACTGAATGTTGGGAAATGTCTCGCATGCATTGACCCAGAAAGCCTTTGTGTAGTGTACAATTTTGTTTGACCTACATGTGGGATAGCCTACTTTGGGTCCCAGGAGATCAATTGGTTCGTACCTCTGAACAGGTTTGAATTCAGAAATGTTAATGTTATCGGTGGCCAAAATATTGTGCAGTATAAATATTGCGGCAAGGAGTCGCGGTATGTTCATGGATGATCTGATATCTGTATTGTGTGCAATTTGGTGCTATGGTTTTAAATGCAGTTAAAAATGTCCTGTATTCACAACTGGTTATGGTTTTTTTACGTTATATGAGAGTAGCTCTCTTGAATCTACTTGAATAAAGGCAGACGGTTTAAATGTGAATGCGAAGCCAAATGTCCGTCTGTCTGGCCATCATATTTGTCTGTTTCTCGCAATAAATAAGGCGTGTGTGTCGCGTATTCTACCAGTGACTCTGCTCTACGAGCAGGGTCTGTGGTGACTGACTCGGGCAAGTCCCGAGTTAGTTCCGAGTATGACGGTCCAAGTGAGCTAATAAATGCTTAGCTCTAATACTGCCACTTTTGGGGTACACTCTCACACTTTGACATAGTGTAAGTGGTGGTTTTTAGTGCTGGGCGAGTAGTGATTTTGCCCACTTGATTACTTGCGAACGAACTACTCGCGAGTAGTCGAGTACTAGCAAGTAACCGAGTACGTGCGAGTAATTTTTACAAGAGGGGTTAATGACAGTCACACGTGTTTATCACAATGTGTTTTCAATCAAAGCATTACGTTAATTTTACAGCGAGCGGCAGCAATTTAGTTTCCTTTATCGCTTAAGTTCAAATTCCGAATGCGTTTTTATTCCTCCATGGTAGAATTGAAAATGTTCGATTTAAAGATTGTTATCAATTGCATGATGGACATCTCGCAAGGTTTACTGCACAATTCTGCAGTTTCTGTTGTCGGTTCCACAGAATCCAGAAAATGCATAATAATCACGTTAAATTAAAAACACTAGAAATTAGATGTTAATATTTTGTGTTTTATATTGTGAATAATGTGTAGAATAATCCAAATTAATTATTAAAAGAAAACATGTAATTCATTGGTTGTTATACTGTACATATTACAAACAGCATGCTTTGTCGAAGTTGTGTTGACCTTAAGATAAGAGATTGATGTGTGAGAAATAAAACGGAATAAGATCAAATGATTGTGTTCACAAAGTACTTAATTGTTTTCTGTGTTAATATATATCAAGAAATGCCTGAGCCACTTTAGCCATTTCTATTGGTCAAGAGCTGGAAGTGTGGGTGTGTGGTTAAGCAACCGAATAGATAGTGCCATTACTGCCCAGCTGTTTTAAACTTTTTGGGGTTTCCCATTACCTTTTTACTCCTATGAAGTATTATGCCCCTCTGATTGGTTGAAACCTCACGCGACATACGTGATACTATAATGAGTCCATATAATTATTAATAGTCCCAAAGCGCTCTGCAACAGAAATCACTCCATGACGAGCAACATGAGCGTCAATCTTCATAAGGGGCTACCTTTGATTAATAGAGTTGTGAGGGTGTTCCTCAAAACATAAAGTTAAATTTGGAAATTGTGATTTATTATTTTATTCCCTTTATTAAAAAGATGAGTAGGTACTGTTTTGAAGAAAATAAACCTGTCAGGTTAAAATAAACAATTGAAGGCTTAGCGGACTCCCATGTTGTCCCTATACTCTATACACACTGCAGACTCTTGTTACAACGTACCCCCAGACCTAGATATTTGTAAAGAATTCCTAGAACATTTGCTTTAATAAGTAGTTTCAACATCTTTATAACCAAAACACCCAAAAAGTTATGAAGAAAAGGAGTACTTTGGAGGATAAAAGGAGTATACAAGCCAAGTGATGCTGGCTTTTCAGGTTTAGAACCTACCATTGAGCATTGTGAGGCAGATGCAACCGGCGCCTCTTGTGTGTTGGAGTGTTCCTGGAATCTCAGGAATTATTGGCAGATATCTTGGGCGATGGGTTTTAGGTAACAAATAGTCTGGAACTGTATAGGGTAGAGCAACAAAAGAGGTTTGCTCTAGTTAGCCGCAGTATACGATCGTACCCATTGTTCAATCCGTACTGGAATTTATGACATGTTGTGAATGTTTAGTTTAATGTAACGCGTGGGTAAATATCGTATATAAGGAGTCGACTGAGTGCTGGCTGGCCACTCGTCATTCGCAGTCGGTGCATGGAGGAAGGTCCTTCCTCCATGGTCGGTGCATTCCTCCATGGTCGATGCCAGTGTTTTCTGCCTTCGTCTCGTGGTCTCGTCCAGCTAGTGCAGCCGCGTGCGGAGTCGTCTGTCCTGCTGTGCTGGTTCGTATATTCTGCCAAATAAAATGTGTTCTTGATGCTCTATACTTGAGCATGATTGCTTATTCATGTAGTGTCTGTGTATTGCTGCAGAGTACAAGATTATAAGTATATATTTAAAAGGTAGGATACACCATTGGTAATTGCTTGAATTGTCAGGAATGGGTGGATTTGGGGGTGTTGTGCTTAAACAATTTGTGTAACTGACCTGCACGAAGTTTTACAATCGATAGTAAATGACGATAGAAAAAGCAATGGAAAGGGGCATTAGTTTTCAACTGGCGTCGGGCATGTTTTTCTAGGCGATCGCCGTCCAGCGATCGTGGTTTTCTTTTATAAATTTTGTTCGAAACAATTACAGGATATCTAGTGCAATAATTTAGCTGAATGATGTACTTTAAATTAAGTAAGCTATTTGTTAATAATTGGGTATAAAACCAATAGTGATATCGGCAAATGGTGTCTCCTACCCATGTGATTTCCGTATACAATTTCGAGGTTATCCCTGTACACGTTTTAGAAAAAGCAGATCAACCCCTTGTAATTTCAATCGTTTACAATATGTTAACCACTTCCAATTTGACTTTGATAATTTTCCATGATTAAACCGATAACATTTGCAAACGTCGAAAAATAGGCAATTTCGTGTCATTTAGACTAGGCAAGGCCAGGATAACCTTTTTGTCAATTAAAATTGTTTAACTTTAAAGCGAGATAAACCCCTTTCTTTTTGATAGTTTAAATGTTGGAATAACCATATAATATCCAAGTTTAATGCCCTTTTTAATAAATAAAAACACTAGTGTCCAACAATTTTCAATGAAATTTAAAAATCAAATGGTCAACCCTGTTCAATTTATAACTTTAACCCCTCGATGAATTGTAATACAAGTAGAAAAATAAGCAGAATAAATTTGACCTTTTTAAACATTGTCTGTCAAATCTTGGCCAAACCAAATCAATACCTATAAACAAACGCACACAAGTCTTTTATAAAGTGATCTTGCAGTTGCATTGATAATTGCATTTACCAAAATAAAGTCTAAATAATAATTATTGCATCTTTTTATTCAAAAAAGCAGACCTTTTAGTTTTTTGGCCAGTGCTTAAAATGTTGTGTTAACCCCTTCCGATTTTTTTTACTACGACATGGAACAAAAATACAAATTGGAAGTGGTCAGTGTTGTACAATGAACATTTATTTGAATGCTAGATATTAATGCAATGTTTCACAAAATTATAATCGGCCAAAAGTTGACATGGTTCTGTAGAGTAATATTGCTTTTAAAACGAAAAGAAAATGGATTTAATTTATGCTACTTTGTTAAGTTTCCTGTAAACAAATATTTATGATAGAGAATAGGTTTATTAAATAGATAACCCTTTAAAATTAAAGTGAGATAACCTTTCAACATGGTAATTGTAGATAGAAATGTTGGATAACCAATAACACGACTTGTCAAGACTTGTCAATACACAAATGTAATGAAAGGTAAACCCTTTTGAAAATGTAATAAAAATGAAAGATAATGTTGATATAAATTGCTATAAATTAGAAGTCTAAAGAAAAAGATAAGCATGAAGAATTAAACATGAACAATTAGCAAATTGTAGTGAAACACACTTTTACTAGACTAGATGTGGTTATATATCTGAAATTAAACTATACATTTTTTTTTTTTTTAAATGTATGTGTTTATGTTCAACTTTGAATGCTTGATGTACAGAATAAACCCTTGCAATTTAAAATTCCAATAATTTAAATGTTTGATGCAACCCTATTAATATAAAGAACTAAATGTAGGTAAAACCATTTCAATCTGAGTCTTCCAAAAACTTTGCACTTTTGATAGAAAGAAATTTAAAATCGAAATGTTAGAAAAGCAATCTAAACCCATTGCAATAATGTAATATGCAATTAAAGTGTCGTGGTTTTACAGAACATAATATTAAACTGATTTTGAATACTAAGAAATAGTTGTCAACCTCCTGGAAATGTAATAAAAAGATAGAATTAAGTACTTCAAATTATTTTAGTTTTCCCAAGCAATAAAACTCGATAGAACCATGTAAACTCGAATGTTCTGAAACATTGCATTAATAACTCGCAATTGTGAAATGTCCAGCACCCCTTGCAATTAATATTTGTGGTTTTATTTATTAACCTACAATTTTGGAAAGGTTGAGAATTTTTTTATTTTTAGAATTTGTTATGTAAAACGAATGACCATGTTGATGTTAAATGTGGAATATCCATTGAACTGAATTTACTGAAAACAATTATAAATTGTATTAACCAAAAGGAATATGTGAATTATGAAAACGTGTGCACTTAACTAGACAATTTATTTTCCTTTTTTATCCAACAAGTTGTTACGTTTAATAGAAAATGCTAATTGCAAAGTGGCACTTTGCTATGTGAAATAAACCCTTGCTTTGGGACTTTACAATAAACTTTGAATGGTTACCTCTTCATTTCAACATAGGAAATGGAAATGGAAATATCTAGAATGTGAGAAAGCCCTTTGTCAATGTAAGATAAACCACTTTCAAAATTTGAATTGTAACCCATTTGTGACCCAGCACGAGTAAATGAGACACTTTGAGGCAAAAATGGAAATTGAGATTTTGATTTCATCATTTAAAGCTAAACAAGCTTTAAATGATAAAATCAAAATCTCAATTAAAATTTTTGCCTCGAGTGTCTCATTTACTCGAGTGCTGGGTCACATTTTAATCAATATTTAAAATGCAAGATGGTTTAGTGAACCCCTTCCAATTATATAAGTGTTTAAATGAAATTTTGTTTATATTTAAGTAAAATTTGTGTGTATAGTGCTGGCATTGGCTGTACATTGCACAAGGAGGGACAAATTGATGTGCTGAGACTGAACAAGATGGTACAAATAGTGGTAAGACTAACTGCCCAAAAGTGATATACCTGAAAATATTATCTAAGTAATACTTAATGTATTTATTTTTCTGTACCCGTGTGTGCAACAGTTTTTTGATGTGGTAATGAATTGTATTTCCTTAACTGTTTGTTTGTATTTAGGAGAAATATAGCTTTGTCTACGATGACTACTTGCCGTTTGAAGTTAACGACTCGGAAAAGTGTGAAAACTGCAAGCCAGAAAAGGAGTTTAGAACAGTTTGAGGCAAGTCATGAACAAACAAAAAATTGAATTAATAATTTGATTTGGTACATGAATTAGCTCAATGTATTTATTTCCTGAAACACTCATACATATCTGCAAATCAATAACAAATGTCAAAGTGACATTTGAAATGGTGCGGTGCAGTTGAGGTCAATGTTATCAACTAGGATAAGTTAATATTAAGCTTCAAACGGAAGAAATAACCTAAACTATTATTGTGTTGTATGTTTTTACGATTGACAGATGCTGAGTAAGCTGATGGAAAGGAAACTAAGCCAAGAAACTAAATGGACTTCCAATGGTTTACTACCCGAGAATGTTGACAAGAAATAAAGGTAAATAGCAATGTTATTGCTACGACTATGTAGGATGTGATATAACAATACACACAGCATGTATAATTTCTTTATTGCAAACCATTAAATGTAAAAAATATTAACAAATGTCTGAACTTTGTTTTAGTTGCCTAGATTTAGATATACATTTAATGAACAAATATTTATAGATGCAGCTAGTAGATTTGCCGTTATAATTATATTACAAGAATGTCAAAAGTAAATGTTTATAGATTATACCTTGTGCAACATTTTGTATTTCTCATTCTGCAGAGGATCGTAACTGTCTATTTCTGATGAGTGGTGTGTATGCCAATGAGAGTAAGTATACCTACATTTTTTTAAATGAATATTTGTGTAGGTAATTGATATTGCCAAACCCATTTGCCTTATAAAAATAAGGTTTGAAGTGTTGCCTCTGCATTACTTAAAGTTTATGAGATAAAGTATGCTGATTTGAATACTGTATTTCAAATGTATGTGGCATTTTTAAATTGCAATTTATGTTTTGCCTAAATACATCAACATTTACCCATGTTCCTTTTCATATTTCGGTCGGGTTTTTGCAGGAGAAAGACGTACATCAGTACCCAGATGCCCATGCCTAACACTGTAAACTTCTGGAGGATGGTGTATGACCAAGTTTCCTGCATTTGTAGGTTAGTTGAGTTAAAATTGGATGATTGAAATCTGTAACCTAATAACAAACGCATCTGTCATCTTGTGCTTGTAAATGGTTTAATTTTTTTAAATTTTTTATGAGACCAGTTATCGAGTTGACTGAGACAACTCGATACACTAATGTAAAAGGCTTGAAATTTACTGTGCACAGCAACGAGGAGAAGGTAGTTTCTACTGAAATAGCATTAGCCAACAATTGTAAATGTTTTTTTAAAATGAGCTTTTATTGATAGAATGTAACTGAAACCTGAGATGTGTGTATTATTGTCCGTTTTGAAAATGTGTAGGCCCTATATTTTTAATTTTCAGTATAAATGTTTAGACTGGCCATTGTTTGAGAGCGCGCCTAGTTAAGGATGACCTCATTGTTTGTAAGTAGACTACAAACGTAAATTATTTGGTGATTGAATTTTACCCCTAAATGAACATGTTATTGTTAACATGACCCCAGCTAAAGCTATTAAAAATACAGAAATTGTTATGTAACTTATTAATTTATTATGAAATTTTTAATGAATGAGACTTTAAATGTGCAATGTTTTAATTTGTGTTGTAGTGGTGGTACTACTAGAAGACAACGTAGTAGACTCGTTTCAAGCAGTGGTACGTATTCGAGTAATTGATTATCACCAGAATGTTCATTAAACAGTCGTGTTGATCTTATAATTAAAGCCCATTAAAGCTTCAAATAATTAATCACCGCTGGACAGTTTGCAAGGCTTTAGCGGAGCTAGAGTTTGGTCAGTTCAGGTCACTCCCCTTGTGGTCGGACTGATTTATGGATATGAACTAGTTCACTTGGCTTGATACTATTACCTCAATTCAAGCACTTGGCCACTCACTTTTGTTTGAGAAGCCGAACTGTTTGGTTGTAGAAATTTCGTCTTGCAAAAAATCGTTTGTTTTTGCACAAGTCTAATTTTATTTTTTTTAAATTTGTTTTTCCCTGCCGATGAGTTAGCCAATGCTTTTGGCGTTAATATGGTCGGTACCAGGTGGATGCGGCCGCGGGGACGGCCCCGTTCGTCCTCTCGGCAGGATGCTGTAGTGATGCAATTTCAGTCGAACCATGGGATGCACCAATGGCTGCGGGTATTGCATACCTGTTGGATACGGCAGGCCCTGTCAGCAGCGATAGAGGCCCAATTGCTGCACCATCCACCATCAGTTGTCCCAGAGGTGACTCGTCCACGACTTTAGAGTCGGGTAAGTAGTACGGCTAGTACCGGTACTAATTATGAGGAATCAACCCCTCAACCAA
The DNA here is from genome assembly GCA_037893245.1 of Crossaster papposus. Classification (NCBI taxonomy): domain Eukaryota; kingdom Metazoa; phylum Echinodermata; class Asteroidea; order Velatida; family Solasteridae; genus Crossaster; species Crossaster papposus. Next base: position 193,137 of record JBAIAA010000818.1, on the reverse strand, counting down.
TTACTACTAGTGTTTAGTCCATTTGCCCATCCTTCTCCATTACCTCGGCCCCGTCTTCTGATTGTGCAAATTTGACTAGTGTTTGGTGTTGGGGGTCCCACAAGTGTGAAGCAAAAAATTTGGAAAGGGGAGTTCGTGGAGTTTAGAGTTCTTTGGAAGTCGGCATATGGTCCTTGCTTTGACAATTCTTTGTTTGACAGTTTTTATGATTGGGTCAAATGAGTCGCCGGCTTGGCAGATTTGTCCTCGTAAACATGCTCCCCAAATAACATCAGTTGAGCAGTGAACATCTGCCTTTCTGGTTTTTGCTTCGATATACTTGTTGTGCCAACCTAGAAATGCATGCCAAATGCTCAAATATGCTGATTCTATCCGTTCTGCTGCCTTCCCACACTCCAGATATGGCTGGTGAGAATACGATACAGTTTCGCTTGCGACAGGCGCAAGCCATGTCGACAAGAAATAAAGGTTATTAGCAATGTTATTACTATGACTATGTAGGATGTGATATAACAAGACACACCTACAGACGTGTATAATTTATTTATCTGAAACCATTCAATGTGACAAATATTAACAAACGTCTGAACTTTGCTTTATTTGCATGGATTTAGATATACATTTAATAAACAAATATTTACAGATGTACCTAGTAGATTTGCCATTATAATTATATTACAAGAATGTAAAAAAAAGAAATGTTTATAGATTGTATCGATACCTTGTGCAACATTTTGTATTTCTCATTCTGCAGAGGATCGTAACTGTCTATTTCTGATGAGTGGTGTGTATGCCAATGAGAGTAAGTACACCTACATTTTTTTTAAATGAATATTTGTTTAGTTAATTTATATTGCCAAACCCATTTGCCTTATAAAAATAAGGTTTGAAGTGTTGCCTCGCATTACTTAAAGTTTAGGAGATAAAGTATGCTGATTTGAATAATGTAATTAAAATGTATGTAGCATTTTTAAATCGCAATCGCAATTTATGTTGTGCCTAAATATATTAACATTTACCCATGTTCCTTTACATATCTCGGTAGGCTTTTTTGCAGGAGAAAGATGTACATCAGTACCCAGATGCCCATGCCTAACACTGTAAACTTCTGGAGGATGGTGTATGACCAAGTTTCCTGCATTTGTAGGTTAGTTGAGTTAAAATTGGATGATTGAAATATGTAACTTGCATGTCAAACGCATCTTTCATCTTGTCCTTGTAAATGGTATAAAGATTTGTTTGTTTTTATGGGACCGGTTATTGAGTTGACCGAGACAACTAGATACACTAATGTAAAAGGCTGTAAATGTACTGTGTACATCGAGAAAAAGGTAGTTTCTACTTAAATATAATTAGCCAAGAATTGGAAATGTTTACAAACTAAGTTTTTATTTGTAGTATCTAACTGTAACCTGAGATGTGTGTTATTGTCTATATTTTCAACAAATGTATATTTTTATTTTTCAGTATGAATGTTTAGACTGGCCATTGTTTGAGCACGCCTAGCCAAGAATGACCCAATTGCATGTAAGTAGACTACAAACTTATATTATTTGGTGATTGAATTTTACCCCAAAATGTATACATGTTATGAATACTAAATATTCAGATTAATGTAATGTTATTGTTGACATGACTAAAGCTATTTAAAAAAAAAAAAACCACATACAATATTATGCAACTTATTAATTTAATTAGTATGAAATTCTTGCTATTGTATTGCTGTTGCTTGTTCAAATGAGACATTAAATTTGGGTTGTTGTTGTTGTTGTAGTGATGGCGCTACTAGAAGACGACATAGACTCGTTTCAAGGAGTGGTATGTATTTGAGTAATCAATTTGGTGAACTGAAATGCTTATCACTAGAATATTCATTAAACAGTCGTGTTGACCTGAATTTTAAACCATTTCAGAAAGATTTGCTATAATAGTAAATTGCAAGAAAGAATTGTTACACCAACCTGACTGGACCTGCTTGTATTTTTTATTTTTTTTAAGGAACAATATGGAATGTGCGACTATCTCCTGCAGATATACTTGGACTCGAGTACCATTTATGCAAACTTGTAGAACAGGTAGGAATTGGCTACATTTTCCTAGAAATGTGTTAATATCCCAAGCAAATAGTATTTTAATGTACACATGTTTAGCCAAGCATGTTGCTCTGCATATTGTGCAAGGTTTGAACTAAATAATAATTCTTGGATAGAAATGAATATATCCAAAAATCGAATGGTAAGGGTTTACTCGTTGAAATGTCATGAAATTGGCACATTTTTAACTGAATTATTAGATAGTTTTTTTTTTAATATTTTATTTAAAAAGAAGTTTATAGCCTATAATTTGTATAAATGAAATTGCGTTATCCTTGCATGTTACCGAGAATTTTGTGTAATATAATTGTATGTCAATGTTAAACCTCCCCCTAATATAACTGAAATATTGTCCACAATATACTGTTCAATTTTTTTTAAATATTGTTTTTTGTTAAACAGGTTTCTGGATTGTACGATGGAACGCTACCTTGGACCAAATGCCTTTTAAAACCTGACCAGTACCTGAATCCTAAGTTTATTGTAGTAGAAATACTGTCACATTTATGATATGCTGAATTTAAAAAAAGAAATTGGTGTAAATTGAACCTTTTTGTGAAATAGTTTTACCACAAAACCAAAGAATGTATAATATTGACAATGGGATACTTTATTAATACACGAAGGATATATTGAAATTTTATTTTAGTATCTACATATTTTGGATCAAATTGACAAGATTGTGAACAATGTACATGATATTTAAATGATTGATATATTGTCACACGGTGTATATTGATATTAACCTCGTATTTTATTTTTGAAATGCTATTACAGGACTTGATTGTGATCAAAAATGTAACTTGACTGCATTTCAGACAAACCTATTGATGAGAATATGTGAGTAACATGAACTTTAAGTTTAAATTGTTTAATTCTGTGCTTGTAGAAGTGCTGCAACTGTACTTTTTGAAGCTACAATATGAAATAGCTCTAAATGTGTGCTGTAACTGCACTTCATGAAGTTAAAATAACTGTTTGTTGAAGTACTGTACTTGTACTCAATAAAGCTAGATTGTGAAATAGTGCACATTGCTTTTTGAAGTACTGTAACTGTACTCAATAAGCTTAAATACTAATTATGCAATTTGATAAAAGATAAAAAGATAAAAAGATAAAAAGATAAAAAGATAAAAAGATAAAAAGATAAAAAGATAAAAAGATAAAAAGATAAAAAGATAAAAAGATAAAAAGATAAAAAGATAAAAAGATAAAAAGATAAAAAGATATTTTTCTCTTTCAATGGCCGTACCACGCAAAATAAACTATCTCCAAAAAAAAAAACACCCGGAACAACTTTTCTTTTTTTTTTTTTTTTTCACACCCCCCCCCCCCCCCCCCCCCCCCCCTAATTAAACAAAATATGAAACATATCCAGTGGGTTTTTGTTTAATTCTTTACAAATGTAACCCGCACTATGGATAAATGGGCCATACCTGTAAACTGCAGAAGAGACAAAAAATATGGTTTGAGTGGTCTTCATCCAAGAACAGAATGACGGTTAAAGTGTGCAAAATGAAAAACCTAGACGGCGCTTTAACAAAAGTAGACCTAGTTCAATGATCTATGTAAATATGGGTTCACCCAAAAATTAAATGGGAGTCAGAAATAGCGCTTACAGCAACATGTATTATAGCCTTAAAACAACTACACACAGTACTTATTAATTTATTCTTCACAATATACTGACCATTTCAACAGAAGTTCCACAATGGATTTGTTTATGGTGTAAATGGAGGACACATCCTTGATTGAGATTCATATACCAAACCAATGAGAGACGTCACAAATCATATATTTACCCCATAAAGGTGTTTTATTACAATAAACTCATTTCAGGTGGGGTTTAAAAACAAATAATTTGTTTCATCTAATAATAGTCTTTGTGAATGTGTTGAGATTCCCAAGATCTGAGCCACGCTGATAAGATGGGGGGGTACAGATATTTAAAAATCATGGTTAACACTGTTCAGTTTTTTGTGTATGTAGACAATATGGGTTAAACCATATTTGTCAAGGTTGTTGGAGCAGTTCACATGTGATCGTACTTAAAGCAGATAATCATTAATGATCCAAATAAAACAATGGCACTTCACATAACACAAGGGGAAAAATAGCTAAATCAAGAACAGACTGTTTTATTTAGAAATGCAGAAACTTGTGGTATAGATAATTTTTTCTTGTGAGGGGGGTAGGTAGGTAGTAGGTGCAGAAGGGGGGTGGGGTAGGGGGGGGGGGGGACAGAGGGAGGGGGGGTGTAGGGGGAAATGGGAAGAAGAAAGGGGTAGGGTACAGTAGGGGGTAAGGGGGAAGGGAGAAGCGAGACAAAGAAAGAACAACATTACGGCAAACATCTTTATGTGCTCAATATCCACAACAATCTGCACCATAAGTTGATACACAAAAGGAGATTTTACATAAACTAAATTTCACCGCATACAATAAATAAAGCCAGTTCAGTAACTTATAATGATATAACAATAACTATATAACCAACATATACATATATTTGTGTCAATGCTGTGCAGGTGACCATTCTGTACACCCTTTCACAAAACCATTACATTTATACATTTTTAATTTGGCCAGAAACACTGTCATTATTGTTTACAATGAACAACTTTAAGATAACTAGTTTACCATAACACCACGCTGATTCTCATTAGTGACATGTGTCGTTCTCAAATGAACTGGATGAAACTCTACATTTAAGACAGAATTTCTTACTGTCTGGTGACAGGCAGAGTGAAGCTAACAGTAACACAGGGTTGTATGCAGCTTTCAAGACTTCTATATAACCCCGCTTCACAGTTCTAGTATCTGCTCTTCGATGACGTGCACAGCATACTGTCCAAAATATTCCATTTCAGCTATTTCGATTCACAACCACACATCTCACTACCTAGAATTACAATGGTGTTATCACTAACACTAAGTCAAGTTCGGAATTCTCCACCCTGGAACTCATCATTGACGTACAGCACGACAGTCTCACCACGTGTAGGCAGATGCAGATTTGTGACACATGTGCTTGTCATCAAGGTTACAGTTATCAGCATGGATTGGGTGTGGCTCAAATCATCAGTTCTGGAGTCCCGGGAACCTCAACAGCAAAACACATTCAAAAAGACTATTAGATAAAAGCAGTCAGTGAACTTTAGGCTATTTCTATTTTTTACCTTTTCGGTAATAACTCTACAACGTTACACTGCTTTAGAGCAAACTATAAAAATATCCACTATACATCTACATGGAGTGGGGTCCAAGTTCAGAATTTCTATGATGACAGTGGCAGTGTGGATAGACTGTTATGGTTGACTAGGCTTGACTGCCTTGGCAGGGGATGAGTCTTGCCAAAGGACAGAATATTCGGGCCTTTGTGCAGTGCTGGCTGGAGGGTTGGAGACGCAGTAATATAGGTCATCCCATTACCTGGGTCTTGCGTTGATATTCAGCAAACTCTGGGGGACTAACTACTTTCATTAATTCAACCGTAATTCAGTGATTTCGTTTGGGGAGGTTCGCAAATGGTGTATACTACCTTTACAAATACAAACTAACATGTATGCTAACATATCCAGAATATGACTAGTTTCATTTGCATGCAAAAACTCTCTACTTAATTAGATTTAATGAACAACTTACCAGGTTCCAAACTACAACTCCTCCTTAACACTCAAGTATTTCTTCATGAAGTGGCGACTCTTTCCCGCTAGCTGCATGTACGTGGCAGGGAGCCTGACAATGACAACAAAAGTGAACACAACTTCAGAATAATGTGTTTGACAGCACATCTTTCCAAACAGGAGATTTGATGGTTGGCATGGCGACAAAGCAAAAGGATAAGTAATACTCTTTGGTGAGATGTGTGGTTCAGAAAATAACCACACAAACTCAGTACAAAAAAGTTTGAACGCTAAAAATACTTCACCAACGACATTATACAAGTTCTGCCAGTCCTTACCTCTTCACAAAATCGTATCTCAAGTGCAACACCCAGCACCAAACCAAACGGCTAACTATTCAATGCCTATTCCTACAAACAGCATGGACATCACTCCTCAAACAAGCTGTGGCATCAACAAACATCAACCATGAAGAGTTCAGAAATTGGCCAATATTGGCCAATATTAATACTTTTTTCAGTGTAAGGGGTTAGCCTTGGTTTTTCGGTCAAAATTGGCCGAATTTTGACTTTTTACATTGTAAGGGGTTAGCTTTGCTTTTTGGACAAAAATATACAAAAATGACATTTCGGGTGGGCACCTCAATGTTGGGCACTGTATCATGATACACTGGGCGGTCAGGACAATACTTTTACCACATACATAGGTAGGCTTTAGTTCACAACAATACTTGGGTAGGGAGAAAGGGGCAGGAGGAGAGGGGAGGGGAGGGGAAAAGGGGCGGGAGGGGGAAAGGGGGGGGGGGGGGGGGAGAGGGGCGGGGAGGAGAGACGGGGGCGGAGGGGGACGATTTTTCTTTTTCCTGGCAATGACATCTTTAGGCAATGGATGTAGACAAGTGGTGAATTTAGGGCTACAGCAAACCAATCTGAAAAATAGTAGAAGACAACATAAATACATAAATAAGTTGGTGTACGCACGTCTGGGGACATTTGATGCAAACAAATAATTAGAAATAGAAAAACATAGCAGAGATAAGTATGATGATGTAGGGGGGGGGAAGATAGTCGGGAGACGGCGCTTTGCTTCTGTGCTGTCACTTTAATTCCCCCCACAAGATACACTTATTAAATAATCATTCCTAACATTGTGATTATGTGGACAAGTTGTGTCCTGCAGTTCCACTACAAACTGGGAGAGCACACTTAAATTATACACTTGTTTTATCCAACAAAAATATCATCACATATGTTAACCTTATTCAAACAGTTCACTCGGTTGCAAAAAAAATAAAAATAATAATTTCACAGAGACTTTGCAGAAACTAAATTACAGGCAAGTCCCAATGAACATTCGACAGGTTCCATCAAAACTTTCGGATTAACGGTCCATACGCTAAGCACAAATTCCAGTTCAATTAGTAACTAAGCAGTTCTACATTAGCAGATTATTATAACACAACAGGGCACTATTCAACATATGCAGGAGCTCCGATTTCACAGCAAGTTTTCACCAAAATATAAGGCTTAATTGGTGGCACAAGCAACTAGAGCTAATAGCGTTTTCTTACGTGTATCCAGAATAATACATCCAGGGACAAAGATCAAGAAGAGAGTTAGGCTGTGTCAAAAACGGGTGTCTAGAGCTACAGCTACGGCTATTGTCTGCGTCGGTCATTTTGCGGCGCTGTCCGAAATGCCGTCTACAGCTACAACGTCACACAAATCTAGCCGTCAAAGAAGTTGTCTAGCTCAGGCAAAACAAAATGGCAGCAGCACTAATTTTAATTTTGGAGCAAATTTTCTTTTATTTTTCAATGATAGTGCATTGAATTGAAACTAACAGATCGACAAATACGTCAATATCATCAGGTATTCCGACTGGCTGTAAACAAACATTGCGTAACATCTAGCAGACGATAATTGTTGTAAATTCTTACATCGTAATTTTGCAAACACTAATTCAAGCATCGCTTGAGGGCACAATAACTAGCCGTAGGCTCTACCGTAGCCACGTCCGAATTCCATTTGCCTTAGCGCCTACGTAGACGTAGCTGTAGACGTAGACCATAGCTCTAGATATTCGTTTCGGACACGGCCTTACATCCCCGGTTATCCAGTGGCCCAATACACGCACATTATTTATACATCGATAAACGGAGTCGCCACGTTTGTAAAATTAATCAGCGTAACTTTGCGCCTTGCGACTAGCTACTTTTACACAATGTCCACATCTTTATATCGTAAACTCCAATACTGTATACTACATCACACAAGCAATGTTAAAAGATATATCGATGGTAAAAAAACCCCAATAAAATTGTACCTGAATTAGTGGGTTTGCAGGACACAACAATGCGGTGACAGGAGATTTCTGGAATCACCACCACCACACGGTGGCGCCCTACTCACCCACCAATCGCAGTTTCCAGAACAAGCTATCTGATCAGATTGCCGTCACCACAATTAGTAAGAAAAAAAATAAAGTGCGGCATCAATCATTTGACAAATTCAGCAATACTTCAATTTCAACAATACTTTACACCATACACAAATGCATGTAAACAAACTAGACATGCGTGGACATGCGTGTACATGCGTTTGTTTATGGTGTAAATAGAAGACGCATGCCAGGCGCCACGTAGGTGAATTGGGGTTAGGGTTAGAATCGAGGACGTCCTCGATTGAGATTCGTGTACAAAACCAATGAGAGCCGTCGCAAAAAGTTAAGAGTACAAACAAAGGAAATTATCGAGACGAATTTACACCATAAACAAACGTACTAGCACACGTACGTACATGTCAGACCCCCTAAACTACGCGGTCCTATTTCTACGCACTCGCCTTTACTTGTAATTTGGGAACGCGCGCGTCTTAAAAATGACGTTCCATCACTATGATCGTATTCTTTGATGCATGAACTTAGAGACTTAGAGACTTATAGACGGATGAGCCCCGTCGTTTGACGAACAGTTAAAGATTTTTGTTGTTAAGTAACCTAAACAACCTCATATCCACTAGATTTCAGAACTATTCGAGCACTGCATACTGTGCTGTACCCAGTCAGTTGACTGACAGTTTGAACTGCAGTAGGTTTGCTGACGGCACAGAGAACACTCAAACTGACCCACCAAACCGCATACGCACATCTTAGAATCACCTGCAATACATAGAGTAACACAAATGCATCAATTAGGAGGGGTGGGGGGGGGGGGGGGGGGGAACAACTACATACAATATTTTCTTTTTACACAATTCTATCACACCTTGTGCAAAAGTGTTTTCATATTTATTTCAACAACTATTTCATCAAGCATCAAAACAAACAACTATCAAATTGGTACAGGTCTTTGTTTAGTGAGATTGACAGCAGGTATTACTCCTAGGATGAAACAAGTGTCATCAAAACATCAAGTGTTATTTACTAATCTACTACTGGCAGCAGACTTACACGTCTTAGGGAGGGATAAGTTACTCCCCTGTACACTCACCGCTCTCTTCCATCCATCGGATCAGCACACGGTCCGAGTGATACACCTCACTCACAGACAGCTTCTCTTCCTGAGCCAAGCTGATGTCCTCCAACAGCACATTGGTAAGGATGAACGGTTTCCCCTGTAGCTTGCCTGGGAGAGCGCTCGCTACATCCACATGCAGGTCACGCAGTTTGCCCACCTTGTCAGCCTGGACCACGCAGAGTTTCTGGAAGGTGTTGTCGTGCTTCCTGACCAACACAAACATCTCGATGCGATCCTGCAAAACTAATATAGGATCAAACAAACAGAAATGGTTGGCAAGTCTGTGAACCACTTGTCTCTCATCAATGTGGCCCAAGTTCAATTCCAAACTCAAACCATAATGTGACCTGATCCTAAAATGGTTGTTTCTACTTGTAACTCGGAAAGCCTTATTGCAACTTCATGCTAATTTGCTGGTCGGTCGCATATGTGAGTACAGTTGGTCTCAAATTCTGTCCTATACAAATTGTTTTCTTCTTCTGTGGTCGGATATGACTTGTATGACTTTAAGCACTTTTACGTGCCATCAACTGAATCGACTCAACCACATTATAGCTAATTAATAAGAGTCCATTCGTATATCTACCAGAACTGCTAACTCAAAGCACTGTGTCAATATTATTTGGACTCAAGAAAGCTGAAGCTGTTTCCAATTCAACACCTCGGCTACAAGATTAACGTGACATTGCGAGTTCAACATGGGGTGCCCTTGGGAAAGGCGCTTTGTCACTCATTGCTTCTCTCCACCCAGGAGTAAATGGGTACCTGTCAGGGTGGAGATGGTTGCTTGTTGTGTCGGTAGGACGCCATGTTGCATTAAAGCATGTTTAGGAGTTAACTCAAGTATTTATGTGTGTGTCTTCTTACTTTTCCAAGACAGTGTTATTAGCTGCATACTCCCAAGGAAGCCGACAGGGTATTTGCAAAGTTTTGCGAGCCCAATGAGCAGGAATAACACAGTGTCTTGAGTACCAGTTCTGCTATATCAGAATTGTCTATTATTAACCTACTACTAAGAAACCTACCTCGTTCCTCCTGGCCCGTAGACTCCGTGAAGCCTGGTGGCAGAGCAGTGATCTGGATCTCAGGTGTCCGTCTTGGGGAATTAGCCTGGCTCCTTAGGCTGTTGAATACACAGATAAAGGATACACAGATAAACGTAAAAAGAGAGGTAATATAAAACATTTAGAAACAGCCAAAAAGAAAACTACCACATTCTTATACAAGACCTTGATCAACTAAGTTGATAATAGTCTCCAACATCCTCTCTCTCTCTTTCGTATGGACCGAAGTCCAGATTGCCAGCTTTAGTTCGAGAGGTCTTATTTCTCTTAGCCGGATCACCACGAGAAGGTAGCTGTCATGATCCTCTAGAAACACCGGGGCAAACCCCTTCTCTTAGCGTTAAGTTTTTCTGGGTTCTTTTACGTGCATTACACAACACACGGGACCTCCAGCTTTACGTCCCATCCGAAGGACGAAGCAATAGTGGTTTATTTGCCTTGCTTAAGGACACACGTGTCAACACCGGGACTCGAACTCGCGCTCTGCGGAACAGAAAACCGGGTTCTTAACCGCCAGGCCACGACACTCCAACATCCTGTAAAGTCGTAGCACCTGGTTTGCTGTCCTTATCAACAAAAGTGAAATTTTGTATACCAAATATTATAAGACATATGACAAAATACATCAACTATTCTAATCCAATGTACATGTATATGGTCACACTGAAATGACAATGATATGATCAATAAGGTATGAATTGCTCAGATTGGAGATAATATCTGCAGACAATTTGGACTTTTAACCCGCATACAGCTCGATATAGTGCCATCCTCTAATGTTAACGAGAATATCAACCACTAAACAGTGATTTCAGAGGTAGACAACAAAACCAATAACATTGAGCTTCCAACATGAACAAACAATTCAAATAATTATCTTCATGGCATAACAGATTCAATGAGTTAAATTTATCATGCTCTCAACGTTTTTAAACCGTCTTTTTCCCTCTCTGTAACAGAGAATCTTATTAAAAGTCTTCAATTTTGTACATTCTGCTTTTTCGGTTTGGCAACTAGAGTCGACAAGACTTGATCTTTAGTTATTATTTGAACGCTACGTGCTTTCACTAGCTCGTTCACACCACAGTTAGCATTAGCAACATTTACTATCAGTTCTCGAATGGCCAACTTGGTTTACAATTAGACAACAGGGACTAATTCAGCAGCGCACAAACTTGATCATAGTTACACATCAGCCTCCAACAATTTACCACTTTGGTGTTTTTTTTACACACACAATGTGACCTTTAGTGTAAACAAGATTTCGTTTTCATTTTCTACGTGCGTTCATGTGACTGCCACTTAACATGACTCGAGCTAAAACCAAATGTCAAACTCGCCATGGAGTCGATCTTGAAACACACAATTTAGTTTATAATCATCAAAGTCGATACTTACTCTACGTCTTCCGAGTCTGCTTCGCTACCCTCAATCACCATCATCGGCACCTTGCTTGAACCGAAGAAACTGCTGAGTCGAACTCCAGACTCTGTCAGCTGCATTTCTTCAGACACCGCAAACTTCTTCCCTAAAAAGAAAATGAAAAAAAAAGAAATTTGATAAAGTCCAGATCTCCATGGTTTGAGTATTTTTAACACCCAGATAAACTAAAGACATTCATACGATGCGAGAGTGAGTGAGTGAGTTTTGGGTTTAAAGCCGTACCGGCATCAGTGGCCAAAAAAACAATCAAGTGAACTGTGGAGAATAAAAAATATAAAACATTGAGTCGGAAGGAACAATTATCACACAGGAAAAGAATGAGAACGTTTCTAAGGATTGAAAGAACTATTGTATAGAAGTGTAACGATAGACTGATTCTAGGCGGTTTTCCAAGAGAATCCCGTGGAAGGCGGGCCACAAAGGATCCCCCAGACACACGGCACCCTGTCTAAATGGGTCCCGCAAGGCCGGCCGTTTCCCTTGCAGTTTAAGGGCCCGGACCCCGCCGGTATACGATGCGAGAATAGGTTTAATACGGAATGTGAACTTGTACACAGTCCAGTTCGCCCTCTCTGAATAAAAACCTTTATAGGAAACACAGGGTTAGGGAATTATTTTTAGACAAATGAAGAGGGACCACGGAGAGGCCCAGATTCACAATTTGGGGTTCAACTATGAGTAGTTAGCCAACGTTTTCTTAACTACAGGAATACAAAGGAATAGACTGAATAGACTGTCCGACTCCTTGTCATGAAACATAGTATTCTTGAGCAAGACACTTTACTACAATTGTCTCTCTCCACCCAGGAGTACATTACTGGTAATTATGTGAGGGTGCATGCAGACCACCTCTCAAGCTGCTGTAGATATTTGGCCTCGGCCTGATCAACTGGAAGGCACTTGCAAACATTTATGGAAAGTGTCGGGTAGTAATTTCATAGTGTACACCACGCACAATAAGCTCATCAAAGGCAACATGAATTTCTATGCATCACGCCAAAATACAAAGTACATAGTGTAGCAGATAATTAACTTGCAATGTTCAACTGTAATTAATTGTCCTTAGGCATCATTTCTCTCATTGCTTCCAACCCAAACCACCTCTAACCAATCAAAATCTAATCCGAATTTTCATGAACTAGTGGACTGCACTTTTACGAACGAACAAACAAACAAACAACCTACATCCTTCATGTACATTATACATACAGGTTCTTCTTCTAGCGTATGATACCAGAGCAATTCTGATCCTCATCAGATCTCAAAACTACTGCTAAGCAGCCATTCCCTTGATGGTGGGTCAACCTTCTTCAGATCCTAAATGCCATTTGCAGCTCAGTAGAGTGGGCAGTCGGTTAAGGTACGTAGTGGTGTACCCAAGTTTGCTCTGTAATTACTCTCTACTCATTAGATGTCACATTCACTTTTCCTGAGCAACATTATTAAAGTGTCTGACATGAATGCAAGGAAGTGAAAGGTTCCCAGTGAATCACTGTACAGGGTTTACTATTAAACTGGCAGTTTCAGGCCAAATATCCTTACAATTTCAATTTCACTTTCATCGCCTTTATCAATCTACAAATGCTACTTAGATTTTGCTGTCCTGTTAAACTGAAGCCTCACCTTTCTGGCCAAACAGCTTGTAGGCCACGACAACTAACAACGCAACTATGGCAACCGAGAAAATGATAATCAGTGCAATGGCCCATCCAGGCAGCCCTTCGGTGTCAAACTTGTTTAATAAAGAACAAGAAACACAAATAAAGGATTAAACCCAGAGGAAATAAAAAGGACAGAGCAAAGTTAATAAAACGTGTTCATTAATGTTAGTACTTTTTGATTTGGCAAATGAATGGGATAACCCACAATTATCTAGTCCACTTATTTCCAGCAGAGTCCCTTGGTAGTACTGTACATGTGGAAGAAAGTTCCAGATGCTTTTTTTTTTTTTTTTTTTTTAGAGGTGAGAGGAAAACAAACGGAATCAGGCAGGGACTGAAAATCTGCAGCTGTTGGAAATGCCTCATTTATCTTCGGCAAAGATAATTGGATTATTCGCACAGTTCGGTGAAATTGGCTGCTGGAGTTGGGAAAGGTCAGCAAATCGAGCTGTGTTTATATCCAGATACACATATCTTACATCAATTGGTCTGTACGGGTTCCCATTGACAAGGAGGTACTTGTCAGCTGTTAAGGTCTGGCCGTCAAATGTGAAGGTGAAGTGGCCTTCCTGGATATCTGTCCACATGGTACCCAGGGCAGCATCGACATCTCCCATCATGTCGAAGGAAGCCAGAATAGATCCTGCAAGGACAACCAAACAATAAACCTTAAAAACAGTTTAATTTTTTTTATATTCAAAGGTGGCACCTGCTGAGCGAGTAAATCGAGTCCTCATCCTGGCACTAGTAGAGCAGGTACTCGCGATTAACATTTTGTTTTATTCAGAGCCCACTGTGACGTGATGTGGAGCAAAATTCTAGAAATAGCTGCTGATTGGCCAATTTGGCTGCCGTGTTTTTGTAACGCAGCAAAGGAAGACGCGATGTTGAGATGTAAAGCGCCTGCTGATTGGACTAAAACTTGAGGCAAGATGCAGTCTTGTTTGGCAAAACGAATCACTGAATCAATCATTTTTGGATGCAAGATCCCCTCACCTTTCTCAATTGTGACAGTGCCGAGTTTGACGCCGTCGTACTTTTCGACGATGTAGTCTACAAGACTCTTGACGAGGTATTGCTCCTTCCCGGCGGCCACCGTGTCATAGTCGGCCAGGAAGCGAATCTGAATCCTCTTGGACGGTGGCACCAACACGTCAAAGATGTCAGAGCTGATGCCAGCCAGCGACGTGGACTCCGGGTACGTGATCTTGAAGTCCAGGACGACGCCCTGCGCTGGTGTGGCGATCGCGAGGTTGGTGAAGTTGGCCCAGCTGCCATCAAACAGGATGGTCGTGTTGCCAACAAGTTGGACAGCGTCAGCGTTCGACGTAGACTGTCTGACGGAGGCACTGAGTTGCCACGGGTTGGATGGAGATCCCAGTTGCGCTAACATCTTGCCCTGCAGGTAAAATTCGATAACTTCATCACTTCTCTTCATTTTTTCCCAAACAAGTCATCGTTGATCGCAATTGTCACCTTCTCCCACAGTCAATCCCTGTATGGGTTGTGTTTTTAATTTGTATTTTGAGTTAGTGCATGTATAAACAACAACCTCAAATAACCCCTTGAACCTCATCCAATGAAGAATTGTGTCTTCCCACCCTAGAGTCACTGTATCCAAGTTTCATCAAAAGTCGTGAAAACATGTGGAAATTACAAACAAAAAATTGAGTAACTTAACCCAAAACACAAACATACTAACTTCATCAATTGCTCAGGAAAAGATCATCTCTACAATAATTTGTAATGATATTATTGAAAAAAAAAAAAGGGATTTGTAGTAATTTGGACAAGTCCGAGTCATTTGTCATGGTGACTCAAGTGCCAGCCTGATTCTGAATCACAAAAAATGGTTCGGGAGTCATACAACTCCGACTTGCACTCTTGACTTGAGATTAGACTCGACTACAACACCAGCTAAGATGTCTTACCGTGGAATCCACCACGTAGATTGACGGTTGCTGGCCAAACGCCCACCCCTCCCAAGCCACGCCCGGCTGGGTAAGGAACACCATGTGGTCTGGGGTGCGGTAGTCAACCTCCACGCCCTCCTTGGAGTTCTGCTCCTCCTCCTCCTCTCGCATCACTTCGTCATATCTTAGAAATGAACAAAAGAAAAAAACCAAATATGTGAAGTGTCCACACAAAATGAACTAAAAGTCATACATCTGTAATAATTGAGATATTCGATTTCAGAATTCTGCAGAACAAGATTGTTCTGATGGTATACAACATTGCTATTCAAATAAACTGTTAAGGGAAGCTTTTCTTTGTCATTGTTCAACTAGTTACTTGCGACTGATTTTATGAAAGGACTTGTGAAAAGACTCGCAGAGACTTAAATGCAACAAAGCAAGTTGCCTACTTACGGTTTGGTTCCTTCGGGGACTTCTGGAGGTCCTCCGGTCTCGTTGGTAGCCCGCACCCCTTCCGTGGGGTCAATGACCTTGGGAGCAGGCTCCGTCATCGCCATACCCAGGATCTGGACACCAAAGTATTCGGAGAGCTGTCCCATCTGCATGGCGTTTGCCAGCTGTGATGTTACCTTCAAGAGGTCCTCATATCCCAGAGAGATTTCTGGCTCGGGGGAAACTAAAGAGGGATAAAAAAAAAGGAACAGATTGTAGAGGGTACCAAATCAGGAGAATAGGGCAGGTGTTCAACCAGGTCAAATCTACATTTCTGGATGGCAGCCATGACCACTGTGCATGTGTGGGCTGGAGCATTTTGTCCCGGTGGAAGAGCACCCCTCCGGTCAGTTTCCCGCTCAAAATCTCTTAAATTGTCTCCTGCAGCTGTTGATACTGTGACCCTTCAACAAGTTGAACTGCACACAAATTCAGTGAAAACTGTATAGCTCATCTCTTTCTACTTTGGGCCTTGAACGTATCAATCACTCCCTGTAGAAATAGTTTGGCAGGTCTGTGGAATACTCCTTCGAAAATAATTACGCCAGAACAATATATGCAGCAACTATAATCGTCTTTTTACGCTAAGCTTTTTGTGGTCCACTCCATACACAAGTACCCCTTCATTTAGTTACAAAGAGACAGATGGCTGGTACTCACACACAGCATATTTTGTGACATAGGTGATCACAAAGCCGTTCAGAGAGTCAATTGCAACTTACTTGTTGTTGGAGCTTCTGTGGCAACACCTTCACCAGGTGGTTCAATCTCCCGTCTGGGCTGTGACCCAATCTCCAGGATCACCCCAGACTCGCCTTGGGCCAGACGCCGTCGTCGACGCCCCTCTTCCCTCACCACTTCAACCACGCGGATCTGCGACGGGTCCAGATTCAGCAGGGCCGCCAGATTCTTCACCAGATTGCCGTCCTCGTAAAAGTCGTCCACGGAGACGGCGGGCACGCCGAAGGAAACCATGACGACGGCAGTGGTGCGGATCTCGACGGGCTTGCTGCCCTTGACCAGGACCCAGAGGGTCTTGGTGTCGCGGTCAAAGTAGTTCTCACCGTGGACCCCCGAGGTGACGGAAGGGTCGAACTGGTCGTCGGGGAGGTTCGGGTCCTTGGCATTCCAGATGAGATCTCCGGAGGAGCTAAATTTGGCATTATTTGGGATGATGTAGCGATCCTAGTGGCAATAAATATAAACAAAATTTCACACAGTATCAAATCAGGTTTTCATTCACTCGTGGTTGACTTGTTAAAACTCTATACAGGTCTTTCTGCCGAGGTTGCGAGCTTGGGAGGTTCAAACTCCCAATCGCATACGAGACCCACTTCTGCACTTCTGTGGCTTAGGAGTACACAAATGCTTCAATAATAGGCTATTCGTGAAATTCCACGTCAAAACCACCATGGGTTCAATCCCATGGAGCTGCAAAAACATTTGCTTAATGTTAAAGGTAGTATACACCATTGGTCATTGCTTGAATTATCACGAATGAGTAGATTTGGGGGGTTGTATTTATAGTAAATGTCGTTTAACTGAGCTGTCCGAAGTTTTAGAATAATGGATGCCCAGAAAAGCACGAAAAACAGCGTTTTTTTTCAACCGGCTTCGAGCAGTTATTCTTATGTTATCTTTGTTTTTTCGCGCTCGCCGTCCGGCGATCGCGAATTTTTCATTATAAAATTCTATTTTTCTGAAGAATTACAGGATATATAGCGCAATCATTTTGCTGGATGCCCAGAATCAACATTTACTTTCAGATGAGTAAGATATTTCTTAATAATTCGGTAGTAAATATTTTCGATATCTGCAAATGGTGTATACTACCTTTAATTACCACAAAAACCCCCAGATGTCCAGCCATGTGCTTTTAATACATGCTAAGCTCAAACCAGCTGAATATGAGTCACATTTGGTTAGTAACGCTGCATTTCGGCTAATAAACTCTAGAAGCAGCTTCTAGAAACAACTCACTTTGTAATAGACGTCCAAGCGTTCAGGCTTGATGTACCAGATTCCCAGCACCACCGCTTGACTCTCGGCAGAGTTGAGCAGATGGAAGCGCATTCCCTGGGGGTTGGTGCTGGTGAAGTACACCTCGTATTTGTTACCAGCGGCCACCATGGTGTAGAACGTACTGATGCGTTCTTGACAGGTATACCTACGTTTATACGCAAAGCAAGAAATATATCAACCAGTATTTGACGTGTTCTGACAAACTGAGCAATTCTGGGCCGAAAAATTAGTAAGACAAATGTGATGTGGACGCCAACAATCAGACAACATTTGACAGAACTATGAATGGAGAAAACACCTGCAAAATGGCATGGGGTTGATTTTCAGCAATTTGGAGATTATTTACAATTTGTGTGGCACCTAGAGTTTAAAAGGTTCTGTAAAACCTTCAAACTGAAATTTCATCAACAAAATGTTTTTAACACACTTTTAGAGAGGTACGCCTTTTCACAAAATGACACTTTGTTCCACATTTTTGTCTGAAAAGTAGTCCAATTTTTAAATGTAATAACTATAAGTTCCCCCCAAAAAGTTGCATTTGAAGGAGTTTACGTCTCCATTTTGCTAGCAATGCGGGAACTCAAAAAAGACTTCTTGCCCAAAAGTGCCTGACGTACCACGTTACAAAAGAGATATTGCCAAAAAAATGAACTCGGAGTGATCTTCATCAATTCTTTAACTGTAGAGCTCACACCAAAAAAAATGTAACCTCTAAATGTAGCGTTTCGGCTGATTGGTAGAGCACTTAAAATGGTTTAAAATGTAACCCCCCTAACTTTAACAGCCAATTTCTAAGTTTTTGTAACTTTTGGATATCACCAAGTTCAAAATGCGTAGCTTTGCTAAAAAAATCCAATTACGTCAGCATTTGTATCCCAAATAACCTTTGACCTGGACTACTTTATTGAGATACCAAACTGGCTTATTGTATGAACTTATAATCGTGTACAGGAAGAAATATACTGCATAATTAACTTTATTGTTGCCGTTATGGTTGATGTAAAACACCAAAAAAGGAGAACAAACGTACCCATTGCACCAGCCGTGATCCTCTGGTCCGTTGATCAAGTCTACGTAACTGTCGCTGTACATGGCCAGGGGCGACAGACGACGGACTTCGGTGTCAGCATCCATGCTTTCGGCCACCAGCAACATGTGGTTGATGCCGTGACACTCGTAGGCCTGCCAGTCAGCCTTATATGCGCACTCGTTGTTTTGACCGCGATAAATGCCTGTAAGGGACAGACAAATATAGGATATCTAAAATATAGGATAGGATATCTAAAATATAGGATATCTGGGGCTGCAAAGCAGACCCAGGGGCAAAAAGGTATGGGAACAGTAGCAACCCAATTACAAAAGAGAAACAGTAGAAAAGTGCGACTTTAAAGGACAAGAACGGGATACAATTTCAGAAGTAGTTTTTGTTGCTACTCACCCATGTCTACAGTATCATATTTGGCATGTTCTCTACTCATAACACTTGCATTTCATCCTCCGGGCTTAGTACAATTGCAGTACTCCTGCGCCAAGGCTATATCAGCGTGTGATTCATAAATAAAGTAACACTGTTGTGAAAGGTATCTAATGACATTTCGTTTTTCAGAGTTGTGGGACAACATTTTCTTTATGTTAATTCGTATGTTAATAAATGCGGTTGTTTTTAAATTGCATGATTGGCCTTCGAGTAAACAATGCCACGCTGTTCCAAAACACAACACGGATCTCGTTGTGCGCGCGCCGGCATTGTATTACCGAAGCAACCACCTTCCATGGGTGACGTTTTCAGCCGTTCACGATATACATTATTCATGACAATGACTATTCATGACAATGACTATGCATATAGTCATATATGATCGATTTGCCATGGTTGGGTCCACTAGGCTATCATTCGCCTCGACTACATGCCATTATGGTACTGTTTGGATGTATGTGTGAGGCGTACGTGTACATGCATTCAGGTTGTTGAGCAAGACAAGGCTAGCGTGCTGGGCACTGTGTGCCGTACATACAGATCAGACAAATCAGCTAAACGGTTCAGGGAACAAGCTTGAAGGCATTGGTCAAGGCTTACCAGATAACGGGGTAACAGAGCAATATACAAGCATTTTCAAACCAACGTCTACAATAACTCCGCATTTTCTTACCTTTATTGGGAGCTTTTTCTTCTACAGGGATCCTGGACCCATCTTGTCTAGTCAGCATGGCTTTAGGGATACGGTAGTCGCCTAAGCCGCGCCGTGGGTCGCCGTTCCACTCAAACTCAGACTGAGGAATGACTGTGCCTGGAGTGCCCAGAAGACTTCCGTCTACATCGTGGATCATCACCTTCTTCATGCCGTCACAGTCCATGTCGACGCAGTCGGAGGGGTTCACCTTACTATGTAGGGACACAAAAAGCCTAGTAAGCCCAGTTTATGGTCGGTCGTGTGATGATAAATGTTCGATACTCATAGTCGCTGGCAGCCAAGCCTTTTTAAGGGGGTGGTTTATTGTTGTCGTACATTACTTGTAAGAATACGTGCAACGTTTCGAAGCATTCACGCTACTTGCACAAAATTTAATTGTGAAGTGTTATAATAAATAATCCAATGCTCATGGGCCCAATTTCACGGAGCTGCTAAGCACACCATTTTTTTGCAGGCATGCTTAAACCTAGCAGAAAAAAAATATGCTTAAGGGAGTGACGTAACAATATAAATATCCATGTGCAAATCGCCGAAAAAAGGCTTAAGGTTAGCAGATTTTCTGCCAACTGTTAAGCAGTGCCGTGAAATCGGCCGATGATCACTGGACACTCGGCCATTTGTTTGGTAGTTTATAATCATCCTGCAATGCTTGTAACAATGTGCACAACAGTTGGAAACATAGGGGCTTCAGGCGCTATAAATTCAACTGTGAAGGGTGACAATCAGCTGCCAAACAGTCTTTATGAAAGTTACACTGAGGGGAGGGGGGATGACTGGGAGGACAAAATTACCCTCCTACGTACCCAACATTTGGACGATGAATAAAGATTCTGTGCTCCATTGCCACGTCCTGCATCGTTACTCCCGAGGTCGTCAGGGGATGTTGGGCATTCTGGCTGCCCGGATTGGTCATGATTGCGACATCCGTCCTTTCACAGTGCGTACCAAATCCCCTGAAAGCAACATCTGTCGCCACACATTTGGAAAAGAAATATGAGGTGACAGTTTGGGGTCCACGACAGTTTGGGGTCCACGACAGTTTGGGGTCCACGACAGTTTGGGGTCCACGACAGTTTGGGGTCCACGACAGTTTGGGGTCCACGACAGTTTGTAGGTCCATGACAGTTCAACATCAAACAATTGACTATTGCTGTTTTTTTATTTTTTAAGTACCCTCAGCTAATAAATCAAACCTAGCTGTGATGTGCACGAAGGCCATTATCATGTGAAAAACACTCCTATAAAAATCAGACTCCTATTACAAATCAAATACCTTTTCCCCCTTTTTACTGGTTTATGAACCTCCCGTGACAAGCTACTCTCCTAATTATCTTCACTTAGGCATGCGTAATACTACCAAATTTCAAGGAGTCTGAAATTCACACAACACCATGCGTAAGATATTAGTCCAACTAATTTCTACGTTATTCGGAGAGACTATTTTTCGACTCACTCTTAAGTTGGCTGCGCCCATTGATCGTTGGGTACGATGTAGCCTCGTGCAGTAGTTCTAAAGGCGCCATATTTTTCGTCTGGACAAAACTGGCCCAGACGAACCCAGAGTGCCCTCCCCCCGGAGTGCGTGGACTCCGACAGCTTGTACTTTGGGCAGCATTTTCGGGTTCGACCTACAAATGTAGAAAGTAGAATAACAAAATAAAAAAACCTTAAAGGTAGTATACACCATTCACTTTTGCTGTAATTTTCAAGGAAGATGACACCCATCTATTTGTAACAGTGTTTGAAAATAGTCAAGTTTTTCCCAAGCCAATTGATAAATGCATGATAAATTGATAAAATTGCAAATGGTGTACACTACCTTGAACCAGTTCGGACGTATATACACGCACAATTTTCCCGAGATTCTAAATGGATGACGCATAAACACATCTCGTGCAAGGCCGAAAAATGTCTGTCAGCAACGAGCAAGGCTGGAAATGCGTAGGTGTGCTTCCTGATACTATCGGTCTGAACCCGCCTCGGATCAAGTTTCGTTAAAAATAATCCCGCGCCTCGGCTTAGGAATGTTAAAATAATTCCGACGCAAACTGGTTAAGGTACACAAACATTTGTTCAACTGTACAATTGAAAACAGGTTGGTTTTACTTACAGCATCTGCCACACAATCAAAGGAATCACTAACACCAACGATGATAGAATCCTCCATTTGGAAGAAGACATCTCCAGTGAGATGGCGCAGGGGGCTAGGGCCGATCACCAGCGGCAGCACGGCCATCTTGTTGTCGACCAACGTCATCCCGGACATCAGAATACTGGAATCAATCTGACCAAATGGGAGGGAGTAAGGGTGGTCAAGTGTTGCGGTCAGAAGACAAAGTTAAGGGTTGTCGGTTCAAGCCCTGGCAGGTCAATCTCATGTAGTGCACTAGTCTGATGTAGTCACCAGCTATAGTCTAAAGGGCCTTGGCAATGGCATTTCTTTTTAATTGTTCAACTTCCGCACAGTACTGAAATGCACTATTTCCGTTAATTTAAACCCAGTTAAGGGCATGGTGGCAGATAGTGGCACTCGCCTTTCGCACAGGCAATTCAGCATCCAGGCTCCTAGCCAGTTTTAACCTACTTGTTTAAAACTGGCCAACATTATAACACTTTAATTTGAGAACCAATGATTGAAACTATTACACTGCCACCGTATGCCTGGTGCCTATGCAGAGTTTAGTTGGCTCGTTTAATTGGACGTTTCTTACCTGGGCATAGACGCCAAAGTCCCAGCTTTTGTAGATCAAGAAATTGGCAATCTTGGAGCACTCTGGCTGACTGGTTAAAAACATGTGGATTCCGTGGAGTGCAGAGTGGCCCACATTGCCGAGCCAGTCCGTGGAGGGGTCTGGCGGGTCGTAGCACGGCTCGCCTCTGATGCTGTAGGCCACCCTCTCTGAGCCAGCCACCGTGTTGTTGACCAGGACCGCGTTGTCGGCATTCTTTGTTTCGATTCCGGCAGTCCACTCTGCGTTTTGATCCTCATAGCGATCTTGGTAGGTTCCGGGGAAGACCACTAGGGTCACCAGGTTGTGAACGAGTCGGTTCCCTTCGCCCCACACAATCATACCTTAAAAAACAGTGAACAAATGATGGAAGGGGATTTAGTCAGCATTTGATAACAAGTGCGCATCAAAAAATTTCCTGGAAAAAATATGTTATCGTACGCATGCAAAAGCATAGCGGGTGTCAGCAAATGAAGTAGTCGATTTGTATATCGAAACAATTGCGACCTTCAATATACTATTCATGCACGTCATGCATTATAAACTACATAATAATTCACACTTACCGGGTCCAACAGTGTGGTGAATCACGTTGTCTTTCAAGAGCAGCTCGTTGGTCCCATACACACCGATGGCCGGACTGAATCCGTTGTGGAAGCTGCAGCCCTTGACAAATGATGGTACCGTCTCCGTGACCTGACCCACGTCTAGGAAGGCCAGAGAGTAGCGGGGATCAGGGGCATCCGACCAGCCCAGCTGGCCCGAATGGAAGAACTGGACGTTGGAAATCCGGGCGTACCCTGTGTGAAAAGTGAATGGATTGGAAGTTATTCAATATTTGACAAAAGGCAACTGGCTAGGCTTAATTTAAACTAGTGCAGTGCCTGTTCAAAACGTGCTTGTTCGAAACGGGCAAATTGTTTGGCTTCCGGTCGACCTACAAACGTTATGGTAAATAGAGTGCACTACCTTTGTATTCAGTTCCGTCCTGAAGAAACTTGCCGACAAGAACGCGAGCTCCAAAGGATTCCTTGAAGAGATTCTGGTAGTCATTGCCTTCAATCTTGACGTTACGCGTTAGCAGACCAACCTCGGCAGCTAGAATGTAGTCGGTAGTGTAGTCAGCTAGATCAGTTTTTAAAAAAGAAGAGGAAATTGATCGAAGCTCATACGCCCAAAAACAAAAACAAGGTCATTTCACTTTGTTCTACACATACAACGCATGCCTGATCCGCTGCAGATGATTTTGGCCGTGATGGTTTTTTTTAACTGCCATGAATTATTTCGGTTTCCGTGTGTTGTTTTTGCGCGCATTGCATTTTTAGAGTACACTTTTAAAATTCACTCCATGTAAGTATGTTCTACAAACAGGCACATAGCTCTAAGTGCTTTACTCACCAACGTGCCTGTATGCAAAGCTCCCGTTGATCTTGAAGGCTGAGGAATCGGTGACGGCCTCGATCTTGAAGGTTTCCGTCTGCCAGGCTTCGTAGGAGGTGGTGGCCACCACTATCTCGTCCCCTACCTGCCAGTCCGTCTGATCACTGACGCTCAGGGTGTTATCTCCTGGGTTGACGGTGGTCGAGAGCTGGGTCCAGTAGACGCTGCGGTTCTTTCCGTGGACATCAAGACCTCCAAATACACCTGAACAAGGACCGGATGTAACAAACAAATTCATTACAGTTAACCAGTTCGTGCCAGAGGACGTATATACAGGCACAGTTTTCCCCAGATTCAAAATGGATGACGAATAAACACGTCACGAGCAAGGCCTAAAATGTCTGTCAGCAGCGAGCAAAGCCAGAAATGCAGGGGTGGGCTTGCCGTTACCATCAGCCTGAACCCACTTCGGAGCGAGTTTCGTTAACACTTTGACTGCTGCCATTTTTTACACCGTTACTGCCCACGGTGCTGCAGTTTTTTAGAGAACTACAAATAAATATGTGTTTACCCCCGTCACTCCCTATTATGCTCCCCAATATAAAAAACATTTAAATAAAGGGTTACCACAGCCTCTGCCAGGGTTACCACGGCCTCTGCCACGGTTACCACGGCCTCTGCCACGGTTTCCACGGCCTCTGCCACGGTTACCACAACCTCTGCCACGACCACGGTCCGAACCGCTAGATTCACTGACTATGTTCACTAGCACTGTCGATTGCCAAAACTTTGTCGTCGAGTATCGTCTAATTCCTCCGAATGATTAGATTCACTTCCAACGTCACTGGTATTACCTTCCTATTCTATAGTATCAGAATCATCATCTCCTCCAAATTCACTTGCTTTAGAGTCGCTATTTGCAAATATTTCATCGATAACATAGTCTAAACTAACGTTTCCTGGGCGCCGCCATTTTTAAATCCCCAAATACAGAAAAATGTAAACACCCCGGTACTTCGCAATCGTTGGTACCCGCCCAGTGGTCAAAACACGGCCGGAACCAGCCGCATATGATTCCGATGTGTACGTTAAAAAATGTCAAGACATGTTATACATGAAAAGCATTTTAATTCTTGATCAACAGAGGGCGGCAAATCGTTGTACTGCTAACCCGAGAAATCTCGGGCTTAGTAGTTACGGTGGGTTAAGTTTATCCCGAGAATTCTCGGGCTTAGCAGTCAAAGTAATAAAAATAATCCTGCGCCTCGGCTCGGTGATGTTAAAATAATCCCAGCGAGAACTGGTTAGAGATAAAATACAACATTTATAAATGTGATCCCTGGCTACGTGGCATTAACGGGTTTAAAGGTTTATGGCTTCTGACTAGCACCTCCTGCATTTGATATTGGCAAATCTAGGGATGGATAGTCCAGTTGAAAGAGCACCGCAACAGTAATCAGGAGGTCGCAGGTTCAAGCCCCGCTCCTGTCAATTTCTTTGTTTAAATCCAAAAAAATATAGTCAGTCAGTCTCCCTTTGTGGTTTATTTCAAAAGTTATATTAAAAAAACCACTGTATCCTCTTGGATTGATCCCAAGGTCAATGCAACATTGCTAATGTTGCTAGCATCGCGACTTTGAACGTGATCTCTGGCTAAACGGCATTTACAAGTTTATGGCTTCTGACTAGCACCCCTGAACCAAGCCATTGACAATTGGGGATAAACCCCATGGTCAGCTCAGGTGTAAATCAATACAGGATCGTGATTTACCTAGAGCCTTAGCTCCCAGGTTGGGTCCACTTGGCAGAGACATCTGCTCAGTCAGGTGGTGCCCGTTCAGCAGGATCTTCATCTCATGCTGGAAGGGATGCGACTCGTCGTAGCCGATGACCAACCGGCCTCCTTGGATCAGGATGTAGGTGGCCTCCAGCGTGTTGTCACGACTGTCTTCAATCTCCAGCCCACCGTAGATGACGAGTTTGTTGATGACGGGAAGTTGGACGTCGGCGACCATCCAAACCGCTACGGCAGGAAAGAAACGTATAAGACTACTTAGACAACCCAAATTATACTCGCTTCTGATAATTTCAAATGATATATACTACCTTTAAAATAAACAAGGATAGTTCTCGAACCACGAGTCTCAACTACTTTCGCGATTACCCTATTTTACTTGACCTCAAATGACCTTTGACCTCATTATGTGACCTTTATTATCACCATCACATACATCTATAACCCCAAGTTTACTTGCAATTGTTCACTAACAAGTTATCAAATGAGACAAATTTTACAATTCCAGCCACTTCTACACTTCACCTTTAATGGCCTGACCTCAAACGACCTTTGACCTCGGTACTTGACCTTTCACACAACCATCATATACATTGCATCCATGACCCAAGTTTTGATTGGAATTAGACTTCAACTTTGTATAGAAGACCAATTTTTCTAAACTTTAACCAATATGACACAAACATACGGCCAGGCGGACGAACTTCGTACGGAAAGACAAACTACCTACAGAAATAGCGATTACATAATCTTTCTGAACTTTGACAATTCGAGCGATTCACAATACCGAGAAGCTGCCGTTGGAGGCACAAATCCTGCTATACCCGCAGTGCATCATGGGAAAAAGTCGGCATCAGTTTGAAAAACAGTATTCATTTTGCATGAACTCATCAGTTTTTACGTCTTTTTGGACGCGCACGATTAAAGTTCCATTTTTTTTCTGCAAGTAACAATGTTTTAATCATCGACGCTTCCGGATACATTTATGTTTGTGTTGTACCTCGCGTGAACAATGAAGAATAGATATTTCACTACAGTATGATATACGAAAGAAGTCGACCGTAAAGTTTAAAAGTGGCTCTTTTGAGTCAAACGCTTGGTGGCGCACTGCATTGTGAATCGCCCGAATTGCAATCTGCCTTTCAAACTCACAGGCTGGTATAGTCACGTCGTCATTGTCCACAGGCAGGCTACCACTTTCCCAGGACTGCACACTGGACCAGAGCCGGAAGTCATCTGGCCGGGTATCTGGGGGAGGCTTAATAGGAACAGACGGCAAGCAGTCCTTGTAGAAGCAGGTATAGACGGTGGGATGGATTTGTCTGTTCACAAGCTCCGATTCGCCTTTACCAGATACTGTAAAACGGAAAAAAATTAAGGAACATTCAATTCATCAATACCAAAGACAGTTTGGCCATTCCTTGTGGTCGAGAGCACCATCAAATTTTTGCTTTTGCCCTCTGTTCTGCAAAATGACAATTTTGAACTTCAAGTTAATGTCGTGGTGACAGGTCACAAATATCAGGCCTTTTAACTGTTTAAAGTGAACATGTTAACCTCTCCAAAACATCAAACAGGTCAATGCAATAAACGTAGCTATGCACCATTTGCAAACCTAAAACAAACAAGTGATTAACAGTCTGAAGCATCTGGAGTGCTGTGGTTTTCAAGAAAAGTGTCATTTTGTTTCAATTTCTAATGATATTGTCGTCTGGCAATCGGTAGAAAAACCTGACTATTTTCAAACCCCTAATTATTCTTATATTTAATTTGATTTAGTTAGCCCACATTTTATTTGCAATGTGGTTACACACGCGTGAATAGGTGAAAGCCTACTAGTCTGGTTTCCTAACCTGATAATTCCCTGACGTCTATAAATTGCTGTGTTTTGTGCGAAGAAAGTCAAGGAACCAGATTACAAGAACGGCATTTTTACTTGATTTTTCTAGCATCTACAAACACAAAACGTTTAACAGATCAGCGTCAAAATATTTACCATAAAATATGAATCGCCTAACCCATCAATTTTCACAAATTACAGCAAAAGCAAATGGTGTACACTACCTTTAAACAAGTAACTAAAATTGAAAATAAAACAAAAATTACTCTTGAACTCACCAATATATGTCAGAGTTTTGGTGTCATTCTGAAAGCGCATGTCACCATTCTGGTTACTGTCGTACGTCAAGGCAGCGTCTGTAACGTTCTGGAGCTGACCATTCATGGCAAATCGGTCGGGCATCTGCGTGAAGCTGTGACTAACCAACACGTAATCCCCATCCTGGTACTCGTAAAAGGTGGCGTCGTACGATATGTTGGTGACATGACCCACATCCTGGAAGGCCATGTCGTACGTGTCTCCTTCGATGAGCGTCACCATCCATCCGTTTCTGTGAGTGATTCGCTTTTCAGCATACGGCGCGACAGTGGTCCCGTGGGCGTTGGTGAACAGTGCCGCTTTGCCAAGCAGGGATGACGGAGTGGGATAATTGAACGACAAGCGGTGGAGACGGACGGTGTCATCGCAGGACGAACCTGGCACGGCACCGTGGCCGTACTCGGCTTTCTGGGTGCAAGCACTTGCGGGAAGATTGGGGTTGCTGGGGAGTACGATGTGATTAGGCGTCCCCGTCAGAGAGCCATCCAGGTCTTCAAACCAACACTCGTGCTGCCACTTGAAGGCCGCCCTGTTGGGCGAATTGTAGAACTCCAGCCCCTTGAGCCGTACCGAAGAGCCCCCTTGGTTCATTCGGCATTTGGAACAATACGCCAGCGCGGAACACCTGTCCTGGTCAAAGTTGATGAACTTCACCCCGTCCACAGTCAAACCTTCCAGCTGCGGTCCGTGGACACCAGTCACTGTGCACTTCTTTTCTTTCTTGTCTGCAGATATCTCGCTGTGAGCGACTACCACTAGGTCCTTGACGAGAGCCCCACCGTCGCCCCAAGGGGCCGAGATCAACTGGTACTCCACCCCTGACATGTCGGCATCCGAGACCACAAAGTCATGAAACTGGACAGCACCGACATTTACCGCCTCGGCGCCACGCTCCGTCTCCCAGGCATACAAGGAGTAGAACTTGGCAGGTTCATCCTGCCAGGCGCTGCAGCCTCCGCCCTTCTTCGGATGATAGTTTGGGAAGACCCAGAGCCCGTACCACCCTAGAGTGTGCGCCGAGTTGTTCCGGAACTCCCCCAAGGGGACGCTGCGAGGACAGATTGAGGATGTAAACGACGGTCCTTCGGGATGGGCGGGCATGTTGTACCAAAAGCCGAAATGCGAGCCGCCGGCCGCCGCGTTGTGCCGGACGACGTTGTCGGGGTTGGTGATCCAGAAGGTGGCCGGGGTGATGTCGACATTCAGAAGGCTGCTGCTGGGATGGACGAAGACGCCCAGGTTGTACTGGATGACGTTGCCCGTCTCAATGCCGTCCTCCAAGAAGTAGGCGTGGCCCATGATGTTGTAGGCCACGTTGTGCTCCACCAGGAGGTTGTGCACGCCGTGGATAGTGACCGCGCGATTGAAGGTGTGGTGGATGCCGCAGCCGCGAACGTACGATCCTGACACGTCGCCGCTCATGTGGAAGTGGATCGGGTAGCGCCCAAGACGGAATCCCTGGCCCGCGTGGGTGACCTCCACATATTCGATACGACCGGTGATCAGATTCTCGTCTGGATTTGCAGCAAAGAACATGATCTGGGAGCCAAACTGATCACTCCCCGTTTCTTCACCAAACTTTCCCAGGAAGCATGTCTGAGTCGCAAATTGACCTAAAACAATACATAAAAGATTTTTGTATTTTTTTTATTTCAGACCAAAAAACAGAATGAGGTTGCTGGGAAAGTACATAAACTAGCTCATAAGACACTTTGTTTATCTTTATCAAAAATGATTATGTTAGAAGATAGGATACACCATTAGTAATTGCTTGAATTATCATGAATGGGTGGATTTGGGGGGTTGTATTTTATAGTAAATATCGTTTAACGGACCTGGCCGAAGTTTTACAATCATGGATGCTGAGAAATGCAAGAAAAACGACGCTCATTTAAGCTGGAGAATAGCCTCGGAAATGTAGATTCACTCAAGAATCGACAGTTCCTCGTCCATTCTCGTTAATCTCAAATTATTTAAAAATCAAAATCACATCGCAAACCTGTGTTGAAGTCTCGCGGGCAGGCATCGTAGTTCTCAATCCACTCCTCCTGCACCGACCCCCGGACTTTGACATTGCGCGTCAAGAGCCCCACCTCGGCGCGCATTTCCAGAGTAACGCCCTCGACTGTCTGCGTTATGCCATAGTGGTCGTACTTTAGGGCTGGCGTAAATGTGAGCTGGGTGGCACTGCCGTCAGATGAAATGCCTGGAGAGGGGGGAAAAGGAATGAACGAGAGTATATTCATGAGTGCCAAATTCAATGGGGAGAAGCAACAACAAACAGGCCGGGACTAACAATTTATAAATATCTGAGACAGTTTAGCCATTCCTACAGACCTTTATCAGGGTATATGGCATTTTGACAATCAAAGCGAGGCAAATAACGCAAACGAACATTGCGGCCTAATTAACTATTCTGTGTGGTGAACGAGTAGCTCTATCAAAGATACAGCAGATAAACAATCTTAAGGGTGGCTTAAATTCCTCGAATCGTCAATCTGTATTCTAGGTAGGTCATGTCTCATTTCATTTTGAAGATGGATCGTACAAAATAAAGCATAAATTCAGTGGACGAAATGAAGTTCCAGTAAAGTAGTTAACGAGTACGCCGTAGAGCCGTCAATGTCAGGCTTTTCATTTTTTCACTTTTTCATCCGCGGCATTTAAAAAAAATTATTTAAGGTTCATGTAAACAAATTCTGTGAATTGTTATTAGCACAAGACCTGCAATTTTCAAGAGCTAAAAGCATATTTGGAGCCCGATGCTGAAACGAAAATGTTCTCTTATTGCACTGTACCCTGACTCGTTTACTTGCAAAATACGAACCTACGAGACACCAGTCTGCTCTACTAATACAGATAGGTACCTTGACAGAATTTAGTGTCACGTTGCACTAAAAGAGTCTGGGTATAGAACGGTAACTTTCAATAAGGCTCCAAATTTTCTCTTTATTTGGAAAATGACAGGTCTTAATAACAATTCACAGACAGCCTTAACCAGTTCGCGCCGGGATTATTTTAACATCACCGAGCCGACGGGCGGGATTATTTTTAACGAAACTCGATCCGAAGCGTGTTCAGGCTGATAGTGCCGGGAAGCACACCCACGCATTTCCGGCCTTGCGCGCTGCTGACATACATTTCCGAACTTGAACTTGGTGTGTTTATGCGTCATCCGTTTTGAATTTGGGGGAATTTTTGCGTTTATATACGTCATCCGGCGCGAACTGGTTAAGGTACATGAACAATTTTCTGTGAATTGTCATTAGCACAAGACCTGCCATTTTTAAGAGAAATTAAAATTTGGAGCCCGATGCTGAAACGAACATTTTCTCTTATTGCAATGTACCCTGACTCGTTTACTTGCCAAATTCGAACCTACGAGACACCAGTCTGCTCTACTAATACAGATGAGTACCTTGACAGAATTTAGTGTCACGTTGCACTAAATGAGTCGGGGTACAGTGCGCGAACTTTCATTAAAATATTTTTTTGTTAACATTCCCCGTATCGGCCTCTAAATTTCCTCTTTTTCTGGAAAATTACAGGTCTTAATGGCAATTCGCAGGCAGCCTTAAATTGTTTGGTTGTGAATTTTACCTGTAATCGTCAACTGTTCGTTCTCATACTGACTGTGCCGATATCCGGTAGATGCAATGACAACCTCATCCCCAGTCTTCCATGTCACCTCTGCCTCAAGTTTCATAGAGGTCATTCCCTTCGTGGCCGTTTCTGCCAAGCGTGTCCATGTTATAGGTACGGGCTTTCCTGAACGGATTAATTAATCACAGACACAAAAAGAAAGATTTATAATCAAAAGTAGTTTACTTTTCAGAAATACCAGAGTCCAATTGGTCAAGAGCACATTTTTGCTGCCAAATATGAACAAACACTATTGGTTAAAGAAGCCTGAAGTGTTGTGTAGCTACCCGAGCATGACTAGCGTGTTGATCGTGCAAGCCATTTGTATGAATCGGCCTTATAGTCAGAGTCATGTAGAATGCCATGGGCAAATGGTTATAGTGTTTGACTCATGTACGGTGGTGCGTGGGTCCAAAGCCTGCCAGGAATATGTTGTTTGTGCTCTTGGGCAAGACACTTAACTAGTATAGGGTAGAGGGTAGAGGCCCAATGAGCACTGATATGGGCTGCCGCAGAAAGCATTATATAAGCATGACAATTATTATCGCCCAATTCATTGAGATTTTTCCCGTGGGGCCTGTTTTATTAACGTACCATGTAGGTCCAGGGTTCCGTTCCTGACAGCCAGGGTCTTAGCACCAAACAACGGCAGCTCCGTGGAGCGGACGTGG
Organism: Crossaster papposus; assembly: GCA_037893245.1. Classification (NCBI taxonomy): domain Eukaryota; kingdom Metazoa; phylum Echinodermata; class Asteroidea; order Velatida; family Solasteridae; genus Crossaster; species Crossaster papposus. Next base: position 160,736 of record JBAIAA010000818.1, on the reverse strand, counting down.
CCGTGCATCATGATGGTGGCTTCATGCTGGAAGGGTGCTTCCTCAGTGCCTATCTGAAGACCACCGCCGTCGACAATCAAGATGTTCTGGGCATGGAGCTCAATGTCAGCCTCGTCAAAGATGACCGTACCGCCTAAACGAAAAACAACTTTGAGAATTGAACAAAGAAATTGACTGGAGCGGGGCTTGAACCAGCGACCTCTGGATTGCCGATCCAGTGCTCTACCAACTGAGCTATCCAGCCCTGTGTGGGCGGTTCCCTAAATTAGTCAATATCTTTGTTCGGGGGCGTTACACAGTTAGACAAAACCATAAACCTGTAATTGCCATTTGGCTGGGGATCCTCGTTGAGTGTTCCCCGTTTGCCATTTTCCAGGTCAATGCAACATTGCTATAAATGTTGCTAGTATTGTGACTTTGGGTGTGATCCCTGGCCTATTAAGGAAAAGAAGTTACTCTGCAAACCACAGAAAGTGTATTACAAAGGATCAACGCTTAGAAGTCGAGATTTATTAGCTTTAATTATTAACTAATTATTTAATAACTCTTAAAATATTGCCGCCACAGAAGAATCTTGTGAGCCTGCGTCATCACCAAGTTCCGGTGAATTACTAGTTTCATTGCAACACAGATGCTGTCCGACCCACCTTGAATGAGAAGCATGGACAAGATGGGCGTGGTGATGTCCAGCAGCAACGTTTGGCCTGCTGGCACCCGTACCATATCGCCCTCTATTGGCGGGTCTTGGTTTCCCCAGGTGTAGCGAGACGACCACACGTCGATGTAGTAGAAGTCCGCATTGTCCTGCGAAGACAAACGCCACCAAATAGAGGATTACATTTTTTCACTGATTTTCATATCAATAGGGGTTCACCCCGAAGTACAGTGCGAAAGCAAGAAATGAAAAAAATTAATGAAAAATTAAAAAAATTAAATTATAAAACACACAATTCTGAAAATGATCAAAAAAACTTTTTGAACGTTTTTATCAAATTTCTCATATCCAAAAATGGAGGGGAGCTGTTAAAATTCAGAAAGTGATGTTCTGTTTCTGTGGAAACTGACCACACATATTTATCCATTAACCAGTGCGCGCCGGAGGACGTATAAACACGCAGCGAGCAAGGCCGGAAATGTCTGTCAGCAACGAGCAAGGCCGGAAATGTCTGTCAGCAACGAGCAAAGCCGGAAATGTCTCTCAGCAGCGAGCAAGGCAGAAAATGCGTGGGCGTACTTCCCAGGACCATCAGCCTGAACCCGCGCCAGATCGAGTTTCGTTAAAAATAACCCCCGCCTCGGCTCGGTGAATGTTACAATAATCCCGGCGCGAACTGGTTAAGCAAGTCGTGGACCATTTGTTTAAGAGGCCAATTTATATGTATTATCTACCTCTACATGCACTCTCTAATTCTATTTTCCAAAAAACGTCCAAAATCGTTTTCTTTTTCACACACCCAAAACTCACCTGTGTGGCGATTCCTTGGGTGCCAACCTCGACTCTCACTCTGGTCATTTCTGAATGTCCGTGGGCTTCTGTTGTGCAGTCGATCTGAGAGACTGTTTCGGCAGTGATAGTACACACGGTACCTCCAATTGTCACTTTATTGCCAGCAGACCTGGCAATTAATGATTATAACAAGAATCTTTGCAAGGTCGAGCAGAAAAATTGCAAAGACAATAATATTAATTATTTATCCATAAAACCACAGTGCGCTTGTCTTCCTTGCAACACATTGGCCGAGCCCATCAGACACGATTTGTTCTGTTCATAAGTCGTGAGTTTCCATGTCCACAGCTTCATTAGTCTATAGAATATCCGCTTGTTGGACGAGCGTCTATGATATGCGAGCAGATTCGGTGATTAATTATGCAAACAAGACGGCATCTTGACCTCGAGTAGGAGCAAGGTGCAAAAAAGTAGGAAATAGTAGAAGCAAGGTGAACAAAATTCGGAAATAGTAAAAGGAAGGTGAAAACAAAAAGGAAAAAGTAGGAGCAAGGTAAAAAATAAATAGGAAATAGTAGGAGCAAAGTGAAGAAAATAGAAAGTAGGAATTCCGTTTATAGTATAAGTCTGACTCAGTAAACCCTTACAGAAAGCCGGATCCATTGATAACCAATGCAGTTCCTCCTTGCGTTCCCCCGCGGCGAGGCTCAATGGCGTCTATGACCGGCGTCAAATCTTTCTTGTAGGTGAAGGCGGCCGAACTGGTGGCAGAAGCGCCACTGGCCAGGAAGACTTTCACATTGCAGGCTTGGGGGTCAGTTCCTGCAAGCCAAGATACAAATTACTATTAAAATTTCTTCTTTTTTTTATTTTATGGTCTTTTTGGTAATGAAACCAAGGAGATCTCAAAGGACTCCAGGGTTCTGTAGACGGAAAGCCGAATAAGACCTGTAGAGAGAAGACAATGAGAAGAAAACAAGGGACAATATACCAGTTGTGCATTTGTATTTGTTATAGTTGTGCATGGGCCTAGGCTCATAATCTCATTTATGGAGACTGTTCAAAGAAATGACTAGCCTATTCTAGATTCCTTCCTTTGTTGATGTTCCAGGAACGTTAAGTTTCATAAAAAATAAAAAAATGTGATTTTTGTTCTCTTCTCAGAATCTCAGAATGGTAAACTAGACATCGCTGCTGGGCATCATCGTCTAGTATCGTTTTATTTCAAAGTTTTATAGTGTAAAATCCCTCAAATGCAAATTTGATATAAATGGTGACTGACACATTCTAAATAAGCTGTGTACAAAATTTGATTCAACAAACAAAATATGATGTTGCCGAATGAACATCACAATCGCGTTGTCCTTTTTTCCCACACTTACCTGAATTTGATGGTACCTCACAGTTTATCACTGAGGAGGTCACGTTGCCATTGGCGCACACGTTGTCACAGATGATCACTGAAACGGTGTCGTCAAATCCAGTCCCTTGAATAGTCATGACCTGACCACCACCAAAGCTCCCTTCAAATCAAACAGATATTGCTTATTATAGGGGCCAGTTTCATGGAGCTACTCAGCAAGAAAAACATTGCTTAGCATGACAAGTCTTCCTTGGCAAAAACAGGGTTACAAAACAAATGTTCAAGTGATGTACAGTATATTGTTTGTGAGTGGTATTATGATCAGCTGGCTTTTGCTTTAGCAGGAACAGCACATGTTTTGGCAGGTGACCTGTTTTTACTAAGGCAGACATTTTAAACACCATATTTGGGGTATAGGGTACTTTTAGCGCCATCAGACCAACAATTTTTTCAATTTGGTTTTCAATTTTGGGTAAAAAGAGCGTGGCTGCCAATATTCAAAGAACCATATAAAATATAACTGGTCGGCCAAATTGGTTGACTTTGGTTTCTTCTGAAAAAGGTAACATCATAAGGAATCCAAACTTACCATTATTTTACTTTTGTCAGAGCAAATTGACCCACAATGACGCTGTTACCCTACAAGTTACATTTTCAACAGTGTTTTAATTGGTATGTTGGAGATCTCCCTCTTTACAATGATAAAAAAAGCATTCTAATTGTACAACAAAATCCACAGTCTATTCTTAAAAGATAAACTAAGCAACGACAGCAAAATCAGTGACCGAACTGTCTGTTCTACCGACGCTTTGCACGCACTTTGACCTGAATCATTGATAACTGGACTCTTTCAACCTCTGCATGTGTAATAAAAGGCTGTGATAAAACCATCCCACTGACTGAACACTATTCATAGAAAGGAATTACATACGAATGATAGCCAGAGATAGCCAGAGGTAATTTGAAGAACTTGAACCAGTGACAACTCACCCTCTGTTGGATCAACCGAGTCCACTTTTAGCTCATACTCAAACTGATGGTCGCCTGACGCCAGTCCCTTTCCCTGTACGTGCAACACAATAGGGTACGTGCCGGCTGAGTGAGCGCCCAATGTACAAATGACGGAAACGTCAGTCACCGCGTCGATACTGCAGCCAGTACCATCCAGCGATATGATCACATCTTGGTCACTTGTGCCGAAGCCAGAACCGCTCAGCGTGATCTGAGCGCCAGTTTCACCTGTTACAGAAGAGAAAGTATTAAATTCATCGTCTGTGGATAAAGTTGCAGGTTGCGGGTTGGAGTCCGGCCTGTGACTACGGTCAATATCATATCATTGTCACTCATTGCTTTTCTCCACCCAGGGGTAAATGAGTACCTGTGAGGGCAGAGATGGTTATTGTGACCGATTTAGCTGCCTTGCGCCAAAATGGCAGCATCAAGCTGTATACTCCCCAGGAAGCTGAGATGGTATTTGGAATGTTTAATTGGCCCAATGACCAGGGGTAATAATAAAGTTAACAACTTTGTATTTTCATCATGTGAACAAAAAATATAAAGTTACAAAATGTAGATGTTGGGCGTGATCGCGCAGAAACGAACCTGCGTGATTGGTCAATCTGGAAATTATTGAATTCCTTCTCCATTGGATTTGTGCTCACGGCCAATCGTGGAGGAGTGTTTTGTAAAATCAAAGTAAAGTCAAAGATTTCCTACCGGATCGACCGATCGCGCATGTGCATTCCTGCGTGATCGAGTGATAGCGCAGATTCACCGGTCGCGCCCAACATAGACAAACCAAATCATTTCAAGCTTTGTTCCCTTTCCAAGCATTGCTAAGTAAAAGGGTAAGAACTGACCTTTGGTTGGTGTCACTGATGTGACTGTCGGTGTAGAAGTTGATGAATAATCATATGGTTGGGGTGGATAGTCTCCGTTGTTCGAGGTCACTACCACAGCAACTGTACCAGCATTATGCGATGGTGTCTTACACTTGACTTCGTTGAGGCTTACGCTCTGAACATCGCACACCTGTCCGTCGATCTTGATGAGCGTGTCGTCGCTGACAAAGCCGTTTCCTGAAATGGTCACCACCTGCCCACCTGCCGTGCTCCCCGCGGTTGGCAGGATGCTGTCAATGATCCGGGAACTTGTCACCGTGTTGCCTAAGTTAAAATAAGCATTCCCGCTATCCGCAACATTTACGACCATTTCTCGAACTCCGGCCGGTACGTAGCCGACGTCGCATTCGATCTCCGTCTCGCTGGTACTCGTGACGACACACTCCACGCCACCAATAGTGACTTTAACCAAGGACGCGTTCTGGCCGAATTGGTAACCGGTGATGGTGACTGTGGTGCTCCCGCCCGAGACGGTCTTCGGAGAGAAGCTATACACCTGTGGGGTCCGACTGCTAGCAAAGTCAAAACTGCAGTCGGTTTTACAGACGGCCTGCTCAGAATTGATCTCAAGCGTCACGTCCGACGATTCCGTAGCTCTGCGATTCCTGCGGGCGTTGGCGTCACTGGTCACGCACTGTATCTCTGTATACACCACAGATTGGACTGCGCATCCACGGTTGCCGATGCGAATTGACACGGCGTTGGCCGACTCGGCCGCAAAGCCGCTCCCAGTTATGATGACCTTTGTGCCGCCACTGAGTGACCCTTCGTGCTGCGACAATCCATCGATGCGTGGCTTCAGCGTGAATCCCTGCTCGGCCGTTGAGTTGATCTGATTCAGAGCCAGTCCGCGGTTCCTGACAACGACCGATACCATGCGTGGCTCCCCGACCGACATACTGCCTGCTGGGTCAATCAGGCATGTGAGTTCGCTATCGGTACTGGACTGCACTTCGCAGGAGAAATCGCCGACGGAAATCACATTTTCACATTTCTCTGTGCTGAATCCCGTCCCCTCAATTGTAACAAGTGTGCTAGAATCACCTCTGTTCAAAAAGAAAAAACAAACTTTCAAATCATCATGCTTCGAGTTCCCTGCTCCCACCCGTACGAGAGGGGCTGAACTCGAGGTAACTGTTTAATTTTTTTTTGCTGAAGTCCCCCTGCTGAAGTGCCCCTGCAAAAGTCTCGAAAACTCTCCACTTAAAGGGATCGTATCGTTTGGTAATTACTCCAAAAATTAATGGCAATAAAAACTTACTTGGTAAGAAGTACAGCAGCTATGGATAGTATAATGCATTTTGAAAAACTTTTTAGTTCGAAGTACTGCGGTTATGGAAAAAGCTATCACTTTTTATCCCCAAAAATTTGAATCTAAGAAGCGTTTAATACTGCAGTGACGTTTCTCAGATTGTGTATTCCAATGCAGATTATTCTTTCTGCGTGGACATAACCGCTGCAGATTTTCGGCAATATCTCAAAATCGCTACCACCCTTTGAAATGAAATTTGTACAGGTTAGTTTTATGATATATATCTATAACTATATAGGATTGAAACAAACAGTGGGTTCCAATTACCAAACGTATACGATCCCTTTAAGTACAATTCCAAACTATAAAAGACATTTATTTGTGTTTTCAGATTTATTTTACTTTACTATTGTAAATTCTACTTTTTGCACATTTGTTATGAAAACTTGTCAATATTTTTTTCAGAAAACTTGCAAATAAGTTAAATGCAATGCCTAGAAATACATGAAGAAAAAAAACAACACAAATGTTTAGTTTAAGAGCGCATGTACTTGAAAAAAACTAGAAAATGGGCACTGGATGGAAGGCAGACCTCCGTCCCAACTGCAAAATCTCCCAATATTAAAAAATCATTCAAAGTGATCCAGATTCCTGATCTGGATCCAGACCAATCTGAAATTTTTATTTAATACCGACCCACCAAGTTTCGTTAAACCCCCCAGTAGTTTTTCTGTAAATCCTGACAGACAAACAATCAGCCCGACTGACAGACAGACAGACAGACAGGGGGAAATACATAACCTGGAGGTAATAAGAATTTGAATTTGCTTACTGATTTGGAGAGACTTTGGTGATAACCGGGGTGCTGCAGATCCAGTAAGCGAAGTAGAAGCTGTTAACATCATCTCCAGTAGATTGAGGAATGTCGCACCCTGAAATGGCAGCGTCACTCCCAGGGCAGGTATCGGGACTCACAGGAGCAGTGTCGCCTTTCAAATAAATGGGAACAAAACAAATGTAGAGCTTCTTTCACATGATTCTACCCACAACTTGTCCGACTTTTTTAGTCCATTTTTGCATTTTGTGTGTGATTTAGGCATTTTACAGCCAAACGAGCTATCCCAGATAGTCCAACCCCAAAGGTGGTTAATTACCCCCATTTTGAGGTGTGAGAAATTTGATGAAAATAGTTTTAAAAATTGTTTTCTGCATTTAATAACCAAATTGACCTATCTGACCCCCACCCACCCACAAAAAGTAGATATTTATTTTCATTTGGGGGTATACAAAATTCAATGAAAATATTTCAAATAATGTTTAACCATTTTCTTCCCAAAATCACAGTTTTCTTTTTATTGTTTAATTTTGTGCATTTAACATCCAAAAGGACCTATCTAGACCCCCCTCAAAAGTGATTACTGACATCTATTTGGGGGATTGAGAAATTTGAGGAACTATTATAATATATATACAGGCTACATTTACCACTTTTTAAAACTCGCTTTCGCACTGTGCCCTCCTACTGGTAATGCTACAACCCACCAATGTTTTTTCCCTACCTGATCCAGTGGTATGCTGCGCATGGTATCCAGCCACTTCTACAGTCAGTCTGTGTGAGGTTGATGTCGGTTCCTTGACGATAACCATTCCCTTCATGTACAGCTGGCTGTTCGCAGACACTTCGCCGCTCGAGTAGTAGTAAGTGCCAGGAGAAGAGAACCGATACGCAAACATACCTGTAGGAATTAGGGTAAGAGTTGGTCGGAATAAACTGGAAGGATTTCTGGAGACTTATGGGAACTTTGCGGGACTTTGCGAGCCTTTGCGAGCCTTTGCGAGCCTTTGCGAGACTTTGCGAGCCTTTGCGAGGGCCTGCTAAGTCCTTCTAGTACTTGCGAGCATTGATCTCCATTAAACAGACTGGATAGTACATGCGTATATTCACATGCAGTGATGATGCGGAAAACTCGGACAAGCTTCCAATGCGGTTTTGGGAAACGTGTCGTGGTTTTCCTAGCAGTGTCATACAATACACTGTTGTTTGACACAAACTCGAGTTTTTACAGAGGTTTTTACAAAGTTTTTACAAAATGGAGTAGAATTTCCTCAGCCAGACTTTTTCCCGCGAGCGCCATGCTGTGTACGTGGTCTCGTGTGACAAATGTATTTTAAAAGTTTCAAACCATTGTTCAAATCCTCACTGGTGAGACGCATGCGCGCACAAGATGGAGGGCGCTATGTTCTATCCAGTCGTTCTGGAGGCCTCGCAAAGACTCGCAAGGACTTGCAAAAACTTGCAAGGACTTGTAAGGAGGACTCCTGAGGGTGCTCTAATATTGCATACACTTTGTGGACCTCTGAACAAAAGTTCCACAGAAGGTTAGCTACTCCAACCATCTCTCTTGGATTCACCCTTGCCAATCAAAGTGCTGTGTTACCAATCAAGAATTGCAATGTACCTTCAGGAGTTGTAGTGCCGCTGTAGAATCCATTCCCGTCATATGCCACAGAATCACCATCAGCTGTCTGGTGGACGGAGTACCCGACGTCAGACACAAAGCCCGGGGTGGCCCACTGCCAAACCACGACGTCACCGGCCGCGATTGTCAATAACTGAGGGCTCCACTTATAGCCCAAACCGTATGCTGTTTTGGTTAGAAGAAAAACAAACAACACAAATGTGATTGAGAATTGGTTAAGAATGCTACTTTTTCAATTCTTCATTCCTTTTTACGCTTTTGTGATGATGTAAAATGTTAGGCAAAAACAAAAACCCAAACAAAACCCAAACATGTGTAGCCATTTTGTGAGGAGTATGGTTTGTACAGAAGTGTTACATGTTCATTTCTATGTTTTCACCTTGGGGCCTACTCTTTACAATTTCGCAAGGCAAATAATGTTTGGCAATATGTCTAAACGTGGAGTTTTCGAGCTAGGTCTCCTACAAAGTTCTCCAAAGCCGTATGCCGTATGGGGTATGTGGTGTGTTTGGCAATCAAAAAGACCTAGGGCCAATTTCATTGAGCTGCTAAGCGCAACAAGAAAATGCTTAGCATGAAAATTCTTCCTTGGCAAAAACAGAGTTACAAACCAAATTTTCAGTTGACGTATATCAAAAAGCACCTGGCTGGTCAACAATTTACCTAGTTTACTGAGCAAGACTTTTTTTTGTGTTAAGCCTATTTTTGTGCCGAGCAGTTCCAGGAAATTGGCCCCTTGGCTTAAAAGGGACGCTGTGTTTCAACTTGGTGGAATGACCGACATGTACATTACATTCACACTTACAATCGTGCCTTCCGTTGTTGTCTACCCTATGCGTCTTCTCAGAGCTGGCCGAGGTGCAGCGAATGGAGTCCGAGTTGACGGTCTTCACCTCGCATTCCAACTCGCCGAGGTTGACAGTGACGTCGCTGGCGTTGGTGCCAAAACCTGAGCCCGTGATGGTGATCTCCGTCGCCCCTCGCATTGAGCCGTGGTCTGGGAACAGACCGGTCACCTCCAATTCATACTGGAAAGTTATCCCGCTGTTTAAAGGAACCAGACTTACAAGATTAAAGACATATGGGCCAATGTCATGAAGCTGCTAATTAAGCACAAAAATAAAATGCTTAGCTTCATGTCAAAGAAAAACCAATTGCTACAATTCTGCCGACATCTTACTTTGTTTTTGCAAACCCCTGGTCGTTCACGCTCAGCTCAACGCTGAAAGTCCCGGGGCCGTGCTCGGGAATTGTGCAATTGATTTCCGTGTCAATCTGACTCGTTGTGTCGCAGTTTTCTCCAGCGATTGAGACTGTAGCTCCTGACGCGCCGAACCCAGCGCCTGAGATGGTCAGCTCACCACCACCTGTCGGCAAAATACAAGAGTGATGGATTGAAGAAGTTCTCACAATTTGAAAACTTTGTCAGATTTGCTCAATTTAAAATATGTGACCTGCTCCAGGAAAAGGTGACATAAGTCGCGCTATGCATTTATGTGTAATGGCCTGTTAAAGTTAATAGGGTCAATTTGATTGTCAAAATCTGATTTTCATTTTTTGTCTTAAATGACATCTTTCATATCCAAAGTTTCAGATTTAATTAGAAAAAAGCTGGAACTCGATAAATAAAGTGAAACAAAACCTTTCAAGAGAGCATGGTTTCAATGTATTGTCTTAGTTTTGTTGTGTTTCGAAGCCTGTTTTCTCAGTTGTGTATTTTGAATTCCATGCAACCATTAATATGCAAAAACGTCATATCACTGGAACGGGAGGGGCTATGGAGCTGTACTATGTACCAAGTGAAAGCTTATATCCTGGACTTTTTAATCATGTATACAACTCTTTTTTTAGTTTTTGCAACTTATGTAACCTTTTCTCAGAGCGGGTCACATATAAACAATGGGCCTTTTAGAATCCCGAGTCGATTTTAGGCCCCTAACTGTGTGAACCCCAGCCACATTCTGGTGCCTGTTGTGCTTCAGAAACAATTAATCGATTGATATGAAAGTTGATATTGATATTTCCGTTTGCTTTCATTTCTGTTTGCTTCTCATCAGTGATTCGGAATTCGGAGGTGAAGTCGAAGACGAAGCAAAAAAAAATGTAACTAAGAAAAATGAGCCTTATTTATTTATTAACCACATCCAACAGCGGAAGAACCGCCAATTATATAAATGTGATGGAAACTATGTTCAAAACCATTAAAACCATTCTCTCTCTCTATATATAAACATATACATATGAAAAAAACAGTATCTGAAATAACAATTTGGAGAAAGAAAAACAATTAGACATTTTCTAGATTTTTAAAGGGAATATACAAGATCTGTTTTTGCTGTAATTTTCGGAAATGAATGTATTTTGGGGTAATTTTTTTGTAGCAAATGCTGAAAAAAACTGTTCACAGATATGCTGGGAGAAAAACACGAAAAAAAAAGCTGTTGTTGAAGTCTGGTTTCTTAACCCCATTTAACAGACAAAACAGAGCAATGTATAAACGTTGGAAAATGATCAAATCAGGGAACCAAACCAGCTGGCTTTGCAGCCACTCACAGATTTGTAACTGAATGCAAAGAAAGCATGGACTAACAACATTTGGTAAATTTGAAGGATTATTTAGAAAAAAGTCTTCTTTTTTTCAATGGTGGTTGGCTAATCATCGTTGGAAATTGATACAAAAATTCCACTTTCTCACCAACAGTCAAGTAAGAAAATTCAATATAATTCATTTTTAAAAATTTATTTTTTTAAATTTTTGCAAATAATGTGAAGTCTTACAATTGGCGACTGTAATAATGGGAAAAGAACTTCACCTTCTACGCTAGATATCTTGGGTGTTATGTCAGTAATTGTTGGTGTCATTGTTGAGTCAAAGGTGAAGGCGTCCGATAGAACCTCAGACTGTCCATTCACGTCGACAGTCACGTCAACAATTGTGGAAGAGGCTGGTGCCTAGAACAATTAAAATAAGAAAAAACAATCATGATTACATACATGAGAGTTGGCAGGATTTTCACTGGACGTGGACAAATAAAAAAGGGGGAAGGGGAGGGATGTGCTGGACATCATGCTTAGTTTAAGACCACGATACCCTGGACACCCATGTTGTCAAATGTGCATTACATTACTTTAAAATCTTCTTGTATATTGTTTTTTTCTTAACCAGTTCGCGTCGGGATTAATTTAACATCACCGAGCCGAGGCACGTAATAATTGTTAACGAAACTCGATCCGAGGTGGGTTCAGGCCGATGGTACTGGGAAGCACACCCATGCATTTCCCACCTTGCTCGCTGCCTACAAACATTTCCGGCCTTGGTCGTGACGTGTTTATACGTCATCCGTTTTGAATCTGGAGAAAAATTTGTGTGTATATACGTCCTCCCGCGAACTGGTTAAGAGAAATTATATTTATATTTTTGTTTTTTTATGAAATACGGTCTTTCTAAAAAATTAAAAAGCCATTGCAAACATACTTCTGTTTCAATTAAAAATTAATACTTTCTGATAACAAATTGTTGGTGAGGAGTTCAAAATGCTAACCTTCCATTTGAAATGCGAGCTAGGATAACGTTTCATAGGAATTTGGATAAAATATAAAAAATCATAACGCATATTTTTTGAAATTTTTGATAGTTTAGTTTTTCTTACCTCTGTATTCAATGCGATAACACAACGTATTTCACTGTAAGTTACAGATGCAATATGGCATGTCTGATCCCCGACAGAAACAGTCACATTCTCTTTTTCCTGGCCGAAACTATTACCTGTAATTGTAACCGATGTTCCGCCTTTGGGGGAAAAAAAATAAGAGAAACAAAACTCGGTTTGAAAACAAGTTTAAACTTGTAGAAGTGTACGGCATAGGTGGCAAGTGTGTAAAAGCACTCGTCTCTCACCAATGTGGCCTGGTTTTGATTCCCGTCTCGGACCATAATAGGAGTAGAGTTAGTCGTTGATTCTCTCCTGTAGCAAGGGAATTTTTCTCTGGGTCCCGCGGTTTTCCTCCCTCCGCAAAAAAACCCATTTACAATCCTTGGCTGTGCTCCGTGGTCAGATATAGGTCGTATAGCCGGCTGCCAGAGGGGCCTTTACGTGCCATTGACTCGACCACATTGCAGCAATTCAGCATTTCAGCTGCGAGTAAGGATGATTAGCCTCCCCTAATTATTACTGAACTTTTCTCACTGTCATGTTTTCACTTTTGTTTGAAAGCAAGCCGAACAATACTAAAAACTTATGAATGGGCCAATGAAAGAATGATGAAGGCTCATTAATATGTATGAGGAATAGAACAAGCCAATTAGCCATTTGCGCGTGACCCAGAGTTAAATTTGAATAACATCTGGTACACTGACTTGCTCACACAGCTTGGCACAGTTTAACTTTAAATTCTCCAGATCAAAGACACTGTTGCTATATCACGTGATTCGGGGCAAGCCTTACGCGTCATACGCTAGCAACCCCCAGCTCTGGAATGGTCTGGTGTCTTTTTGCCATTCTCACCCATTGTAAACAATGTATTGGTGCTGAGCGTCTCTTACGTAACTATGCAAAAGCTTGCCCCGAATCACGTGATATAGCAACAGTGTCTTTGGTCTGGAGAATTTAAAGTTAAACTGTGCCAAGCTGTGTGTTCTTGTATCGTATTACGATCGAGGATCGAAACACAAAAGAGAACAAAGGGAACAAAGGATCCTCGATCGACGGTTTGCTTGTCCGAATTCTGTCCTCGGTCGACGGTGCAAGCGCAAAGCAATGGGGATTGGGTATAGTAAAGGAACAAAGGAAAACACAATATCGATCCTCGGTCGTTACGTGTTTCACGACTGGGTGAACAAGTCAGTGTACCAGATATTATTTAAATTTAACTCGGGGTCACGCGCAAATGGCTTATTAAAAAAACTGCTTACCAGCAAGGCTTCCGGAGGGCGGATTGATGCCATTATTAACAAGGAGCTCAAACTGGAATGACAGGGGCCCTACAAAACGTGACAGAAACATTTAACATTTAATTTCAGCAGCTTTAAGAAATACTAAAACAAAATTTGTTTTAGTATTTTATTAAAGTCAACACTCTTTAAACAAAATCATTTACAGAGAAGCCAAAGTTATAGCATATACCATTGTCAGTTGTGCATTTTTATCGTTTGAAGCAGCAAAAGTGTTCAGAATATAAAGAAAGGTGAATGACAATTAACCTTTAGAGTTTTATCTCGATAAATGCTGTGTATTCCGTGATTTTTTTTTAAAAAGTTTTTGAATTTGATTAAAAATTTGCTGAAAGGGGTGACCACTATCATCATTCGGGGTGCGTTTTTATTCAGCCAATTCCAGCTAGGGCCATGTCAGGCACATCAGGCACTGAACCTACTAATAATAACGCCAATACGCATGTGTGCATCATTTGAACGCGTGGGCGCACCATTCGCGGACAACAAACAGCGTCTCTGAGACGCGTCTTTGGAAATGACAGCAAAATGGCAGCATGCCAGAAATAATAATTTTACAGGGAGTTTAGAGTCATTAACCAGTTCGCGCCGGGATTATTTTAACCTTCCCGAGCCGAGGCGCAGAATTATTTTATCCGAGGTGGGTTCACGCCGATGGTACCGGGAAGCACACCCACTCATTTCCGGCCTTGCTTGCTGCCGACAGACATTTCCGGCCTTGCTCGTGACATGTTTATGCGTCATCCGTTTTGAATGACTTTGAGTAAGCTTTTCAACAGTATTTTGGTTTAATATTTGTTAAATAGCTGCAAAAGGTATATTAAGCTTTAAGTAGAGAGCTAAACAATCAGCTCCACAGTGTTTGTTACTTACCATTCGGATAGCTTGCTAGCCCTTGACCTTCGACCTCCAATCTGACCTCATAGGTTCCAGCGGCTGCCTGGCCAACGGTGCAGGATATTGAAGCGTCGGTAGCGGACGTGACGTCGCAGCCGACTCCACCGATGGTCACGACGTTCAGCTCTTGGGTGGCGCTGAACCCAGAACCAGTCAAGGTCAGAGCTGTGCCCGCAGTACCTTAATGAAATGGGTAAAAGACACCAGAGCATTACGCACACAATAGAGGGCAATTGTACTCGAAAATGGACATGGACGAAAAGTGAAACATTTATGAAATCTTTAGAGCTACAAGTAATATCATAAGGCTGGTTTTATACTCCATGCGAAAGCGAATGAGATGCGAATTTGACGTCACAAAGCAATCGCTGCAAAAACTCGCACGTGCAAAATTCGCAGTGCAAACACTTTCTGTAACATCACAAATTCGGGTTCGCTCACTCCCTAAAGAAATGACATGTTTGCATATTGATTAGTTCAAATTACACAACTAAGAAAACAGGATTTGAATTAGATGGCTCTGTTGGAGAACAGAGTGATGCACACAAAATGGTAGTTTTTTCGACTTTATTCATCAAAATCAACATTTCTGTGAATTAAACCTGAAACTCTAGGTATTCAGGATCAAGTTCATGACAAAATAAAAAATATCACATTTAAAAAAAATTGTCACCCTCCCAACATTGAGCACGCCATTTCATGATAATACACGGCGCGACCTTCTTTTGTGGAGCCAGTGACATATAAGGATTCCTCATTCTAAGTAATGCCCTTACCTGATGCTGGCAAGGAGCTCTGGACCTTTGGTGTCGTAGCTTCGCTGAACTCAAACGTGCACTGTCCACCTGAACAGCTGGAAGGGATAGTGTTGATAATAACCTCCACCTGTTGGTGGACAAACACAGATATCGGTCGATAAAACCGGTAAAAGCTGTCTTTATAAACAAAATAACAAAAAAGATGTCGTTTCCAAAGATGCATCTCCGAGACACATTTTTGGAAATTTCCATTGGTGGTTGGTTCTTAATTTTGTAAAAGTGCACGCAAGCGTTGGAACGATGCACACACGCACATTTGTCGTCCCAGTGGGTGGCATGCGCATAGCTGCATTCGGCTGAATGAGAACGAGCCTTTTTTACAAAATCTGATTAGCAACTTCAGAAATTAAAATTTTGGGATTGGGATTGGGATTCGTTATTACTAAGCAGTTCTTATAATAGCGCACGTATCCACCAAGACTGGTACTCAAGGCTGGGGTGGGAGATGACAACCTTCACGTGGTCCACCCTGTTTCCACTAATGTCATCCAACCGATGTATGCAGCAACAAGTTAAGCTGCAACAAGTTAAGCTGCTCATCATTCGAAAGAAGAAGGTACTCAAGGCACTCTATGATTTTCAAAGACAGGTTAATGAAATTTTTGACAATAATGAGACCCATTTAACAGGTACCTGGGTATAAAGCCAAAATATGTAAGCAGAGAATTGCTCCGAAGTAATGCAGAACATAGTATTCTGGCTGATAATCTATCATTACCGTAATCTTATTGCTTATTAATTTTACGACTCACTTGCGGCTTGTCGTAGGGCTGCCTTAGGAACTCGCCCGGGATGGGCCCCATTAGTAGCTGGCCCTCCACAGACCTGAAGCTAGAGATATTCACTTCGTTACCATTTAGGCTGCCACCGTTCACCTGTGAAAATGAAGAGATAAACAATGTCATCCAGGAAGCAATTTAGGGAAACCTCTTTCTGTGGAATTCATCTAACCTGCAGGAGTAGTTTAGTTCTGCCCCCTTATAGACAGTTTCTAATTTGCTAACTTATAGGAATGGTTGTCTACCCCCTTATAGTAAGGTTTTATTGTACTAATCTGAAGAAGTGGTTGGCTAACCTATTACAGTGAGGTTCTACTGTACTACCCTACATGAGTGGTTGCTCTAACCCCTATCGTGAGGTTTTACTGTACTATAACCCGCAGGAGTGGTTGGCTAACTCATTACAGTAAGATTGCCCTGTACTAACCTGCAGAAGCGGTTGGCTAACCCATTACAGCGAGGTTCTACTGTACTACCCTACATGAGTGGTTGCTCTAACCCCTATAGTGAGGTTTTATTGTACTATAACCTGCAGGAGTGGTTAGCTAACCCATTACATTAAGATTGCCCTGTACTAACCTGCAGAAGCGGTTGGTTAACCCATTACAGTGTGAGGTTCTACTGTACTAACATGCAGGAGTGGTTGAATCTACATCCACACAGTGAGGTTCAACTTAAACCTGCACGAGTGGTTGACTCTACATCCTCACAGTGAGGTTCTACTTTACTAACCTGCAGGAGAGGTTGACTCTACATCCTCACTTAAACCTGCAAGAGTGGTTGACTCTACATCCTCACAGTGAGGTTCTACTTTACTAACCTGCAGGAGAGGTTGACTCTACATCCTCACTTAAACCTGCAGGAGTGGTTGACTCTATACCCACACAGTGAGGTTCTACTTTACTAACCTGCAGGAGCATTTGGTTACCCCATAGCGAGGTTCTACTGTACTAACCCGCAGAGGCGGTTGGCTAACCCATTACAGTGAGGTTCTACTGTACTAACCTTATGGAGTGGTTGACTCTACATCCACACAGTGAGGTTCAACTTAAACCTGCAGAAGTGGTTGACTCTACATCCTCACTTAAACCTGCAGGAGTGGTTGACTCTATACCCACACAGTGAGGTTCTACTTTACTAACCTGCAGGAGCATTTGGTTACCCCATAGCGAGGTTCTACTGTACTAACCTGCAGAAGTGGTTGGCTGACCCATTACAGTGAGGTTCTACTGTACTAACCTTATGGAGTAGTTGACTCTACATCCACACATTAAGGTTCAACTTAAACCTGCAGAAGTGGTTGACTCTACATCCTCACTTAAACCTGCAGGAGAGGTTGACTCTATACCCACACAGTGAGGTTCCACTTTACTAACCTTATGGAGTGGTTGACTGTACATCCACACATTGAGGTTCAACTTAAACCTGTAGAAGTGGTCGACTCTACATCTTCACCTAAACCTGCAGGAATGGTGGACTCTATACCCACACAGTGAGGTTCCACTTTACTAACCTGCAGGAGCATTTGGTTAACCCATAGTGAGGTTCTACTGTACTAACCTGCAGGAGTGGTTGGCTGACCCATTACAGTGAGGTTCTACTTTACTAACCTGCAGGAGTAGTTGACTCTACATCCTCACAGTGAGGTTCTACTTTACTAACCTGCAGGAGTAGTTGACTCTACATCCTCACAGTGAGGTTCTACTGTACTAACCTGCAGGAGTGGTTGGCTACCCCCTTTGGACAGCCATTCCACCCTCCATGTGTAGCCAGCACACATGCCCTCTCTGCCGACCTTCAGCATACCCACATCAAAGTTAACCTCCAACATTTCCTTCAGCTTCTCTGCAGTGGCTTCTGAGGGTACTGTTGTTCAAAACATAAAAATAACTTTCTTAAACAACTGGGGTTCAAACCTGTAAAAGTGGACAAAGTCAATCTAAGATTTGTTTTTTGCAATGTAAAATAAAATTTGTTTGTACTATGATAAACTTGTTACTTTGTCACTGCCATTCCCGCGGTTGACATCCGGAAAACACGTTTATCATCCTCACAGTTTATGCAGTTATCGTGAAAGAAAAAATTTGAGGTTTACTGCATGTTGCTATCAACAGGCTGCCCCTTCATGACGTCATGCCGACCTCGAGATACTTTTTGGTTGGCAAATAAACCCTGGGTGTTTGTTCTTTACCCATGTCTGTATAATAACCCCCTTCATCTGTCTTTGATCCTACCTACTCTGGCCTGCTCTTTTACTCCCTCTGGACCTCATCCTCTTCCGTTGGTTCTTCCACTCCCCTCCTGTGGTCCCTCCTTTCTGTTTTTTTCTCCCAACCCTGTAATACATGTGCTTGTGCGTCCCCTCCTCCCCCCACCCCCCTCCCCCCATGTTTGTTTCATGTACACAGTCATTTTCTGGAGGAAAAAAAAATCTTGTTAAGATCGACATTTGAGGCCCTCTTAACTTAACTCTTAATTGCTTGAATGATCACGAATGGGTGAATTTGGGTGGCTGTATTTTATGGATGGAAGTTCATGGATGCTAAGAAAAGCAAAAAATAAAGGGTTCGTTTTCAACCGACACCGGGCAGTGTTTTTTATGTTGTTCTTGTTGTTTTCGCGATCAGAACTTCTTTTGAGAACTTACAGGATATCTAGCGCAATCATTTTGCTGGATGCCTACAATCGTTATTTACTTTCAAATAAGCAAGATATTTCTTCATGATTCGGTAGTAAAACAAATCAATATCTGCAAATGGTGTATCCTACCTTTAAGATGTATATTTAGGAACAAACTTTATGCCATAACTTACCTTTGATTTGTGTCTCGCCGCCATTCAAGCCGAGATCAAACGTTCCAGTGATGGGCTCAGGTGCCTCATCTTGCCGGACCACTGAGATGGTGACGCCAGGTGGCCATGTGACGTTTGCGTAGACGGCTCTGTCGATCTCGTCGGTGGTTTTGGCGGCATCCTTGACGGACAGAAGTGGGTAGCCAAAGCCGCATTTCCCCGACGTGAGGGTTACATCAAAGCTGTAGCCGCGCTTCCTGACGTCTACGTCCGTCACTGTGATGCCGTTTGGCTGGACTGCTGCTCGTGTACGCTTATCTAACAAAATAATCATAATCAGTATTCATAAATACCAGAAATCGAGAGTCCGACAAGTGGGTAGTTTAAAATGGCCGATGAAACATGCCCAACCAGTTTTAAAGGTAGTATACACCATTTGCAGATATCGAAAATAATTACTACCGAATTATTAAGAAATATCTTACTCAATTGAAAGTAAATAATGATTCTAGGCATTCAGCAAAAGGATTGCGCTAGATATCCTGTAATTATTCCAAAAAAATTATAAAGAAAAATCCGCGATCGCCGGACGGCAATTAAACAAAGATAACATAAGAATAACTGCTCGACCCCGGTTGAAAACAAACGCTGTTTTTCGTGCTTTTCTCGGCATCCATGATTGTAAAACTTCGGAAAAGTCAGTTAACCAGTTCGCGCCGGATGACGAATATAAACGCAAATATTTCCCCAAATTCAAAACGGATGACGAATATATACGCCAAGTTCAAGTTCGGAAATATATGTCAGCAGCGCGCAAGGCCGGAAATGCGTGGGTGTGCTACCCAGCACTATAGGCCTGAACACGCTTCGGATCGAGTTTCGTTAAAAATAATCCCGCCCGTCGGCTCGGCGATGTTAAAATAATCCCGGCGCGAACTGGTTAAACGATATTTGTGTTTCATGAACCTCGATCCGAGACAAGTTCAAGCCAGCATCTGTGGGTAGCACACCTTGATACTTCTGGCCTTGCTCACTGCGAGCCAGTCACTGACAAATTTTTTCGGCCTTGCTCGTGGCACGTTTATCTGTCATCCATTTGAAATTCCTGAAGAAATTTTACACTTTTTTGACTCGAGCTGGTTAACCAGTTCGCGCCGGATGACGTATATAAACGCAAATATTTCCCCAGATTCAAAACGGATGACGCATAAACACTCCAAGTTCAAGTTCGGAAATGTCTGTCAGCAGCGGGCAAGGCCGGAAATGCGTGGGTGTGCTTCCCAGCACTATCAGCCTGAACACGCTTCGTATTGAGTTTCGTTAAAAATAATCCCGCCCGTGGGCTCGGCGATGTTAAAATAATCCCGGCGCGAACTGGTTAAGGAATGAACTTTAGCTTACATGTTGGCTCGTCGTTACCAATGTACATATTATCTATGAAGAAATCTTGATCCTCTGCTGCGAACAATCGGATGCGCATCACCTTCAACGGGTAGCCTTCCTTGTGATAGTAGTAGAACCAACTTTTGGTTGCGATTTCGTATATGTCGATGCACTCAAACTTCCAACTGCAGGAATTAAGAACGATGCAACATATTGCAAGTGTGGCAATTGTGTCCAATTTAAAAGCACTTGTCTCTCACCAATGTGGCCTGGGTTCGTCGTTTATTCTCTTTTGTGCCCTGAGGGTTTTTCTCTAGGTCCTCCGTTTTTTTCTTCTTTTCCCAAAACTAACATTTACGTTCTTTGGCTGCGCTCCGTGGTCAGATATGTACCTTTGACTAGACCACGTAGCTAAGAAAGATTAGCCTCCCCAAATATTAATATTATTATTATTTAACCAGTTCGCGCCGGATGACGTATATAAACGCAACAATTTCCCCAAATTCAAAACGGATGACGCATAAACACGCCAAGTTCAAGTTCGGAAAAGTATGTCAGCAGCGAGCAAGGCCGGAAATGCGTGGGTGTGCTTCCCGGCACTGTCAGCCTGAACCCGCTTCGGATTGATTTTCGTTAAAAATAATCCCGCCCCTCGGCTCGGCGATGTTAAAATAATCCCGGCGCGAACTGGTTAAATTATATACATAAAAGATATGGAATATGCATAAAGTTGCGAGAGGAAGTTCGGATGAACGGATTAACCAGTTCGCGCCAGAGGACGTATATACACGCAAAGTTTTCTCCAGATTCAAAGCGGTTGAAGCATAAACACGTCACGAGCAATGCCGAAAATGTCTGTCAGCAGCGAGCAAGGCCGGCAATGTCTGTCAGCAGCGAGCAAGGCCGGAAATGTCTGTCAGCAGCGAGCAAGGCCGGAAATGTCTGTCAGCAGCGAGCAAGGCCAGAAATGGGTGAATGTGCTTCCCGGTACCATCGGTCTGAACCCGCCTCGGATCAAGTTTCTTTTAAAATAATCCCACGCCTCGGCTCGGTGATGTTAAAATAATCCCGGCACGAACTGGTAAATAATGTAGTATTTAGGATTCTTTCTATGACCCTACAGCCAAAAAGAAACACTCACGCAGTAGACGTCCAATCAATCAGCAACTTGTCATTGTACGTCCGCCAATTCTGTTGCTCATTGTTGTTAGAGTCCACCCATCCTAGTAGCATATCGATTTGGGATTTCATTTCACCGCGGTGGGCTAGGCAAAGCTGCCGCATCATCCCGATTAAGTGTCAAAAAGAAACAAGGAAGAAAAATACACGATGATAAATATTCTGTGTACGTACTACATATTATCATTGTAAAAGAGGGGGAATTCTAAGAAATTGTGGACAAATCTTCAATCCTAAAAGCATCAACCATTTTGTGGGTATCGGCCAAAATCAGAAATGAAATTTCCTTCGTTATTTAATCCACTAATAAATAGTTTAGTTACCAGCAAATAAGTAACAATAAATAATAGATGCGACAAAGTCTCATTCGAAAAAAGAGTTCTGCACATGTAAATTGACCCCAATCGCTGCATTAATTTCTTTGTTTTTACTTCACCTTTTTAAAAAGAAGCGACCTTTGCACGCGATTTTCAACAGAGGAGATTATCCTAATCATTGAATTATATTTTATCTTTTCTGTTGTTCTTGTTCTTGGTCTGGATATACACACACACACACACAAACTGTACTGTGGACATTCCTTTGTATTTGTGTAGTTAAGAAAATACTGACTAAATACTCGTTTATATTGCTTTCAGAATTGTTTTTCAACCCAAAATTTTGATTCCGCCGCCGGCTCCTCAAGTGTTCCACTTCATTTTTCTACACTTAACTCTAAGTTCATTTTCCCTCAAACTTTTTTTTGAAAAATGGGGTTGGGGGGGGGGGGGGGGGGGTGGTGGGAGAGCAGACTATAGATGTGTCCAAGTCCACAATCCTTAACCTTTTCCTGCATCCTGTGGACATCTTTTGTTGACAGGTCCTCAGTGAGTATGGAAGGTTTATATACACACACAGTCTTACGTTTAATACGCACTGTAGACGTTTTTTGTTTTAGTTTTTGGCCCCTCAAGTGACAGTGGATGTGTGCAAGTCTACAATCCGTGGCCTCTTCCCGCATCTTGTTCAGAGGTCCACACAAGGTTTCAAAGGTTCGACACAAAACATCAAGATGAATGCAACCTACCTTCTTATTGTACCTGACATCAAAAGCCTTCAAAGTCTGGGAGGTGCCTGGCTTTAACGTCCTGCCGCCGTAGAAGATAGGATCCGGGTTCTTGAGCGAGGCGCGCCCGCAATACGGCTCCTCATCTCGGATGATGGAATCGTCAACTTCCCCGACTGCGCCCCCTTCAAAGCCCTGCTCGTAGAGGCCCGCGGCCTGCCCCACTTTCTCGCACTGGACACTGAATAAGTCTATGAGGGAGCGCTGAACCTGCGGTTGGAATCAGGTTGGAAAAGAGAGATTGACTCAATTGGCTGGGATTCGAACCAGTAACCCTCCAGAGTGGCGTGCTGGTGATCTTTCATTAACACTGTGATTTAATGGAGGCACAGCATGCCAACAATTATAGGCAAGCAAAAATATGGACACAAATTAAAGGTACATGTAGTATACACCATATGCAAACATAAAAAACAAAATTACTAAATTATTATTAAATACCTCACTTAATTGACTAAGTGAATAAAAGTCTCAAGCATCCTGTGAAATCACGGCACCTCTTTGAAAAAATCCGACTATTTAAAAACACTTTCCACAATTTATTTAATTTAGTTAGTCCACACTTTGTTTGCAATGGGGGCCAGCCTACTCTGCTTTCCTAACCTGATAATTCCCTGACTTCTGTAAATTGCTCTGTTTCGTCTGAAGGAAGTCAAGGAACCAGATTACAAGAACAGCATTTGTTCTTAGTTCTTCCGGGCATCAATGAAGACAAAACGTTAAACAGGTCAGCGTCACAATATTTAATATAAAATATGAATCCCTAACCCATCCATTTAAAAAGAAATACAGCAAAAACAAATGGTGTACACTATACCCTAATTTCAAGACGTTTCAAAGAACGGAGAAAAGCTTGATTTTAACCAGTTCGCGCCGGGATTATTTTAACATCACTGAGCCGAGAGGCAGGATTATTTTTAACGAAACTCGATCCGAAGCGGGTTCAGGCCGATAGTGCCGGGAAGCACACCCACGCATTT
This sequence comes from Crossaster papposus, assembly GCA_037893245.1. Classification (NCBI taxonomy): domain Eukaryota; kingdom Metazoa; phylum Echinodermata; class Asteroidea; order Velatida; family Solasteridae; genus Crossaster; species Crossaster papposus. The sequence continues at coordinate 137,409 of JBAIAA010000818.1, read as the reverse complement.
CCGGCCTTGCTCACTACTGACATACATTTCCGGCCTTGCTCGCTGCTGACATACATTTCCGGCCTTGCTCGTGGTGTTTTATGTGTCATGCGTTTTGAGTCTGGGGAAAACTTTGCGTTTATATACGTCATCCGGCGCGAACTCGTTAAGGGAATGCTTAACTCCTTTTGATGATTTACTAGCAAACTTCCTCATCCTTGCAAATCCAAACACCCTGTGCTATTAAACTCTGCACTAAACAGCTGGACTCCACCAAACCCTTGTGTTGGAGTTTGGCTGGATGGGGATCCTTAGGGTTAATCAGTGACTCGTTACAACTGACCTCTTCAGCTGTCGAGTTGGAAGACAAATCCGTGGTTGCAGTCTCTTCCACAAGGATGTTGAAATTACTCAGATCGACGGGAGCAAAGGACACAGTCTTGTTCACGGTAATGTCCAGACTCGCATCGTCCGTTACCGCAGTCAACAGTGGGATATCGTCTGCAAACAAAAACAAGTAAATATTGGCCGGAGATAAATGGCCTAAAGTCGAAAGTCTCTATGCCAATTGGCAGAGTTGCATGGCTTTTGAGGGATCCTTGGTTTCATTCCAGAAAGAATTAATCAAATATAGACAATAGCCCTAGACAAGAGGTTCAATTTAATTTCAATTCAATTCAGGTTTATTAAATACCAAGTCATAAGTCAAAGACTTATTTACAAAAATGCAATAAAAATACATTTAGAAAGTATTCAGAATAGTATAAAATAGAATAGAATAGTATACAAATTACATGTCTAAAAAAAATTAAATATGAGAACCAGTGATGGCATATAAGTTTTATAAATGTAAACAACAATTAGAAATTGATTGGTTTGCAAGTTATGGAAATCTTAAGTCAGCAGCTATAACATGGATGATATTGGTGAGTTTCCGTATATCCGAGTTCTTATTCGTCGTGTGCTTCTTAGAGAATGCTCTGATAAATGTGACCTGTCATCACAAAATGAGCGTAAAGTCGCACGGAGTGATTTCCCAGTACAGCCAAAGTCAAAATTTGAAGGGGTGGTCGATTTTGAGATTATATGTTTTTTAAAGACTAAATCCCCAACAATCAATTCCCAATTTTTCAGGACAATCAGATAAAAACAAAATTAGTTTTTGAGACAATTTTGACTAAGCCTTTCTATGCCTTTTTACACAATTTCTTGCAAGAAATGCCCGTTTTCTCATAATCTCTGTATTAAGACTCCAGACTAAAAAATAAAAATAAAAAAGATATTGAGTATCAAACCTCCAAGTGTTATATACCATTGGAAAGCTCTGTTTCCACAGAATTCAGAAATACCCATATCTCAATTTCTGATTTTGCCGACTTTACGCTCATTTTGTGATGACAGGTCACAAATAAGTGGATTTTCGGTTGGATGCGGCCTTACTCTGGGTTGATCGGAACTCGACGCTATAAGTGTTGGTCTTGCTGTTGGTTGTCATGGTTACACTGACTTCATCTGGACTGACGAGGGGGTTCAGTGCTGCCTCTATTTGCTCTGCAGTTGACGATGCGTTTAACTCACCTACGATTAAAAACATTTAACCAAATGAAATTAAACTCGGGCCAATAAACGGAAAACAAAATCTGCTTCCAATAACATGGTATTTGAATGGTATAGGGGATAGGTAGGGAGGGGCGTTTACCTGTGACCAGTTCGCCAAACTGTAGCTTGTAATTGCAGTTAGTGGAACACGACGAGGTCTCAACGACAACCTGCTGCACCTCATATGTAGCGCCCTCAACTGTCAATGTCTGAAACGCATTTCAACGAGACAATCTTCTTCAGGTAATTTCAGAGTTGTTGTCAAATTCATTACAAGCACAAGGGAAAAAATACATCACGAGACAATGTGGACATTTTCATTTGAAATTCTCTTCATGAATTTTTTTTAAATTTTTTTAATCAAGCTTTACAGGAGTTGGTTGAGGATTTGTATAAACTTGAACTAAAAAGGTGTAACAATCCAAGTTGCACAATACTAAAAGCATATGGTCAAAAAAAAATAAAAAATCATAATAATTTTTTTTTACATAATAAAGACTTATTAAATATTAAACTTATTAAATATTTTATTTTTTAAAAACTTTTTATAAAGCATGCATATTCACTATTATTAAACACGAAATGATGTTTATTATTAGTAATCAGTATGAAAAAGAAAACGCTAAATTATGACGTCAGTTACAGCCCATTTTCAAACGTTGTTAGCATGTGCGTGTTGTCCCGAGGGATTCTAAAATAAATAAATCACTGACTCGGGTTGGACTTGAATCCACAACCTCCTGCTTTCTAGTGTAGATGTCTTTTACCACACAACCACCGAGCTAGCCGGAGTCGACTGGTTTGAGTCTGATCAGCAGCGGGCCCTGCAACCAGATGTTTCATATTGGTGAAATTTGCGTCGGGAGATTTCAATTCAATATTAGTTTATTTACTCAATAATAATAATAATTTGGGAGGCTAATCATCCTTACTCGCAGCTGGTGTGCTGAATTGCGAAGGACGCGGCTACAACGTGGTCGAGTCGCTGGCACGTAAAGGCGCCTACGGCAGCCGGCCACATCGACTCATATATGACTACGGAGCACAGACTTTTTGTTGTTGAAAAAATTCTTCGGGACAACACTGAGCATATAGAGTAAATACGCGTCAGTGAAAGGCCAAAAATCTCCAAATGCAAATTTCATCTTATGAAGCGTGATTTCTCATTTTCGTAAGCAATCATAGAGGAATTCTTACCTGACTTTCTAAGACCACAACTGACTCCGTCTTGATACTCTGCACCTCATTCTTCGCGTCTGTTGTGTCGTCCTTATTCAGGGGCACGTCAAAGAACACTACGCCGATTTTGAGATAATCATTGCCGCGGTTTTCCCTGTACACTGCTTCCAAGTAGTAGCTTGAGAAAATGTTGTAGTAAACACAGAAGGGTATAAATTCGAGCGATTCACAATACCTAGAAGCTGCCGTTGGAGGCGCAAATCCTGCTATACTCGCAGTGCATCATGGGGAAAAATCGGCATCAGTTTGAAAAACGGTATTCATTTTGCATGAACTCATCAGTTTTTACGTTTTTTGGGACGCGCACAATTAAAGTTCCAATTTTTTTCTGCAAATAACAATGTTTTAATCAACGACGCTTCCGGATACATTCATGTTTGTGTTGTCCCTCGCGTGAACAACGAAGAATAGATATTTCACTACAGTATGATATACGGAAGAAGTCGACCGTAAAGTTTAAAAGTGGCTCTTTTGAGTCAAACGCTTGGTGGCGCACTGCATTGTGAATCGCCCGAAGTGGGGGAGAGGTGCAGTTCAATAAGCCAGTTCGGTATTTCAACTGCGCTTGTCCACAACAAGATTCAACTATTTTTCTCTCGGGATAAACACGGCAGATAAATGCAAACAAGGCTATGGGGAGACATGGTAACCGAATCCGCATTCTGTGCAATTTGTTTGTGTGCAATTAGACGATGGAAACTTTTGTTCGAACAAAAGTTTAGACACACTTTACACCTGAAAACCTTGTCCCGACTTTTATTTGCAAAGTTTTACTTCAGAACAGGCTGATACATTTTCTGGTATCGCTAGATGTTTTTGCACGCATACGATGAAGTCTTGAAAGAAAAATCGTCAAGTCTTGTTGTGCACACACGCAGTTGGAATACCAAACTGGTTTATTAGCTCACCAGGGTCGACACAGGTCAGGTCTTACGTCATGCTCGGGACTCACCCTGGTCAGCCCCCACAGACCCTGATCATGAAGTATAGAGTCACTGGTAGAAATACGCCACATGCAAGCATTGTACGTTCAAAGAAACGGACAAGTATGGCGGCCGGACAGCGGATAAGCTCAATTTTATTTAAATTCTTAACAATATTATTTTATATTGAGTTCATTGTAACTTTACAAAGAATTGCAATTTGAGTAAACTTCAAAGTTCATTACCAGAATTATTCAAAACCAAATTGAAGTGTGTTCTACATTTCTAGACATCTTTTTCTAAAATTTCAATTTTTTTTTTTTTTTTACACCAACCTTCTCAAATCCATCAACCCCCCCCCCCCTTTCGGCAGATTTTGAGGGGACTTGGGCCTGCAGGCTAGTTTAAACACCAACCTTCCCAAATCCATCAAAGTCCACCCCCCCCCCCCCCCCCCCCCCTCCCATTTTATCAGGTTTTGAGGGGACTTAGTCCTGCAGGCTGGAGGTATTATGATGGACTTAGGCCAGAAGGCCTGAAATCACTGCTGGAGAAAATCCGGTTGATTTTGTCCACCATTGTACCAATTCGGAAAATCTACCCGCATTTCAGTGGTGGTTCCATGATCCCATGTACAAGAAGCAAACGGAGTAAGTAATGAATTGTGGTGGATTTGGTGCAGGTCTTTATTAAAAGCAGCAGAGAGTTAGGGTTAATGCATTTTACCTCTGATTAGCAATGAGTTGGATTTTGTCCGATGCTTGTTCTTCGTTTGCCTCCCAGTCATTGGCATTGTCTTCAAGAATTGCTATTTGCTCCTGAAAAAAAAAAAACATTTAGCCTATTGATAAAAACTTTGTATCTAACTCAGTAATCTTATTAAAAACAAGGCCCCAGAATAATAGGTACAGCGCAGACCTCCGTCCCAACCCCGAAAACAGCCTATCTCCAGATCCGAAACTGGTGAGTCAGTTGGCGTAGCGGTACTTTCCTCATCTTCCACTGCTGTGACCCGGGTTCAAATCCCACCTGTGCCACGATGTGGATTGGGGTTTCAGTCCCTGCCTGATTCCGTGGGTTTTTCCCCTCGGATATTCTTCCGGGTTTTCCTCCCACCTCTAAAACTGTACTTTCTTCTCATTGTCTTCTCTCTACAGGTTTCTTCAGGCTTGTGAGCCTATAGGCACTTTTGAGGTATCCTTGGTTTCATTACTAGAATTAATAATAATAATAAAATTCAACTTCTGAACTGAAATCGAGATCCTAAAATACTGTTTTCTCAAATAGTCAGCATTCACAGATTCATCTAATCAGGTTTGTTGTTAACAAGTTCGCGCCGGGATTATTTTAACATCGACGAGCCGACGGGTGGGAATATTTTTAACGAAACTCGATCCGAAGCGGGTTCAGGCTGATAGTGCCGGGAAGCACACCCACGCATTTCCGGCCTTGCTCGCTGCTGACATACATTTCCGAACTTGAACTTGGCGTGTTTATGCGTCATCCGTTTTGAATTTGGGGAAATGTTTGCGCTTATATACGTCATCCGGCGCGAACTGGTTAAGCACCTGTCTTAAAATTTTGAGCAATTTTGCTGCTTCAAAAACAAGAAAACAAGAAAAAAACCTGAACAGAATTGACAGGATGGTCGGGACTTATTCACTTACTCCGAATGTCGATTATGGTCACAATTCAAATTGTGAGGCACCATATTTTTAAAGTGTCAATCCATATATTTCCAAAAAAAAATGGTAGTTTTGCTTTTTGATGTTCGCCAATGATGTAGAATTACCTTATCATTTGGATCACCAGTTAGACTGAGATAGAGCCTGGCGCAATCGTCCGCTACGATTTTGAACTGGTAGTCGCCGGTGCGAGGCGGCACAAACAGCCCCCTTAGCCGACCCATGAAGCGGTCTTCCTCGCCGAATTGGTGCTCATCAGGGGACCGTGCATCCAGAACCGACATGACATTGTAATCGGCTGCATTGGTATCCCATAATGCTTCATCAAACCTTGCAGTGTCAAGGACAGAGTTTAAAATGACAGCGCTGCAGTCTAATCCTCAATTCAGGCATATCATGGAACTTGGAATTAACACAAGCACGAATTCGTGCAGGAGCTGCGTCGTTGTGTATTGGTCTAGTTCTGCACAACAATATACCGCAGGCCTCTAGCACGTTCATTTCATAATGTTCGGAGGGCACTGTTCGACTACAACTATAAACGATACCGCCGTGCAGCTTTGGTTGTCATTTTTGGCACAAGAAGAAGAACAACAACAAAGCTAAGTGTTTACATAGAGCCGCCATCTGCGACGCGGCAAAAGAAAACGAGAAAATTCCATTCTATACAAGACTTTGTAAAGTGTTTTCAAATGTTCAATGACGTAAAAGTAACCAACCAAAATAATGTGGAAAAGTTGTAAGGATATAAACCCTATAACTCCTAGTGTAATATACTATAGGAACCATACTCGGAAATCCCAACACCTTATGGCAAACTGTACACACAAACTGTTGGACTCTGATTCTGGAGGTATGCCTAGAAAGACTGTCAGTACAGGGGTCCAGTACCCATCCTAACAGATCCCAACGAAATCTGGTGTTGGAGTTTGACTGGATGGGGATTCTTAAGGTTAATTAATGCCATTTGCAAAAATGAGAGATGCAGTGCAGCTTACGATACATAGGTCTGGTTCCAGACTTCATAGAGCATTCCTCTGTTCCCTGGATACACACTCTGGTTACCCGGAGCCGGAGCCAGGCCCGTCACACACGTTATCTCCGTTGAAGTGATGTTGGAGATCTCACAGGAAACTCCTGTTTCCAAAAAAAATTGCACATATGTGTTAAGAAAGATGATATTATCCATTGTTTAACACTTTCTTCCACTCATTTATAACAGATAGAGTTTCAGTATTTTTTTCCTCCTTGCATAGAAGAGTCACTCCATCTCCAACACAGCGCATATTATGTTACAGGCAACTTCTGAACTTCTACGACAGTTTAAGTACAACACCAAGAATGATCGACCCCATACGAGCTTCAAGTCAGTTACTCTTCAAAGGGATCGTATACGTTTGGTAATTGGAACCTACCGTTTGTTTCAATCCTATATATAGTTATAGATATATACTATAAAACTAACCTGTAAAAATTTCATTTCAAAAAATGGTACTGAATTCTGAGATATTGCCGAGAATATGGAGCGGTTATGTCCACGCAGGAAGAATAATCTGCATTGGAATACTCAATCTGAGAAACTTGTTTTTACCATTAATTTTCGGGGTACTTACTAAACGTATACGATCCCTTTAATCCGTGAAATACAAGTGAATCAGTAGCTATAAACAATTTAATATGGTGTAACCTTGTGCGACATTTGTTACGTTGGCACTTTTTCAACATATCCTTCATAATTTATCTACAATAGCCCTAAAAAAATACGTATAGTTTCATTTTGTGATCAGTTAGTAGTACACGCAGAGATTTGTAAAAAAAAATTCCAATACAACAACAAATATAAAAAAGAAATGCGACGTCCCCTCTTAGTACATTGGTGTACTCAATTTATCGTGTTTGAATGTACACAAATTCTGTCCAACATCCAAGACAAACATCAGAAATAAATATTCAAATAATTTAGTCGATAGACGGCATACGCAAGTAGAAATGTATTAAAATGTCACACTTTGTGTCTCACCTTCACGAGTTGGCAATGTTATGCAGTTTGCTTAGTTTTCTTCCTGATCAATTTCTGTGCTCCGTTCAAGTAATCTGCCAGGATCAAAAGAGCTTAATATTATATGACATACCTCCAACCAGCACAGATGCAGCATATCCATCAAAGTAATTTCCTGTGATAGTTAGCAAGGTGCCCCCTTCCATGCTTCCAACTTGTGGTTCAACATTCAAAATATCTGTAAAAGATGAAAAGGAGACTCGTAATAGACCCGGGTGGGACCAAGGAGGGACCTGGGAGGAACCCGTGATGGACCTGGGAGGAACCCAGGAGGAACCCGGGAGGAACCTGGGAGGGACCCGTGATGGACCCGTGATGGACCCAGGAGGAACCCGGGAGGGACCTGGGAGGAACCCGGGAGGAACCGGGGAGCAACCCGGGAAGAACCTGGGAGCAACCCGGGAAGAACCTGGGAGCAACCCAGGAGGAACCTGGGAGGAACCCGGGAGGGACCTGTGATGGACCCGGGAGGAACCCGGGAGGAACCCGGGAGGAACCCGGGAGGAACCCGGGAGGAACCCGGGAGGAACCCGGGAGGAACCCGGGAGGAACCCGGGAGGAACCCGGGAGGAACCCGGGAGGAACCCAGGAGGAACCTGGGAGGAACCTGGGAGGGACTCGTGATGGACCCGGGATGAACCTGGAAGGGACCCGTGATGGACCCGGGAGGAACCTGAGAGGAACCCGGGAGGGACTTATGAGGAACCCCGGAGGGACCCGGGAGGAACCTGGGAGGGACCCGAGAGGGACCCGGGAGGGATCAGGAGAGACCTGTGGGGAGAGGGGGGACCCGGAAGGGACTCGGGAGGGATCCGTAAGGGACCTGGGTGGGGCCATGCTGCCATTTGAGCCTCCTCCCTCCGAGGATGACACTCACCAGCATGGGTCTGGTAGTTGTAGAGCTCATTCTTGCCACTGACGCGGAGGGCGTTGGAGGTACTCATGGAACGGCCATAGGTGTCTGACACCAGGTAGGTCAGAGTCTGAGAGGCTGATGTAAAAACCATTTAAGAATGAAAAGTGTTAAAGGTGGATACACCATTGGTAATTGCTTGAATTATCATTAATGGGTAGTGTGATTTGGTGGTTGTATTTTATAGTAAATATCATTTAACAAACCTGTCCAAAGTTTTACAATCGTGGATGACGAGAAAAGCACGAAAAACAGCGTTTGTTTTCAACCGGCGTCGAGCAGTTATTCTTATGTTATCTTTGTTTTTTCGCCGGACGGCGATCGCGAATTTTTCTTTCAAAATTTTTATTTGGGGGAATAATTACAGGATATCTAGCGCAATAATTTTGCTGGATGCCTAGAATCATTATTTACTTTCAAATGAGTAAGATATTTCTTAATAATTTGGTAGTAAATATTTTTGATATCTGCAAATGTTGTATACTACCTTTAAATTGGTTAGGCTAAAATGTTAATTATAAGATGTATTAAACATGGAAAAGAAAACATGGAAATTTAGGTTAAACGCAAAAAAAGAATGCATTTTCAGTAACTGCATAAAACATTACCCTTTATATACTAACATTCTTTTTTTTTTACTTTTTCTTTTTACTTACCGACATATGTTCCTTTCGGAGCACATTCAATGACCCCCTTAGTGCTGCTTGGGCCATCGAGGGCAATTTTGTAACTATATGTGTAGGGAAAGAAAATGTCAAACATTTCAGAAAAAAATTAAGGTTCTTGATATTAGACCATGATAGTAGCCACATGTGGTGTGTTTCATCACACCTGTATTTTCTTAGTTGTAGACTAAGACTAGAAAGAAATTTGTATACTATTTGTAAATTGTAGTTATCCAAAAAGACAACAACAAATTTTTTGTTGATTTTTTTTTTTTGTTTTAACCCTAACCCCTCGCCTATTAATACTACAAAATACTATCCCACTGTAATCTGTAATGTAGTCCTACACTGGCCTATGAGAATCGAGTAGTATTTGAGTACAGTACCCATACTGACTACCGTACGGTACCCAATATAAATGTAACAAATTTTATCAAGTTAGTTGACTTGGACTAAGATTTTGAGCAAGTTTTCTGGTTAAAAAAAACTAAAATAAATAAAAGAATGCACAAATGGCAACATTTGGTCTACTTATTTAATTATAATTCATTTCAGTGCACACAAACAGTCAATAAAATGATACAGACAGTTGTCAAAACTAAGGCCAAATAATAAAAAAAGATGTTTAGCGTCACCGCCAGCTTCCTTTTTGGGGGCTGCCTCCTTTTTTTCTTTTCTTTTTTTTGTGAAAAAATTGATAAATTTGACCATTTTAGAAAAAAACAAAAACAAAAACCCCATTTTTTTTTTTTTTTAAGATAATAAAATTTTAACATCGTATTTTAGACTTTAGCATCACTGTGTACATGCTCTGGAAATATTTTTTTCTAATAGGAAGGCTAGAGTGTGACGTGTAGTTGTGTACGGTGCATGATCGATCCACATGAATTTAATAAGGGTGAACCATGTTTTAATTTTAAATTGGAAGATAGGTGGCATGTTCACTACATGACTCGAATTTAGATGTGTCGGGCGGCCATTTTGAAAAGAACAAGAAAAGAAGAAAACAAAAAAGGGGAAAAAAAGGGGCCTCCTTTCTTTAAAAAGGCATGACGCTAAACATGTTTTTTTTTTTTATTTGGCCTAATTTCACACAAAAGGTCAATAAAACTTGATACAGAAAAAGAAAGTTAAAGTACTAATATTTACACTTTGTCCACTTTGTCCAGTTCTGTCCATTTTACTTACAGTTCACCAGTTGCTGGATCGAATGGGTCACATGCATAATTTCCCCAGTAGACTCTACAAAAACAAAATACAAAGTGTTACTCCTGCTAGCTCCTAATATGCATGCACAGGATACAATCGAATTCCGCTATCGCGGCAAGACGTAAAGCGCCCTCTCGTGGCTGCAGATTAAGCAACGTCTTGCCCAAAGACTATTAAAAACAAATACCGTCCTTAATTGGCTCCTGATTGTATCCAAACATACCAAAGATTTTTATTTTTTTGAAAACAGATTTGTGCGTTTGTCGAACGCTAGTTGGGCCGTTTTAAATTCCCGCATATGTCTCACGGCCGGTGCTTTATTTTAAAGAGTGATGGGTGGCTACGGGGGTCGGACGCCATAAGATGGGTACCTGAACTAAACCGAACGATCGATATACCGAACAAAATCTGTGGCTCGTGTGATGTTCGTTTAGCGGCGTTCCACTGTATACAGCATTTTGGCAAATAATAAACAGTCTTTGAAATTCTTTAAACTTTTGTCGAGTGAAAAAGAAAAGAATTTGTAGAGCATAGGCCTATCTTACTTATCCTGACCGTGAACTACCATTTATGACAACGCATGCAATTTATGACAACAACAACGACAACAAACTAAAAACACAGTATACACCATTTGCAAACTTAAACACACTAAACTACTGAGTTATTATTGAATATACCTTACTTGACTGTAAGTGAATAACAGTCTCAAGCATCCTGTGAAATCACGGCACCTGATGTGATGTGGTTTTCAATAGAAGTGAAATTTTGCATACATTTTAAATGTTTGCCGCGGCCGCGTATATTTGTTTCCTAGGATGTTTAGGGGGTGATTATCATAAATGGGCGGCTCTAGGCCCCTCGCTTCATGAATAATAAGTAGTTTTAACAATGAAGCTAATATATACGTATCTCAGAGGAACATTCAAGCATCGACTTCTCACAATAGCTTAGTGGATAATGGGTTAGGTTACAGATCGTTCGACTGGGGTTCAAATTCAGTCTCTGCTCCGATTTCCATTGACTATTCAGTTGTTGGTCTCCAATTTTATTGTCGGAGTGAGTTTAAATAATTTAAGGGAAAGGAAGAATCTGAGAACCTAAGTGTCTTCCACTCACTGTGGCGTAATTATGCCGTTATAATAATTGCCCGTAACATCGTAGGAAAAAAATTACGCTTGCGGACGGCAAAAAAACCTGACTATTTTCAAACACTGCCTCCAATTTATTGAATTCGCCTGAAAGAAGTCAAGGAACCAAGTCAAGTCAGCGCTTTTTATTTGGTTTTTCCAGCTCATTTTCTATGAACACAAAACTGACAAGTAAAAGTCACATAAATTAAATATGAATCTAGGGAATTCTGCATCTCGTTTTTTGGAAGATCTGCTATTCAGCCGTTTGAAGGAATGCCGCCTGAAGATTCCGTGCCTCACCTTAATATCTGAGGTTGTCCTTCCAGATTGTCATCTAATTCCGGCTTCGGAGTGGGATCGTAAATATCCGTGAATATTTTGCCGCGAATTGAAAGCTTGGTTCCTATATCCAATAAACACAATTGAATATTTTGTTAACTAAGGGAGAAAACAATTCAAAGTGAACAAAGAAATTTGGCACTAGGGCTGGACTCGAACCTGCGACCTCTGGAATGCTGAACCGGCGCTCTACCAACTGAGCTATTTTGCCCTATTATGTTGGCGGTCTTCCCAACTGTCAGTATCTTTGTTCGAGGTCGCTGCTACTACTACTACTACTACTAGTCAGAATCCATAAACACCAAAATACCGTGTGACCAGGGATCACGCCCAATTTTACAATACAACTTATGAAGCAACATTGTTTGGTTCACTCTACGGCTTTTTATCTTATAAACCACAAGGAAAACTGACATTTGCATAAATTTTAAAGTGAACAAAGAAATTGGCATGCGGGACTCCGGAAATAAGTTTAAAATAGGAAAGCGTAGTCAATTCTATAAGGTTAAGACGTAAACATCGAACGAAATCAAGCGATTTTGACAGAGCCGTCAGAGCGTATAAATATAAATGATACAGACGCATGAATAAAATACTAATGCATAAAATAGACGAGTCAAAATAATGTATAGTGTAAACAATGTATGAGATGGATGAGTCGTACATGATTCGAAACCAGAGCCACTACAATCATGATTATTGATAGCGGCAACTATAACCTCGAAGTTTTCTTTACAGAGGGTGTAGGACCCGTAACATAATGACTGCAAAGTCCCTCCAAAAAAGCACGAGCAATCTACAGAAAACACCAAACTTTAAAACTATGTATAAAACTTAAAGGTAGGTTAGGCCTACACCATTGGTAATCGATTGAATTGCCAGGGATGGGTGGTTTTGGGAGGTTGTATTTTCCGAAGTTTCTATGATCATGGATGCTGAGAAAAGCAAGAAAGACGGCATTCGTTTTCAACCAACGTCGGACAGTTATTCTTTTTTTTTCGCGATCCCGTATTTGTTTTTAAAAAATTCAATTGTCGGCGGAACATCTATAGGGCCTAAAGGATATCTCCCGCAATCATTTTGCTGGATGCCTAGAATCATTATTTACTTTCGAAGTGAGATATTTATAATTTGGTAGTAATTTATATCATGTTCTGCAAATAGTGTATCCTACCTTTAAGGGTAAAGGTGACGAACGAATGTGGAAAAAAATTGATACACTGTAATGCATGGAATGATAGCAGGGGTAGATCCGGGCAGCGACCTTTTTTTTCCTCAAACGACATCGCCATGGAACTGGTTTTTAGCGCATCTGATTTGCTATCTGTTACGTCATGGTAGTAAATTGTACTCTAAATTTATTGACCCTAGGATTCTCAACTTATTGACCCTAGGACTCTGGGTTTTATTGACCCTAGAATTATCAACTTATTGACCCTAACCCTAACCCTAACCCTAACCCTTTTTGACCCTAGGACTCTTGGATTTGTTGACCCTAGTAAACGCCATGCGATGCGACAAATGGATGAATGGATGACGTAGATGTTAAACAACCAATCAGATCGCTAAAAACCAGTTCTATGGCGATGTCGTTTGGGAAAATAATATTTCGCATCCGAGCAGGGGTTGGGAGCTTATTGTTTTTAAATAATAAAAAGCGCTCATAAGAACAGAACTATGTGGATGCAGACCGAAAAATCGGTCGAAAATTGCCTCCGCGGGCCAAATCACTGAGTGAGGCACTGATATTCTCACTTTTTTCCTTTTGCTGTATGAAAAACGAAGCAGAAATGGAAGGATGAATAAAAATGTAGGAGAATAATTAATAGCATATATTCCAACCTGGTACACCGCTCAATGGAGTCACCTTTTCAATCGTCGGTGTTCTATCTTTTTTAAACTGGAGCGTTAAACAAATCCAAAATTAAGCACAAAATCTTGAAAATATAAATTAACTAATGAATAATTTACTTGCAGGTAATCAAGAATTCTTCCAAATAGGCACTTGGGGAGACAAATTAGCGTAAGTTTTTAGGTAATAAGGAGACAGTGGCACTTAGGGAGACATTTCAGTGTCTCCCTAAGTGTCTAGATACCTTAATAAACGATATTTGGGAGTTATTTTTGTCCTAGAACGACAGATTTTGGTCTAAATAGCATAAACTTAATCTCGAAGATCTTAAAGAAAAGGGTTAGGGTAAACAAGTTAGGACTGTTTTAAGTTTGTGTACATCTCTATGGGATTGTCTCCCCAAGTGCCTATTTGAATAATACGGTGGGCAGAAACGAGAAAATACCAAACCAGACTCTTAACTATATAGAAAAGAGTATTCTGACGCCTCTTCAGCGGTTGTGTACAGTCTTTATTGAGAGCGAGAACAATGTCTAAGTACAAGTATTTCCTAACAAAATTTGAAATAATTATCATCCCAGATTCATGCATTTTAAACATTTTTGCAATGAATTTATCTTTATTGAGATGATATATGATATAATAAAACTAGCGTCATTTTCAATTGCTTCTAGAAAAAAAAGTTATTCCAAATGTTGTCATTCAAAGTTATTACAAAATGTTGTTTAACATTTTAATTAGATCGAGACACCAGCACAATTTGTGTTAGTACCGTGAAAAAAATTACCGTAACATTTACTGTAGAAACTCGTGCAGTGAGATGCCAGGATTCGAACGCACGGAACGGTTGCCGTAAACGGTCGGACCGTATAGTGGTATTTTAGTGATAAACCGTAATTCTTTTACAGTAAAAAGTATGTAAATTCTGCCACTTTACAGACTTTTTACTGTAAAATACGTGTCATCGGTAAAAACAACTCCGGCCCGAACGTACAAAATACATGAAATACTGTCAAATCCTTGCATCTCGCCACACGACATTCAACCGTATAATTTGGAGAAAGTTTTAAGAGCAGGTGTTAATTTCTTTACAACATTTTATTTTGTCGGATCGACAATAACAATTCAGCTCTCGCAGACAGTGCGTGTTAATTTGTGCGCAAAATAAATAGCTAATTTTCACGGTTGTAGAAGCGAAAAATCTGATTAAAAAAATTAATAAAACTTACAAATTAAAAATTCGTTATTAGAAAAAAAAAAACATTTTCTAAGAGTGGGTGTGGATAATAAGGGCCGCGCGTATACGATAATTAAAACAATGAATGTAGGTCTTAAATCTTTTGTAAGAATGAATGGTGTTTAATTATGTACCTGGAATTTGCAGGCGTTGGCATTGTTACAATACTTGGTCACCGGCTCTCCATCCACAATCAGAAAAATGGAAAAAGCATCTTCAGTACCGAGTGACCTGTTACAAATCAACCCACGTTCAGTTATGGCGCATTTACTTTACATATTTCGAGTTATTTGCAACAGCTACAGAATATTATTCAGTTTTCGTAAAAGGTAGACTAGTTTCCACCTATATAATGAAGCCTGTAATGGAAAGATCGGGAATCAGTCCCTTCGTAGAGCGGATCTATTTATGGGCCAAACAAAATTATAAACATCTAAAAACAAAAAAAAGTAGAAAAGTTGAAAGATCGTTATACTTATATTATAAGGTTAGGAATTTTCTCTCTCGTTATCTCATTATCGTTAATTTGGGATGTAATTTTGTTAGCAATGAACGTTCAATGCTTTCTGGTAGCTTACTAGAAAACATTCACTCAGTTGGGACTCCACCTTCTAACTTAAGCGGTGGTCCATCTTACGGTCATGAACGTAGTTGAACGTAGTATATGGTGTGACCGTAGTTGACCGTAGTAGACCCTATAGTCGTGTAGTTAAACGTAGTTCTGAACGTACTTAGACCTTGAAGAAAGCCACGATTTGGCCGTAGTTAGCCCAAAAGTTTTCAACATGTTGAAAATATGTCTTCGGTTACCTTGGATGCCTGTACCGTACTGTGAGCCTAGTATATACGTAGTTAACCCTAGTTGACCTATACTTTACCGTAGTGTGGATCTTAGTTGACCCTACTTGACCGTAATTTGGACCGTAGTTGACTGTAGTTGACCGTAGTTGACCGTAGTTGACCGTAGTAACCACGGCACTACGGTTGTACGGTCAGCTACAGTCTACTACAGTCAAATGAACTACGTTCAACTACGTTCAACTACGTTCAACTACGTTCAACTACGTTCAACTACGTTCAACTACGTTCAACTACGTTCAACTACGTTCAACTACGTTCAACTACGTTCAACTACGTTCAACTACGTTCAACTACGTTCAACTACGTTCAACTACGTTCAACTACGTTCAACTACGTTCAACTACGTTCATGACCGTAAGATGTGACCACCGCTTTAGAGAGAGAGTTTTGAAGACAAAAACAAAACAAATTTAGTCCGAACCTCGTGTCGCAGACGATTTTCTCTCGGTTGCAATAGTAGGGGATGACGTCACATACGTGGGTGGCGAATGTACTCTTTAAGTAGACTTGGTTTCCTTTGTGGGTGTTGCCCTCATCATAACTAAAAGGGTCCGCGCTGAATTCTGAAAGAAGACAATTCAGTAGGGATCGAGTTGATTTCAAACCCATTACAGGATATAGTGGCGGCTATGTCACGAATGTCGATTTTGGGCGCAATTCATATTTATTAACCAGCAAATTTAGAATTGAAATTGAGATAGAATATTGTTTTCACCCAGAATCTACAGCATTCACAGAAATACAGCGTCACAGGGTTAGTTGTTAAGCACCCGTCTATATATTTTGAGCACTTTTGCTGATTCAAACAAAAAATGCACATGCGTCAAATGGTCTATAATTTACCTTTTATTAAAGTCCTTTAAAACAAATTTCAATTTTACAAAAATGCTGCTGCAAATTGTTTTTAACTCACCGTTTCCGGTAATTGTTATTCGAGTTCCGCCTGCCGTGCTTCCATAATGCGGGGAGATATTCAGGACTTCGGGTGTTGCCGGTCGAATGGCTGAAAATGAAAAGAAGAAAAAAAAGAAAGAAAAAAAGAAAGAAAAAAAGAAAGAAAGAAAAAAAGAAAGAAAAAAAGAAAAGGAAAAAAAGAGAAAAGAAAAAAAGAAAGAAAAAAAAAAAGAAAAAAAAACAATGAACAAAGCCCAACGTGGTTTGAACAAATAACTGGCCGCGATATAATGTTTAAAAAAGCATCTAATAACTCGTGAATCTAACAAGCAAACCCCATATATAAAATGTTGATTCGGCAATCTCCTGACGACGAACATCACATACTGTTCCCCTCCGAAAAAGCTAAAAAACTCACCAAAAATCTCCAAATGCCGAGGTCTTTAACCAATTTTATTAATGACTTCCCTATAAAGAAGTATTGAATGATTGCTTTTGTTGTCTAACCGAACAGTATTTTTGTTTACCTAAGGGATCAATCGTTTACAGCGCCACGTTGAAGAAAGAGAGATATTTGCAACCCTCACCACCGTCCTCCCGCAGAGTCCACCTAGGTTTAAAAATTGCGTTTGTATTTCTCCATGGTATAAATCAAACTTACCGAGAATGTACACAAGAATTCCCGCCAGGCTTAACCAAGTTCCCAGGCTTGACATGGCTCCCATGGCCGTGTGATATTTGGCCCAAACCGGGACTAGGTATTTTATCCAAAACAAATCAAATACACAGCTCAATATGATGCGAAACTTGACGCGACTGATGCGAAACAAATCCGCCAACAATTATTGATCAAACCCCGTATAGACGAAGCTCCCCGACGGTGTAACCTGGTTGAGTGCTCGTCCCCTAATGGCGTTTTACCGTCCCCCGGAGGTCGGTTTTATCGGCAAACACAAAGGCAGAGATCTTGTTAGCTCTTGAGATAATCGGAACTGACAGTTGTCGGGTGAGTGGTCCAATGGTTGCACTCAAAGCTCTGTCTAAAAAATAATTAACAGCTAGACTCACGTAATTGAAGACGAGACAAGGGTGCTGAAAGTCAAGTTCGTGTCTGAAACAGGCTTCCGTGATCCACAGAGCTACGGCTACGTCTATTGCCAGCCTGCTCACGTGTAGTTGTAATGGGTGAACCGTGACCAATAACAATAGCCATAGACCAAAGATTTGGACGCAGCCTAACTTTAAATCTCGAACCGTACCCGGGGCCATCCGAAGTAATTATGTAGGCCTACTCCTACACGTGCTGCTGCTCGCAAACATTTGGAATACAAAATAAAAAACCAGCGGTACTTGCAGCATATGAAACAGTGTTTTACTGTTTGGAATGCATTTCGTCACCGTTTTCACAAAGGGCGAATTTCATGAAAAATCGTCTATTTATCGATTTTTAATTTTTTTTTATGAAAACGATTAAATTTTGTAATTTCTACAAACTGGTGAAGTTATACATCAAAAAAATCATTAAAATCTTAATTAACCTAATTAACGAATGTGCGAATTGGTCCCCAAGTGCCATTTTGCGTTTTCACGAAGAGGCGAATTTGCCTACTTTGTCTAATTCAATAATACCTAATTTGTTAACAGAAACTCTTGAAAACACGCGGTGCCCATCAAAATGTGCACGTACTTGCACTCGTTCAATGTGGAAAGACTATCATCGTTCTCGACTTCTCGTATATCCCATGAAGAAAGGATCTTACTCAAACTCGTACTCATACTTGGTGTACTTTTGTACTCGTGAGAAAAATATACCCAAACTGCAACACGTGTGGTTGTAGTATCGCCAGTCCCTTTTCGTAAAATCTCCTTTCATTTGCGGTTTAGTATTTTTGGGGGCACGTCGGCAGCTTGTTTAAACGAATCGAAACTTCGGGTTTCTCTCGTCGTCTGCTATCTTCGGTTTTAATTTATTAAATAGTAGAGTGTAGTACCCATAGGTGAACAAATATGTGATAGCATTGCATTGGTGGCAGCTTTTAATTCTTTGGGTGATATCACCATTAAAAAAAAAAGTGA
Source organism: Crossaster papposus (assembly GCA_037893245.1). NCBI lineage: Eukaryota > Metazoa > Echinodermata > Asteroidea > Velatida > Solasteridae > Crossaster > Crossaster papposus. The sequence goes on along the minus strand of JBAIAA010000818.1, from coordinate 118,746 downwards.
TAACACCCACAAAACTACTAAGCTCATGCCACAATGCTATCACACATTTTCTAACTCTAGGTGTACATTTTTGCAAAAAAGTCGCAATGAGCAGTACTCTTTTTGATCATTTTGATACCGGCGGCTCAGTTTTTGGACCGAAGCTGAGTGATAGCCTATTGTGCTACACCGACATTTCCGTAACATTTACAGTAGAAAGTCGTGCAGCGAGATGCCAGGATTCTGAATTTCAAAGTCTGAAACTAGGGATTGGACGATTTAGAGTGGAAATCACTCTGAATTTAGATTGAAACACACTAACAAATATAATTTCAGTGGAATTTGATTAGATTTCAATCTTTTTCGAGTGAATTAGTTTCACTTTAAAACGTCTGGTCCCTAGTTTTAGACTGTGGGAGTGAATTTTTACTCGAAGGAAGTAAATTTCTACTCTTTGGAAATACGAGAGTTGTACCGTTTTTTTTTTTTTTACATGCAGTCGGACTAAAACCGGGGGTTTTTTTTCAGAAAAAAAGTCTGTATAAATGGCACAATTTACAAAATGCTCCATCCTACTCGAAAATTAGTCCGAGTGAACTTGGAGTGTCGAAGCCTGATCTAGTCGTTACTGATATAAATTAGGCCAGTGATAATGAATGATAAATGACAGATCTGGAACTATATGACCCTAGTCCAGGGCAGCCGACAGGTGGATACAATTGAATAATGTCGGCTGTTCAAATTGACATTGGTGGACTCGTTTTGGCATGCCGGCTCCCGACGTCAAACTTCGGGTACAGAGAGAGAGGAGCATGCACTTCATAATCGGTACAGATCCGAAATGTTTATGGCACCAAAGCCATTTATTGTTTGTTGATGTTTGTTGTCTGGCGGTTGCTATGCCAGCGACCCATCGCAGATAAAATGTTTTTGGGATAATAGAGTGTTTTGACTTGGTAACGGTTTGACAGGTATCTGTTTATATTTTGCAAGTTGCCGCAGAAATAATCTCTACCGTATGCCGTTTTTATCTACCGAGTCATTCTCGTTTTTGAAGGTTTTTTTTCACGCATCTCTTCGTAATGATAAGAACGTGTGTTTAAACTCTCTGAATGTAAAAGAGAGAAAAGCTCAGTCTCAAAAATAGTGAATCTTTTATAAAAACCCTCCCGAAGAGTGAAATAGAGTTTTTGTTTCAGAGTGGAAAGAGTGACAATTTACTCATTTTGAGTGGTTTTCACTCTCTTTTAAGTTGTTTTTACTTTGAAAAAGTTTTATTTATTTTGCACTCTTTTTAGAGTAAAGACCCCTTACTCTTGTTGAGCTTTTCACTCCATTTAGAGAGAAATATTTTTTTTCGCAAATAATCTTGCTCGACTTGAATCAAGCGCAGCAGGCCACAGGGCGAACTGACACCCATTCACCGGTCGAGTGTCCCACACACCGCCGGCGCATGCCGGGTACAGTCCAGGGGCAAAGCCCTGCGCAGTACGGCATGGTGGGGGTCCACCGTGACTGAGCGGTCGCCGAGCCACCTATTGCGCCGGCCGACGATCTGGGCGTCATTGGAAACAAAAACGCGCGATATAGCTAGCGCACGACAAGCAGCGCCTTCGCGCGATATCCCTGCACCAGCGTCACACCGGTCTTTGACCGGTGGACCGATTATGCTAATCGAGTATACGATGCATCTGAGTATACCCCAACGCCTATAGATTTTTGAGGACCAAAAATGGGTACCCTGATTTCTTTCGCGCGATAATTACAAAAACTCCACAAAGATTTCTACTGATTTTTGACTTTTTGATGATTTATCAAACTACATGCACGCCACGCAATAAAACAAGCGAACCAATCTACATAAAATCCAATCGATTAGAATTTATCAGCAAATCATTTAGAATCTTACGCCGACTTTCGTGAAATTGTCATAACTGAAATGTTGCGCAACCCTATACGCAAAAAAGTGTGGTGCAAAGTGGACGACATAAAGTGAAATCCGCTCTGCAGAATGATGTTTCAAATAATAGTTGTGTGATATTTGGAGAGTATACGTAGAAGATTGTGGTACGTGTTTCTTCCAATTTCTTCAAAAGAATCATTGTGCCTCGGCGGTCGTGTCGAGCTTCATGTAACGCTGATCCGTAAACTCATTCTCATTAGGCCTAAGTCTATCCCGTATGACTATCTAAGCTTTACGCTCTAAGCAGGGATGTAGTCGAGTCCATCACAAGTCCCTGCAAGTCCCTGTAGGTCCCTGCAAGTCCACCACAAGTCTTTCAGTTCCAATTCAAATCACAAGCTCTTCAAATCAGCTTTGACAAAAGCATTCCTTTGTCATTGTTCATCCAGTTACTTGTGACTGCCTTTATGAAAGGACTTGTGACTGGCTTAACGAAAGGACTTGTGAACCGCGGACTTGCAGGGACTCGACTACTCCCTAGCTCTAAGTCAGTGGAGCAAGCTACGACCATGCTACGACTGTGTTGCACACAGGCAGCTCCATAGCGGTAAAGATGACGCGGTAAAGATGACGCACATACATGTACATCATGTACGATAAAGATGACGCGATAAACTTAGATGACTCGCCAAAAATGCAGGACCTTTTCCTGCAATCGCTCGGGTATGAGAGGAATGTTTGTCTGTTTCTCTTTCGGGAAATCACGTGGCCTTAGACGTCTTAGGGTTAAAGGTCATACCGTCCAGCTTGTTGAAACATGCAATGGAAATAGTTGTGTTTTGAGGATTATTATTATTATTATTATTATTATTTTCTGGTAATGAAACCAAGGATCCTTCAAAAGCGCTTAAGGCACTGTAGCTCGTAAGCCAGAAGAAACCCGTAGACAGAGGCTGTGTCAGCCAGAAACACCGGGGCAAACCCAGGCTCTTAGCAATAAGTGTTCTGGGTTCTTTTACGTGCATTATACAATTATATAATGTTATAATGGGAAAGATATATACACACATTATAAATTATACAACACACGGGACCTACAACTTTACGTCCCATCCGAAGGACGAAGCAATAGTGGTTTAATTGCCTTGCTTAAGGACACACGTGTCGACACCGGGACTCGAACTCGCGCTCTGCGGAACAGAAAACCAAGCTCTTAACAGCTCGGCCACGACACTCCACTATGATTCCGAGCTGCTGGATGCACTAGCAATCAAAAACGAATATTTTACGAGACAAGAACTAATTAAACTATCGTGCGAGCTCCACAACGATGAACCAGATCCACTAATGCAACCATGGAGGTGCTGGTCCACACCTGAACTGTTCCGATGTACATGTATTATGTTTTCTGTTATTTATGATTGAAAAAGCCATTATGACAATTCTTTCTATCCATTTGCGATTGACTGTTTTTTAAATAGTAGTTTTATTCACTTGTCAAATATTTGTCTAGCAATTTGTTTTAGTTTATTTTATGGTTAACTTGGCCATCTTTATTACTGAACAGTAATTTGTTTTAAAACAATACACGTGTAGTTTTGTTATACATTAATTTGTACCTTTTTGTATTTTATTTGTCGTTTAATAAGTTGACCCACAATATTTACATTTTGTGTACATACATTTTTAATAATGCAGACAGGCAGTGATGTCTTAGAGTACGTATATATTCTGATTAATAAGTCTTTTCTAAAACAATTGAATGTTTTTTCTGAACTCCTTGTTGCAACTACATCATGTTGCCCTGCACGAACTTGTTGCAAAAACATGGTTGGTTTTACCCATTTTGTGAATGGAGAGTGCCAGACCATATTTCATGGTTGAACGCGCAGCGACACAGGGCCGCGCCCGCGTTTTGTAATAATAAAAGTGGGGGTAAAATTCATATGCCCTGCACGAACTGGTTGCAAAAATAACACGGTTTATTTACGTAAACTTGTTTGCACTCAGTCTTGCCATTTTATCCCCAACTTAGGCAGCAGCTTTCGTAGTTTGCTGTGCAATTCGTAGAGCCAAGATGAAGTTTTACGAGAGGGCTGCTCTTTTCCTGGCCTTCGTTGGTAAGTAACGACAAGCCAGTTCGCGCCGGAAACATTCACCGCGCCGGACCGAGCCGAGGCGCGGGATTATTTTTTTACGAAACTAGATCCAACCATGGTCCGACGCGGGTTTCAGTTGTACCAGGAAGCACACCCAATTACATTTCCGGCCTTGCTCGTGGCGTGTTTACGCGTCCTCCGGCGCGAACTGGTTAACAATGTTATGTTGCGGTATAAACTACCAATTATATGCGGCTGTGTAAAAATGACTATTTACATTTAGGCCTATAGATCATATTTATAGTAAATATTTCGACGATGAACCATTTTAGAAGTTTTGTGTTTATAGATGATGGAAAAACCAAGAACAGTAGTCAGCAGTGTAGTCTGCTTCCTTGACTTCCTTCAGACAAAACATACCAATTTCTAGACGCCTGGGGAATGATAAGGTTAGGAAACCAGACTATTTGGCTAGTACCCATTCACGACTGTGTCACAGTATTGCAAATAAAACGTGGACTAACTACATATATATAATAAATTGGGGACAGTGTTTATTTTTAGGCAGCTATTTCCAACGATTGCCGATTGTTCTTCGTATTGCTGTGATCAGATGCTGTGATTTTCAAAGGATGCTTGAGACTGTTATTCACTTACAGTCAAATAAGCTATTTCATATAATCAAAATAATTCAGTGTTTTTTTTTAATTTGTATGTTCGCAAATTGTATATAATTATTTACCTTTAAGATGCACCGGCGTTTATTATTCCACTTTGATATAATCATCATATCCGACAGGTTGTGCGACCAGTCTGAAGTGTTACTCGTGCTCAGACACAGATCTCCATCTGCCGACTGACACCTCGGCGTGCCTGGACCCATTCGACAGGAACGCCACCCATCCCTTCGTCGAGAAAAGTGACTGTGCCTTCGTTAATTCCCAGATCGCACCAGAGATCATCGCGAATGCTGGGATTAGCAAGTTCGACACCTGTCTGGTGAGCCAACATTTGTGTGTGATTTAGACAAGCAATCATAAAATAATAGAATCGATGTTCTTTTCCAACCGAATTTTAAAGAACTAATAATGCACTCTGACGAATAATAACGTACTCCAACTTTTAACTTTAACAGTTAACAATTAACCAGTTCGCGCCGGATGACGTATATAAACGGATGACGCATAAACACGCCAAGTTCAAGTTCGGAAATGCATGTCAGCAGCGAGCCAGGCCGGAAATGCGTGGGTGTGCTTCCCGGCACTATCAGCCTGAACCCGCTTCGGATCGAGCTTCGTTAAAAATAATCCCGCCCGTCGGCTCGGCGATGTTAAAATAATCCCGGCGCGAACTGGTTTTAATAACACAAAATAGATTAAGGGTATACAACCGAAAATAGTGTCCTCGGGATTGTATGGTCTACGGTTCTAATTGAACCGCATAGCAGAAAATATTGGAATGTTTTTTAATTTAAATAATAATTAACATGCAATAATTATTAAATAATAATAAACATGCACGGTGCAGTGTATTTGGCTGCTGAGCTTTATTTTTAAGTCGGTGTAAAGTAAATTCTTGTAGTTTATATGTCCTCAGATCTCAAGCCGAAACGAAGCAAAAACCACCATCACTGTTTTTGCGTTCTTTGCAGAAAGTCTCGAATACTGAGAAAATTATCAACGCTTTCAGCAGGACGTGTTATGACAGCAGTCTTTGTCCAATGAGGAACGGGTGCTATTCCAACGGAGGGGTAACCATATGTTGCTGTAACACGGATTATTGCAACGACGGGGCCGCCTTGGCCTTAAGCCGAGCCGTCATTTTGACAGTTGTCTTTGTGGCATTTTTCCTCACTGCTTGAATAATAATTGTGTACCTTTAGACCACAGGGCATGGCTGCAAAATGTGCTCAGAAATTAATTTTCTTGGCGCACCTCTTGAATCTAAGTGGAATCAATGCAGTATGTTAGCTGGGATCATGTGGATCACGAAAAACCAAAATCCCCAATCGCAAGTTCACCAGTTAATTAAATATTGGCATTTTAATCACCTGTGTATAACGGGCGCCCTCTATTGACCAGGATTGAAAAGCTGTGTACATTTTCAATGGGAAAAGGTTATACTTATTGCAGTTCCTTGCTAAAAAGGGACTCTGCATATACACAGAATTTGATTAAAGAGGAATTAGGGTGTTTTAATGTCTTAATACAAATGTTCATTTTGATCATTGCCATATTTTGAACTTTTTAATAGAGTGTCATTCTTTTATTGTTATAGTTTGATTTGTTTATTAAAATTGTAAAAAAAAAATTAATTTATTTTTTAATTTTTTTTTATTGGGGGGGGGGGGGGGGGGGGGGGGGGGCTTAATGTTTATTCGTGACGGTAAAACTGATATTTGTCCATGTCTTTAACAATGTACATGTGAGTGGGTGAACAACAACTCGTACCGCTTTACATTTAATACACAATTCTGTTATAACAAACATTTTGCCCATTTCTAGCCGAGTTTGTATTAAGGAGAGTCGGATGGAAAGCAGACTGTGTAATACATGTACAATGTTTCTGTGGTGGCAAGATCCTTCCCGCCCCTCGATCTGTGAGAGCAACCACTGATCTTTTTTTTCCTCGCTGCTTCCAGAAGCTTTCCTGCAGTAAGCGTCTGGCATAGTGAAAGTTTGTCAAGGACAGTTGTTCGGGTCTTTTTGTCCAAACTCCACCTCTGTTCAATTTTTTTTAACGGCATTTACTCAACTACATCACGTACTGTTGACAATTATTCCGGCGGTACACCAACTAGTGCATGTACGATTGGAATGCTGATAGGATTATCTCCGCTTTTTCGGCGATTTCTGCTTGGGTACATTCTTCCACCTACCGGCACAAGCGTGGAATTTTTTTAAACTCTTTTCAGAGAACAACAAAACCCTCGAATCTGCATCTGAACCGTGCATAATACACTTTTCGTTTTCAAATCGCTATCATCTGAGCAGCTCGTGTCGACAGCGCTTACACTCGCCCCTATTTTACAACGCCCGCTATTGGTCCATTTTCCCACTATTTGCACAAACGTGCCTCACCACGACAGAAGGGCCTCGTTGATTGGTCGTTGTAAAATAATGACGTAATTGTTCACTGGGCATTTTTTTAGCATCGAAACTGGGAAAACATGAATTTTAAATGGAGATTTTATCGAGTACTGGTTCGCAGACGGTTTGGGGATTTTATTTGTGAGTTTCCCAACAACTTCCTAAGTAGTTTAAAGTAAAATGTATATAGATTCACGCGCGATATGCGTCAAGAAGGTGCAAGATAATCGGCCATGCCCTGTGGTTTACTTGGGAATGTATCTCATCATCACTTGACGTATGAGTTTCTCAATCCATGTAATATGTACACACTTGAGGAAGCCACGTGACTGGGGATAATCGAACGCTGCGGTCCAACATTGGTGTCAACTGCATTTACTCCATGCACTTCATTAGTCCTATCACTGCGACCAGATTAATTACTGTATTGTAAAATACAAAAGGCGGTGGGCATGATGGCTCAGCGCAGGTTTGTAATTTCGGTGGCACCTGCACGAACAAAGACGACTGTGTCCATCGACTTGATTTCAAGTCTACACTGTACTTGCACAGTATGCAAACAAAATCGAAACACTTGCTCCCATGGTCAAATTGACCCCTTTTAGAAAAAACTCATAACTCATATGTCAAACATTATCATATTTGGACGTTTGATGTCTCATTTTAAAGTCGAAAGGTAACTTTCAAACCATATCTATATTATCTATGTCGGTTGAAAATTCTACGCGTGGCATTACGTTATATTTTGCTGCGTTGTTGTCTGATACGCCCTATACTCATGTCAAGATTGGAAATAATCATATAAAAGTATGTAGTGGACAATGTGCTTGTATCGATAAACGTTAACGTTAGTTCACTTTTAAGCGTAAGTTTTGTAAGTAAAAATTGTTCGGTTACTTTATATTAGAGTAATGTAGGACATACCCCTAGTCCAAAAATGTGGGTCACACTAAATTAAGAGAAAAAAACCCAATGTTGTCCGGTAATTAAGCACAAAAGCCAACTTTAACGCATTTGCACAGTTCAGCATGCTTAGGTCAACAAATCTCGGAAAATCCTAAGTTAGCATTTAATGTTACACCTTTCCACCATCTTAAATCAATCACGCGATTTCAAGCAGATTCGGCGATCCGCAGCTGGACGTCGACAGCTGCTCCCGTCGCGTCCGAATCGCTTTAACCGTAACGGATCAGCGAGGTGGGTTCCCAAGATCCAAAATGGCCACGTTCGCGACGGACGCATCGGAGAGTAATATCTATTAATTTTAAAGATTTTAAGTCATGATAACATTAAAGGTTCTACGCAGACCTTTCGAGGAAAATTGCTGTTTAATAATTTAAAATGTGCCTTGGTGTGTAAGTAACAAGGCCAGGGGTGATAAAATGGTATAAAATGACATTAATTGGGGTTAATCACCGTAAATTTAATTGGCCCCCTCATTAACATGTTCAAACACTGACAAATGGTGGCGCTGTTCGTGACGAACATTCGGCAACCCCCAACAAATACATGTACAATGTACATGCACATGTACATGTACATGCGAGATGCCATGCACGCGGGTACGCACGCCGCAGATTTTGTTCAGACATGACAGCGAGTGAAGACGACAGTTCAGGGCTGGGGATCAGGAGCGCATATTCCACAGAATCGGACGAAATATCCGCAGTATCATCAGTTTCTACATCTGAAGAAGACTTGACAATTCCTTTGACAATAACTTGAGTCGACCATCGGCTGAATGATTTTGCATCGATACGCGTGGCACATGATGCATGCATACACGGGCACGCTGGTCGCGACGTCGAAGTCTTCCCGAACATACTTCACTATGCAATTTGTACATGTTAATAAGCTACCATTCTAGGGGCGAGGCCGGTTCCCCCAATGCACTTTATTTTATTTTTGTATATTAATTACCCCCCAAAAAATGTTTATAAACTGAAAATCACTCAATTAGTTATAATCTTTCATTTAAACTAATAAAAACCACATTTCTAAGACCCTTTGTGCAGAGTTGTAATCGAGTCGGTCACAAGTCACGTCAATCATAAGTCAATCTCAAGTCATTCAGTGTTTAGATAAAGATGCACCTGAATTGCTAACTTTTTGAATTGTCAAAAATGGGTGGATTTAGGGGTTGTATTTTATAGTAAATATTGTTTAACTGACCTGTCCAAAGTTTTATTATAGATGCTGAGAAAAAAGCAAGAACAACAATTAACTTTTCGGAACAATTACAGGATATCTAGCGCAATCGTTTTGCTGGATGCCTGCGGCCGATTTCACGAAACGCTAGGATTAATCCTTAGGATGAGTAACTCATCCTAACTTGCATTGGATCTATTGCAAGTTAGGAGGAGTTACTCTTCCTAAGATTGATCCTAACATTGGTGAAATCGGCCGCTGGAAACATTATTTACTTTCAAATAAGTGAGATATTTCTTAATAATTCGGTGGTAGTATATCTGCAAAATGGTGTAACCTTGAACCTATAGTATACACACCATGCACACTGCAGGATGCTGCTCATTACAATAGTCACGTGCCGCAACGGGCCATTCGTGTGTCTGGCCATTCCTCGTTATTCCTCCATGGCCTAGCCGAGTTGCTTGTACGAGAGTTCACTGTTGCACCGACTTCTTACAGCTTGTGAGTAATATATTTTCTTGGTCAATTTCTTTTGTATATTTTCAGCGTTTATAGGCACACCAACAGCTAAAACCTCTCTCGGTTCTATATATTCAGCATCATGTAGAAACTTTGTTTGGTAGTTGTCCATGGTTGTCTCAAGAATTGCATAGGCCTATGTATTTTATCCGCCATTTTTTTGACTGACTGCATCAGTGCATGGAGAATCTATATCACTCGGTTTTATTTTTTCCTAGTAGCCGCACCCATATACGAACATATCAATGGTTTATGTCTCTTAAAATAGTGGAAGTATGACTGCGGTTCTGTTTTTATGTGATCAGCCTGTATATATAGTCCGTAAATTGAAACCGTGAGTCCATAAGCTTTATATTAAAGTTGACACAATGTTTCTTCAACTGGTATCGTTTTCTCTCAAATGCCACATGACGCCATTCTCTCGAGGTCAGTGCAGCAATTTAATTGAGGCTACAAAAAAGGAAGGAAGTACGTACAGTTGCACGCGAGACGTTGCAAAAACATAAAGAGGCATGGTGACGTGTAGGGGCCGTCTCCCATACGTTAAAGGGCACATCGCCCATTTAGTCTACAAAACGCATTTTGAACGAAGTGATGTTCATCTGAAAGAGCTTAAACATATACAACCATCCATTACAAACTGGGCGTTTTTGTGTTTTTCTCGTGTATAGAACGAGTTTCAGGGTTTATAGTATACGGGCCGCGCTGCAGGGAGTCGACGCAACATTTGTTATTTCTGCGAAGTCACAGAATAAATTTGTTAAGCCATCGTAGGTTGATATTGACCTTTGGTGACTTATCGTCCGCTGAATTGGTATGGGGTGCGAGTTGAAATGGGACTCACTTTGTAAACTACCCGTTCTCATGGATATTTGTTGATATCATGGACGAGTGAGATACGGGTGGGATCTCGGTATGGGAGAGTTGGAGCCTAGATAGATTGGTTATGAATTGTTCGTTTTGGTGGGCCAAGTTTTTCCGTTGGGATTGGTGGTGTGCACGTATATAGCCGACGGCTCGGTTGTTCCACAATTGTTCAATCGTGACCTGTGTGCGAGACTTACACGGTCTATTGTGAATTATGTTTTTCTTCAAAATCGACATCCAAAGGAATGGATTGTCGATTGTACAATACTTTTAACATCATGTACGCACAATTATATTGATGTTTTGTGTAGTAAAATTTCAAAAAATGTTGGTATAATGAACCGTTTGAAAAATTTCGTACCTAAAAGTATTTAAATTAATATTGTATAATTCCTTTATCCTTTCATATACTTAAATGATGGTCTACTTGCCTTTGGGGGTTCTTCAAGTGTACATGGTTTCAACAAACTGTTTACGTTGCAGAAGAAGGCTGTTCGTATTGTGAATAATGCAGGCTACCTTGATCATACCAGTCCTTTATATGCTAAACTTAATATTTTGAAACTTAATGATCTTTATCATTACAGATTGGGTATACTCATGTTTAAATACACTCACAATATGCTTCCCCAATGTTTTCATCACATATTTGGATTTACTACTTCTGTTCATACATACGGAACACGTAGTTCATCGAAAGGTAATCTGTTTGTGAGACAATGTAAGACTTCATTTTTTAGAAACAGCCCATTTCAACGTGGTGTCGTATACTGGAATGAACTCAACATTGATTTGAAAAAGTGTAATTCTGTGGTTTCATTTGCCAAAACATTGAAGAAATCAATGATTAATACTTATGCTTAATATATTTGTTCTTTACTGATTTGCTTAGCTATTATGTAACATACTGTACCGGGTCTCACTCTCTATTGTCCCGATTGTGTCCGTGTGTAGTTTTTGTCCTGTCCCAGGGAAAGGTACAAAAGCTTTGCTTCACCGTTTTCCTGCATGTTGACATCTTTTTATGCTTTCGATTATGTAATGTCTGATAAACACTCTGTAAATACATACATGTTTTCTCCTTTATGTGCATAAGAATTGTAACTGAGGATGTCAATGTGAAAATAAATGTTGAGTTGATTGATTGATTATAATTATTATAATTATGTAGTGCAAGTTGAACACAATTTTCAACTCCAGCGAATTTGGCGCAGCGAATTCTTTGTGATGTCAAATTCGCATGCCATTCGCACGAACCGATGTTTAAACGTGCGTATCGCATTTGATTACCTTTTTTTGTTTACTACATCGGCCATGCAGATTTGTTTCCGCAACTAGCTTCGATGTTTTCCTGGGCCAAAATGAAGCTTTTCACGAGGGCTGCGCTCATTCTCGCCTTCGTTGGTAAGTCAGTTTGCCAAATAAGCCCATGGTTCTTGAACCACATGTCTCACATAAAATATACACGTACTTTCGCGATTACCCTGTTTTACAACTTGACTTCAAACCATTGACCTCTTATTATACCTTTAATATCACTATCACATGAAAGTTTCCATATTGCATCTATTCTACGCCAAGTTGAAGTTCAAGTTTTCAAATGAGACAAGTTTTACAATTGAAGCTTATTACCGTTTATGCCCTTATACCTCACAGTACTTGACCTTTGACATGACCATTATATAAATGTTATATAGCATACATGACCCAGTTACGTTTATTTGCAATTGTACTTCAAGTTTGCATAAATTCAAGATCAATTTTTCGAAACTTTAACCACATACTACATGGACGTAATACGAACTATACAGAAATAGTGATTGCATAGTCTTTTTCTGAACTTCGTTCAGGAGAGACAAAAAGTACACATATTATATTTAACATCGTATTAAACTGTTAATGTATATGTTTTGTGTAAACAAATAGTTTACATTTCCGAATTTTTTTTCTTTGTAGATTTACATTTTTGTTCTACTTTTGAATGAGACATCGACCATGTGTTTTGTTATTGAATTACTATTGTACAATTACGAATTATTAAAATTCGCGGTACGTTAAACAAAGAAAAAGGCCCGTGGGAACACGGCTTAACCCTCCCCTCCCTCCTAAATATATGGACAGAATTTCTGAGATCCCGGGAAGGCAATTATTATGTACATCCTAAAAACAGATTGGTTAAAAATAACAAATTGATTGGTAGATATGTTATTTTGACCAATATTTTGGTTAAATTATCAATTTAACACGTCTTGTACATTTGCCAAAAGGCGAACACTAGGCCTATATGGTTGGAATCACGATTGCACCCAAACAGCTCGATTTTTTTGGGTCGCAAAAATGTACCCCGAAACTCGTTCTACACACGAATATCACAAAACAAATCCCAGTTTGTAAAGGATAGATGGTTATATAAATAAGTTTAAATGCTGTTCCTGATGAAGATTATTTCGTTCAAAACAAGTTTTGTGGCTCTATACAAAAACTATTATGGGCTTTGACAGGTTGTGCAACCAGTCTGAAGTGCTACACGTGCACGGACGGGGTAGTGGGTCAGCCTGAAACCCCCGAGTGCCGGGACACTTTCGACAAGGACCTTGTTCATCCTTCCATCCTGAAGGCGGACTGTACCAACATTTCCCTGATCGCACCGGAGGCCACCGCCAAAGCTGGGATCACCCAGTACAACACCTGCATGGTAAGCCAACAATGTTGCGATTGAAAAACTTATGACGCACACAAATAAAAACGTAAACAAATGTTTACGTTTTGTGCGCACGATGTCAAGTGGAATTAGCAGAGCTCCTTTCCGCACGAGTACAAAAAACAACCCAAAACACACACAAAAAACACCTGTGATTCGGGGTACCATCCATCAAACCACAGGCGAGCTGCACCGACACATGCGACGAATGCATACGGTGATACGCGCCGGGTAGACGGACGGCCACACCGACCGGGCAGCGAATTTTTTTTCCCAAACAGGTTTGCACAATTTCATGAATTATTCAGTAGTTTGGATGAGAAGTTATGTTTATTCATCGGAATAAAACATGACGTCACAGCATTGTTGTTATTAGTTAACTAGTTACAATAAATCACTTTAAAGAACAGCTGTTGTCGAGCTGCTATATGTAGTGTAGTGGATAGTGGGATTGGCTATGGATCAAAGATCCCGGGTTCGAATCCTGCTGTAGTAGGTCACCTCGTTTTTCCTAGTCAAATTGATATCTTTAGAGTATTTTTAATTTAAGGGGGAAAAGGAGACCTAGAACCTAAGTGTTGTACAGCGATCAACGCAACTACTGAATAATTCATGAAATTGTGCAAACCTGTTTGGGAAAAAAAAATTCGCGACCGGGCATGCACTATATAGCTGCCGCTCAAAATGTTTTAGCATAGACAAATACAAACATGTAAATACATAATTTCAACGTCACAAAAAATACGAAATACTACTTGAGTCAACTCTTACTACATATGACAACCAAGTAGTATTTTGTAGTATTCTTCACATGTATTGTATCATTAATTTCTAGGACGTTTATACCCAGCAGATTTGTGGTATAGGGAAACTCCAACTCTTGTCCATACTCCAGGCTATTGTTAACTTAATACACAAACGCCCCTGGATATCTAAAATGAATTCCTAAAATTCCGGGACACAATGACCAACGCATAAAGAGCATACAAGCAAGATATGGGACGAAGAGAACCTTTGCGGTGCTCATTGTACTTGCGGAATGTTGTGGTTTCGCTGGAATTCTTTTTAGTTTTTAGTTCAGTTTTAGCAGCAGGAAATATTGAATAGGTTCTTAAGACTTGCTTAAGTTCTTTAACCAGTTCGCGCCGGGATTATTTTAACATCGCCGAGCCCACGGGCGGGATTATTTTTAACGAAACTCGATCCGAAGCGGGTTCAGGCTGATAGTGCCGGTAAGCACACCCACGCATTTCCGGCCTTGCTCGCTACTGACATACATTTCCGAACTTGAACTTGGCGTGTTTATGCGTCATCCGTTTTGAATTTGGGGAAATGTTTGCGTTTATATACGTCATCCGGCGCGAACTGGTTAACTAACACAATTCCGCTGATAACTATAGTCACATACTATGAATAAACAATACAAACATCACAGTATTTGGCTGCTGAACTGTACGTTTATTCGTCTTCACAGAAGTTTGTTTTCTTTTACTTCGGTGCATATAGTGTATTTCTGTAGTTCACATGCCCTTACAGTCACATATCTCAAAACGGCACGCCCAAACGAAGCGAAAACAACATTTACCTTTTTTCTGTGTTGTTTGCAGAAAGCCATGGGGGGGAATACGATCAGCAGGACATGTTTTGACAACAAGCTGTGCCCGGTGCAGAACGGGTGCTACAGCGAAGGAGGCACCGGAACAACCGTCTGCTGCTGTAACACGGATTATTGTAACGAAGGGATCGCTTTGACCTTCAATCTAGCCGTCATTTCGGCAGTTGCTTTTGCAGCATTGTCCCTTACGGCTTGAATTAGTTTTGTTAACAATCCGACATGATCTGGCAATAATATAAGTAGAGTCCGAGAGAGCCCACCCTGCTAAAACCCCTCGCAAAGAAAACACCGAGTTATATTTTTTAAATGAAGTAGGTAGTTATAGCATGGCTTGATTATATGGTACTTATAGTTGACACCGGTGTCAGACACGTAAAGCCGGCTGAATCAAACGTTGTCGTTTGAGATTTATCAACACGTGTACGCTACTCGAACGCACCATACATAAATCTACGTGCACCGTTGCAGAAAAATACTACTATTTTCTTAGGGACTTCCCTTGGTAAAGAATTCGATATCCTGACACCACGTTATACCATAGAGCAATGTTACATTTCGTTAATTTGAGAAAACCAACATTATATTAGTTTCTCTTTGACGTTGACAATACTTCCTGTCACGGCCCATAGGTTTTGTACACGGGAACTCGGACGAGTGTCCAGATATGGAATTCCTTCCGAGAAGGGTACGCTAAAAAAATATTCGTACCGGCAATGGCTTTTAGTTTTAGGTGGACATATACACGATACAGTAAGATATTACTCACCTTGTAAAGCATACCTCGTTCCTTTGCGCATCTCAACCTCAACTGTACGTTTCATGATCCTCACAATTAAGGTATCGATTTAACATTCCTCCAGGCTGGGCTTCAAAGCTCACGTGGCGATAATCTTTTCCTGTGCTAACCTGCAAAAGTAGGCGTATTAAAACATTCGGGATCGACAAACGAGGTCCAATTACCTTGACCAATTTAGGGAAAAGGTTTATTTTGTATTTTAATGTATATATGTATTCGATTGAGGCACAAGCAATACGTGTCCCGCATTTTTGCAGAACTTGCTGCACAAGTCGAGTTTTCATGTCTATCTGCTGCCACCCAGAGTTAAAACTGTCACAAGTTTCCACAGAGATCCATATCTGAAGACAGAGCCTTTTTAAATCCCTGGCTTCGTTTCGTCTTTGGGATAGGGGGATTTTTAAGCTCCCAACTTTTAGAACTCGTGCCACATTCTGATTTACCTCTCAGTGATTTGAAATTTGGAGGCGAAGCCGAAGTCAAGCCGAACCCGAAGCAAAGGTTTCGAAAAGGCCCATAAAAGTGACAGTATACACCATTTTGCAAACATCAAAAAAACAAAAACACTGAACTATTATAAATTAACTTACTTGACTGCAAGTAAATAACAACAGTCTCAAGCATCAAGCATACAGTGAAATCACGGTACAAAAAGCTGATGTGATTTGGTTTTCCAGAAAAGTGAAATTTTGTATCAATTTTAAACGATTGCCAATTGGCATTCGTACGCGTTGTAAAGCCCCGACTAAAAGTTCAAACACTGCACCAAATTTTTTGAATTCGTCTTAAAATCGTCACTAGGAAACGCAGTATTATGTATGGTGCTCATGGGTATGAACCCGGAACAGCCACGTTTGCCAAAACACATTAGACTGGGGTGCGTTCCGCTCAAGCGAACGTTGGCCAACGTTAGCGTTGTTCGCGTACGCGAGTGGAACGCAATTAATGTTTGCCAATTATGTTGGCAAACGTTAGCGAAAACGGCGAACGACAAATCACTTCTAATGTTACGGTTTCGCGCACACTGGCTTTTTACTTCTAACCTTTCTGTCCGTTTTCCAAGCCCCAGTTTAGACTCCATTATATCTCCGCGGTCCATCACCATTGCCAAACTGCATGAACAAGTTGCTACTTTAGTATTTCTTTTCATTTTCACGGACCATCCTCCATGCCCGCACAGTCCCGGGTACTTCAGCTAGTGAAGGATAAAATTAATAGTGGAATTATTAAACATGTTGAAGTGTAGTTGCATGCAAAGATAGTTTGGATATTTCCAGGGATATTTCGTAGTTTATACACATGTATATGCAATTAAATGCACTATTACCTGCACACAACATGGTTGATTGTTGTTGACCTATCCAAGTGTAAGTGTTTCATTTGTAATCGTGATGTAAATCGGGGAAAACCGGATAATTATTAATTAATTATTTATTGATTAATAATTATCCTAGAATTTTGAAATTTCATCAGGGCAAGGAAACTCAACTCCGGGGATTTTGTTTTCATGAAATAATGGGAACCCCGACTTATCTTGCTCACAGACCATTGCAACTTCTGGGCGGGCACCACTCCCGGATCATACAAGTGTCAAATACTATGAATGACGAAAAATCTAAATTCCTTTTTACTCACCTGAAAATTTTTAATGTATACCAAGGTTTAATTTAAAAAAATATATATTAAAGAATCTATGATTCAGTGCAGGCACTACAAAACAGTCGTGATAACCTTTATAACTAAATTCCAAATTTAAAAGACAGTTTACAAAATGTTTAACATTTTTACCATTTGGTACAAAAATACAAAAATAAAAGCTTGGACTACAAAATGATTATTATACACGGAGTAGCCATGCATACGGTTCCCAAATGTTTGAGTTTCGTCAGGAAAATAGATTTAAGCAAAATACAAATACCCTGAGATTAAAACTCTAATTTCTTTAGCTAAAAATTGAAGGCAAATTAGGTTTGTCCCTGGCCTGATGCAAATGGTGGCACAATTTTATAATACAAAAATATAAAAATAAAATGAAAAAGACTTGAATTATAATACCTCCAAGCACTTTGTAATATGACACACACAGCTGTGTTTTGCAGAAACATAGCACACAATACGATTCTCACCTTAGGCCAATTTCATAAAACCTGTAAGCACAAAAATGTGCTTAGCACGAAAAAAGTCTTGCTTAGTAAAAACAGGTTATCGGCCAAAACACAATGTGCTTTTCATTCAAAGCAAAAAACAGCTGAATACCAGTCACAAACAATAAACATCAACTGAAATGTTGGTTTAGAACCCTGTTTTTTCCAAGGAGGAATTTTCATGCTAAGCAAAGTTTGGTGCTTACACGTTTTATGAAATTGGCCCCTTGTCTTTAGATGTACAACTAAAATTCAGGTAATATTTTTTTAAAAATTTTCTTGTCTCGAAACCCACATGTATAAACAATCAGGTAATGAGGCACATACAATTAAATACAAATACCAATATATCAACTTTACCTGACAATATGGAAGCCATACGGTTGGTTATTAAAGTTGGCAGATACAATAAATATTAACCAAGCATCATCTTCATCACTTTAAGAAAGGCCGTGAATTTTGATAAACTGGAATCAATTATTGGCACACAGAAGGTGATTTAACCTAGTTATTCGGTTTGTTAAAAAAATAAAATAATAATAATAATATTGACTGGAGCTAGGTTTGCACTTGACACCTCCAGATTGCTGTTCCAGTGCTCTACCAACTGAGCTATTCAGCCCTCTATTGAATTAAAATAAAAAATACTACAATGAACTTCTCCTTCCTTAGATTAATTCAGATACTAAATAACACAAAATACTGTCGATATGAAAGACATCTATTACAAAAATATCATTGCATAAACAATACCTATATCAATCAATATCAAAAAATACACAATGTTATATTACACCTTCAAGGAAGAACATGATTGTATTCGACTCGTGAAATTGCATAGTTATCGATTTATGGAATTGCAACAGATATAAACTGGCGGGAGCTGGCAGGGCACTGAATTTGTGGATCTGCAGGCAATTCTAAAGGTCTCGGGTTCGAGTCCAGCCTGGGGTTTGTTTTAGGACCCAGTATAAAAAAAATGTTGATTAAAAATGTTCTCGTCTGTGACCCACCTAATACAAAGTCAACATATCTCTTGGAATGAACAAGATGGTTCTCGAACCACGTGTCTCACCTGCTTTCGTGATTACCCTATTTTACAACTTGACCTCAAAATAGCCTTTGACTCAGTATGTGACCTTTAATATCACTCTCACATGCAAGATTCTATATCGTATGCATGACTGAAGTTTGTTTCAAGTTTAATTACTTGTTAACCAGTTCGCGCCGGATGACTTATATAAACGCAAACATTTCTCCAAATTCAAAACGGATGACGCATAAACACGCCAAGTTCAAGTTCGGAAATGTATTTCAGCAGCGAGCAAGGCCGGAAATGCGTGGGTGTGCTTCCCGCCTCTATCAGCCCTGAACCCGCTTCGGATCGAGTTTCGTTAAAAATAATACGCCCGTCGGCTCGGCGATGTTAAAATAATCTCGGCGCGAACTGGTTAATTAGCTGTTTCGGCATTTCAGCCGAAACAGCTCTTGGTTTCGTAAAAAGAAGAAGTAATAATCCACTTTTTTTTCCCATAAGATTTGTACACATCACCATGCATGCACAGATATAGTCCTAAAAAACCTCAGTCCCGATTACGTAGTCAAGTGACGTCACGTTAAAGGTACTTTGGTAATTGACTTGTGACATGAGACGCACCTCGACCACCATCCAGAGATGGGCCAGGAACAAATTTGTCTTGATGACGTTATCGGGGGTCATGTGACATGACATTAAAGGTGTAGTTTTTAAAACCCTCTACCTCTGAAGTACAAGTTCGATTGGAGTCAAACTTGATATGCAAGTATTCCAGGATGTGTCATAGACAAAAATTATGATGACGTCATGATTACGTCATCTGGTGTCATGTAACGTCACATTAAAGGTTCAATTTTTCCCCACAGAATTTGTACACATTTTTTTTTAAGAAAATATTTCTTTGGCACTTTGGTAAATCTAATCAACTTCAGACTTGTCACACACTTAGACCACCACCCGCATATTGAAAGTCATTTTAGACAGCCAAAACAGCTCGTGTTTGTCTACAAACACATTTCTAGTTTATGTAATGCACAGGGCTATGGAATGCATTTGTTTAACTGATAAGGACACCCTGTTAAAATAAGACAGCAAAATAAATATAATACAATTGACAAACTCTCCTTGGAAGATTAGAGAGAAGACGTGCGTTGATATTTACTTCTATCCTTGGCCCTGGACCAGGACCAGTTGTCCGTCCACTCTGGTGGTTGATCGCCAACCTTCTCATTGATGGATCTCTTGCGAATGCCTGCCGCCTGCCTGCCGCTCTTGGTAGTCTCGCTGCCCTCCACCACCGATCCAATGTTGAAGGTCAAGGGTGCTGTCTGGACCATCTCCTCGTTCAGTTGGCAGAGTATAGCCATCTCCCGCTGCTGCTGGACGTTGTCGGGTTGTGGCGCAGAGGCCCCGACGCTGCGCTGCCTCTCCAGGTCCATCATGAGCTGGCGGGTGCCTGAGTAGCGCCTGGCCTCGGCAGTGTTGTCGGGCTGGTTCAGCGGCTGGGATTGGTCAGGGCCGCTTCCGGCTTCTGCCTCTTCTGAGATCTGGGCGAGGGCATCTGTTGAAGTCAGTTGACAGGATTGACAATTTACAGTAAGCTTGTTGAGCTTTCGCCTCAATTCCATAATCGTTGTCTTATATACAGTATCCTACCAGTCTTCATCCTTTAACCCCATGATTCCCTTTGGTGCTGCGAATTCATAAAAGTTAAACACATTTCAACTCCGGCACATTTTTGCAGCGAATGCTTCTGATGTCAAATTTGTAACGCATTCGCTTTCGTGTGATACTTGAACCGGCCTTTAGGCAGCACTGACCATACAGTGTTTAATATCCTGAATGTTGAGGAGAGCGTACCCTGTAATTGAGCGCCGCTGGTGTTTTCCGGGGCTGGCGTAGGGTTGGAGTTGCAGAGGTCTTCCAGATGTTGCTGGATCTGCTGGAGTCTCTTCAGAAAGTCCTCCTTGGTTCTCTCTGCCTGTCTGTCGAGGTCCTTCAGTCTGTTGGGATCAATTGTTGTCTGAATTGACTGAATCGACTGAATTGGAGTTTGTCTCTCCCTAATAGATGAGGCAAGCACTGTCAAGCCACGGCCTCGTAATTAAGAGGGCACTTTCATCATAACAAGATGAAACAAATTTTGTTTTGGAAATATTGGCACTTGGACTTAATAAATGTCGAGCTACCTTCAGTTCTGCAGCGGCATAAGAGGGCACTTTCAAAAATATGACCTCCTTTCTATTTGAATCTGTACAGTCTACATTTTGGTAAAAGAACGAGCTCCCCCTGTGCCTCCCGCTAGTGATGATGCCAATTTATTAAATTTAGTTTAATAGTCAACATTTGTGCTACGTACCTTTTCTCAACTTGATTAAGTCGTTCCGGGGTCTGAATGTTCTTCTGCTCCTTCTTTCTACGTCGGCAGTTTGCAGCGCATTCCTGCTCAAACGCTCGCAGTGCCTGCTTCAACTTCTTGTTGAGGTAGCGCACTTGATATTAGGACAAAAATATCATGATATATTTAAAAAAAATATATTAAGGGAATAAATATGAGGTTGGCTGGTTTTAAACAAGTATATGATGTGATCTGGGCAAAGCCTTCACATAGTAAAATTAGTATGTATTTTTTTTTTACTCAAAAGCTTACTTTTTCAATTAGGTCGTACAGGTTTTTGTAATAACTTGGGTTATAGAAAATACTACAATCGTGAATAAATGTGTATATAACACCAAAATAACAAACTTCACCAAGTGGAAGGTTTTCACAGATAAGATCAGGTATGTCGTCAATACTGGCTCATGGGCCTGGACGCGTTATGCCCAAGCTGAAGTTAAGGGCATTAAGGCCCAGGAGCCCGTTTTAAACATACTTGTTTAATAACAGCCAGCCACAATTTTATTAAAAAGTCAAAAACAAATTTACCTCCTGTTTTGAGGAACACCCCTCTAGCTATTTCAATAAAAAACACTATGAAAACACTATGAAAACACAGTGTTCATACTCATAATGAAAACTTTAACCCGATTTTAAGCAAAAGCTCAAACTGGTTTTTGTGTGTGCAGCAGCAGGGAGAGTTGACCTTCCTAATTATAATAACACCTGCAGCGCGCACAGACCATGGAAATCTCCCCACGTGGGTTATTCCATTACGATTTATAGGGGAGTTTAAACGACAAGTAGTACATCATGTACATTTGTAATTGTACAGAGTCGAACAATTACTCTTGGACTTCTTGTTAGGCATTAGGCTATAACATGTTTAATTCACTACAGTAAACAGAAAGAAATACATGCTAATTTGTAATGTAAAACAAACAAGCGATATAAATGAACATTGACATACACGATCGTAAAATCAACAGCACGTATGTGCACATACATGTACGTGTGTATGTTTTCATAAACCTATGGGGAGAATGCAGTAGTCCTAGCGTGATTCAAAAGGTCACCAAGCCGGGTACCGAAGTAGAAAATGCGTGATTGGACACGATTTTTTATTATGAATGGGCGGCCGAACTAAACAACCAATCAATTCATGTCTTATATCACTGGAAAGCTATTGAAATCGGCTTCACAAATCCGTTCACCAGGAGTCTGTACGACAAGCGGTTATTGATATACGACCTGCTGAACGTAAAAAAGTGTACCCAAAAGGGCGAAATGTCATCGCGTCCCATTGAAAACGTGGCTTGAAACACACACTTCCCTAACATTTGGCGGGACCCCTGAAGGTAGCATGATATCGAGAGTTAGATTTTTAAAAAGCTGAATGTGTCTATTTTTAGAAACCGTTCACCACAAATTTACAGCTCATTTAGTTTTAAAGATACGTTCAGTTTGGTAAAAAAAAGCTGCATTTTGGGGTCATTTCCCGTGTTGAAGCGTGCGTGCATTGTTTTGGTTGAGCAGATGACCATAAGTTTTTATTATGGTGGAATCAAGTATGTTCACGTTATGAAAATACTTTGAAAACGCTGTGGGAACACTGTGAAATCAGTATGTTCATGCTATGAAAACACTATGAAAACACTGTGAAAACACTGTGAAAACACTGTGAAAACACTGTGAAAACACTGTGAAAACACTGTGAAAACACTGTGAAAACACTGTGACAACACTGTGACAACACTATAGGGATACTGTAAAATCAAAACAGTATGAAAACAGTATGAAAACAGTATGAATCAAGTATGAATCAAGTATGAAAACACTATGAAAACACTTTAAAAACAGTATGAAAAGTAGAGTGACAATCATCCCCAGTAGAGTGACAATCATCCCCAGTAGAGTGACAATCATCCCCAGTAGAGTGACAATCATCCCCAGTAGAGTGACAATCATCCCCAGTAGAGGGACAATCATCCCCAGTAGAGTGACAATCATCCCCAGTAGAGTGACAATCATCCCAGTAGAGTGACAATCATCCCCAGTAGAGTGACAATCATCCCCAGTAGAGTGACAATCATCCCCAGTAGAGTGACAATCATCCCCAGTAGAGTGACAATCATCCCCAGTAGAGTGACAATCATCCCCAGTAGAGTGACAATCATCCCCAGTAGAGTGACAATCATCCCCAGTAGAGTGACAATCATCCCCAGTAGAGTGACAATCATCCCCAGTAGACTATGAAAACACTACAAAAACACTACAAAAACACTACAAAAACACTACAAAAACACTACAAAAACACTACAAAAACACTACAAAAACACTACAAAAACACTACAAAAACACTACAAAAACACTACGAAAACACTACGAAAACACTATGTTCACGCTATGAAAATACCAAGCATAAAAGCATCCGACCAAGCATCCAAGCATCCGACCAAGCATCCAAGCATCCGACCAAGCATCCAAGCATCCGACCAAGCATCCCAGCATCCGACCAAGCATCCAAGCATCCGACCAAGCATCCAAGCATCCGACCAAGCATCCCAGCATCCGACCAAGCATCCCAGCATCCGACCAAGCATCCAAGCATCCGACCAAGCATCCGACCAAGCATCCGACCAAGCATCCAAGCATCCGACCGAGCATCCAAGCATCCGACCAAGCATCCAAGCATCCGACCAAGCATCCCAGCATCCGACCAAGCCTGTTACAAGGAAGAAGACAACATTTTGTGCTTAGCAGCTCCATGAAATTGGCCCCTGGTTATTAACTCAACTCGATGCACAACATTTAATGACCAAGCATCCCAGCATCCGACCAAGCATCCCAGCATCCGACCAAGCATCCCAGCATCCGACCAAGCATCCAAGCATCCGACCAAGCATCCAAGCTTCCGACCAAGCATCCAAGCATCCGACCAAGCATCCAAGCATCCGACCAAGCATCCAAGCATCCGACCAAGCATCCCAGAATCCGACCAAGCATCCAAGCATCCGACCGAGCATCCAAGCGTCCGACCAAGCATCCAAGCATCCGACCATTGATCTTTTTGGGGAACGCAATCCCCCGAGTTGGAAACCACGGGTCACCAATTCTTGGGACCTCTTATTCAAAATTAATGGAGGGGGGTCAGAAAATATTAATGAGCTCGCGCGCAGTGATTTCCGTTAAAGTAAAAACAGCGACCTCAAGCACTCATTTATAGCTAGGGTGCGTGCGTATGGTACCCTCATGCTGAAGTCTGTGAATTGATGTTAGAATCGCTAAGGAAGCTGGATACCAGCCACTGTCATCGGATAGACGAGAAAGGTGAATTTTGTTAAAGTCTTCTTTTCCGGGACTTCAGAGGAGTCCAAATTTTATGTGACACCGAAAAAGTGTTTGAAACCGGCTGAGCCAATTTTTATCGGCAGTTTAAACATACACACAGGACAGGCTCTCGACCAATTGGAATGGCTAAACTGTCTTAGGTATTTATGAATTAAAGTTTCATGATGGGAGTTTTTGTTAACGTTTTGGAGATAATGAGAAACGACTTGACTTCTGTTTACCTTTGTGAGAACGCTTCTTGCAGCATTTAAGGCAAACCTTCCCCCAGGACCAGCACAGGATCTGGCAGGCGTGTTCTAAGATGATGAAGGGAGGGGGCAAGGCTGGCCGGTCCTTAAACTCCACCATCAGGAAGTACAGCTCAAACTTCCAGACCTCCAGCGAGTGGGTCTGGACCTCGTTAAAAATTGAGCTGATCCAAAAAAAATAAATATATAATTGTCAACACACACACGGTAAATATGCAGGGAAGTTAGGCATGCTATCAGAATTCCGAACGGGACGGTAGTGGAGTCCTCACTCCTGATCCGGTCCGGATATTCAAATATTTGACTTGACTCGACTCTGTGACTCGACTCTGTGACTCGACTCTGTGACTCGACTCTGTGACTCGACTCTGTGACTCGACTCTGTGACTCGACTCTGTGACTCGACTCTGTGACTCGACTCTGTGACTCGACTCTGTGACTCGACTCTGTGACTCGACTCTGTGACTCGACTCTGTGACTCGACTCTGTGACTCGACTCTGTGACTCGACTCTGTGACTCGACTCTGTGACTCGACTCTGTGACTCGACTCTGTGACTCGACTCTGTGACTCGACTCTGTGACTCGACTCTGTGACTCGACTCTGTGACTCGACTCTGTGACTCGACTCTGTGACTCGACTCTGTGACTCGACTCTGTGACTCGACTCTGTGACTCGACTCTGTGACTCGACTCTGTGACTCGACTCTGTGACTCGACTCTGTGACTCGACGATGCCACTCGACGATGCCACTCGACGATGCCACTCGACGAGACTTTACGTCTTGACCAAATTGACTTCAAATGACTTGACTCAACACGAGTAAAAAAAAATCAGTAACACGTTACAACTCTGACCTGAAGATTGCAATAAGTAGGTTCAGGAGCAACACGTTGCCGAGCAAGAGGTAAGCACCAAGCATGATGGGTAGGAGGGCGTGTTGATGAGCACAGGTGGTGTCTTGTGGATCGCAGCTGCTTGACTGGCCTACACCAGATGAAAAATAGGAGGAAAGAAAACCGTTTTTTTTTCATCATAATATAATCTCTAAGAAGGTCAGTAAATGCAGAAAGTTAAAAGACATGAATTTTTTTAAAGTTAAAAGATGAAATATTTCTCATTCCCAGAATGAGAAATATTTCGAAGTTTCATAGAAAATGCTAGGAGTGTTCGAAGTACTGTATGTTGTCTTTATCAGGATTTTTCAAAAAAATATTCATGTGACGCAGGTATTAGTTTAGGCTCAAAAAGCGAGCAGTGTTCATAAAATTATAAGATGATTTTCTAAATCCAGATACCTTTTATTTTCGGGTTGGTTCGATTCAGGTCAATTTAGGTAATTGTTCAAAAAAACAATTGTTGTCAAGTCAGGTTGGGATTTGTGGAGTTAATTCTTGGTTTGAATTCCTTCATATCTATGTTTCAGGTCGATTTGGGCTGGGGCCAAATTCATGGAGCTGCTAAGCTCAAAAAATTGCTTTGCACCAAAAAGTCTTGCTTAGTAAAAACAGGTTACCACCCAAAACTCTGTGCACTTTTCATGCAGAATACCAGCCACAAACAATAATACATCACCTCAACATTTGGTTTGTAACCCTTTTACAAGGAAGAAGGCAAAATGTTGTGCTTAGCAGCTCAATGAAATTGGCCCCTGGTTATTAACTCAACTTGATGCACAACTTAATTACTTAACAGCAAGCTTTCAAGCAGAACCAGATGAAAAAACTCAGAGAAATAATAGGATTACATTTTTTTCCGTGGTTGTGGGACAACAAAATTGGAAAAAAGTTGAAAATAGTAGGAACCTCAAGGACAAAAATGTTAGGAAAACTCGAAATAAGGTGAAAAGTAGAAAAGAAGGAATACTTAGAAGCCTGTAACAGCTCCATAAAATTGGGTTCTAAACTCACCATCAGAGACAATTGTATCAAGAAAGAGCTCTCCGTAGATCTGAAAGTAAGGCATATAGATGACATTCTTGATGGCGTCCAAGCTGAACCCTTGATGGGGGTAGAGCAAGACGTTACTGGCCACGCCGTAACCCAGCAGGAACACCAGCAAGATACACAGGAACAACACCATCTCAAACACCTACAAAAAAAATGTAAAAAAAAAATGCGGGGGTTGAATTATCCTATTTTAGAATTTGACCTCAAATGACCTTTGACCTCAGTACGAAAAAGTAGAAGCCTGTAATAGGTCCAGAAATATGGGATCTAAACTCAATTCGACCCCTAATGACCTTTGACCTCAGTAATTGACCTTTGACTTGGCTCTAATAGATGTCAGGGAGTCGGGGATTTTGTTGGTTCAACTAGACCTACCATCTTCCTGATCATGACCATCTTGGGCCCCAGCTTCTCGTTGACCGAAAACAGCCGCAGGAGTCGGGAGTAGTAGAGGAAACAGTTGAGGGCATAGGCGGCCTTGGACCACTCAATGGCTGCCGGGAACCAGTGAAGGAGGAACGCCAGCAAAGCCACCACGATGGAGATGGTGTCCAGGATGTTCCACTCGCTGCTGGCCCACAAACGGAAATGCTGCTTGAAGGATTCGTGCTCAAGTGGGATGAACGACTGGAAAACAAGTTATGGCGAGTTGGTTATTACTATTGAGGACCTCGAACAATGGGGGATTAGTGATAACAATGACCCCGAGGACCTGAGCAAATTCCTCGGTAGGTTTTCATGCTCAAACCTTATGGGAGACGTTGAGAAAAAAGTACAAATGGAAGAAAAGAAGGGAACAATAGAAGATCCTCATAAGTATGGGTTTACACGACTGCATGAATATGTAAATAGTGGTAATCGTGGACTAGGGACTAATGGGTTGGGGCTTAAACAAAGGGTCCACGATTGGCCAACCGTCCACGATTGGAAAACCTATGGGACTGGGAGGCCTTCCAAAAAAGTACGAACAAAATAGAGACAATAGGGGGTTCACGATAACCCGTGTTGCCAGCATTCTAATAGCGAGAAAAAGTCAAATAAAACTGACAAAAGGTATACCATTCCTTTACAATTGTGTAGGACTTACGGACTTCAAGAACTCAAAGTAAAATGTTACACTTTTTACAGTTTTACACTCACCTGTCTCACTTCCTCGATGATCATCGTGAATATCCAGCCAAACAAAACGCACTCGGCAATGGACGGAGAGGGGTCAAAGGTCGCCAGCATGACGTAGCTGTAGAGCAGCAAGAATGCTACGTAGGACAGCTGAAACCAACAGTGGATGGTCAGACAATTTTGTATTCATTGATACTGTATATCCAGCAATGGTTTTTTATTTATGTCTGCCAGTAGAAAAGTGTAATATGTAACCGGCTCTACAAAAAGGTGTATTAAGTCGCGTTGTGCACTATCATGTATTGGCCCACTCAAGGTTGAAAAGGTGAACATTTCATCAAAATTAGATTTTCATTTTTTGTCATGAATGACATATTTAATACCTACAGTTTTAGGTTTCATTTAAAGAAATGTTCATTTTGTTGTAGTACATCAGAGCCAGCTATTTCAAAGCCTGTTTTCTCAGTTGTGTAATTTGAACTCCAAGAAAGTAATCAATATCTAAACACGTCATATCTCCAAAATGAAAGGGTTTATGGAGCTCTTTTATATACCAAATGAAAGCTTACACTGTGGGCTTTTTAACCATGTATATAACTCGATTTTTCGCGACATAATACAATTAAAAGCCGGTCACATATAATTAAAATTAAAATTAAAATAAAATAGTAAAGATCCTTCCCCACACAGATTTTGCTACTAACCACATATGTGCCAAACTTGGTGATGGGCGAGTTATAGAACAGGCACAGCTTCTTGTATCGGCTGGGGCGACGCTTCAGGGGGGTCTCGAGGTCAGCAAACTTGATCCTGAAGATAAGGAGAGGACAGAGGATGGCCAGACCCACGGCTAGGGCGCTGGTTCGCATGCCTCCCAACCAAGACTTGTTGACCACGCTCTGTGCGCAGGAGTGAGCAATAAACGTCTGACGAGACAGGAGGGGGGAAAAGAGAAATAGGGAGTCAAATACAATATTCGGCGTGGGACACCATCGCGCCGTTTTCATATTTTAGACTTATATTTCATGACGCATAATTTTTACACAAAGGTTCAACAGAAAGCGTTATTGAGGTAAATGTATCAGTATTTAAAGGGGTAATATACCTTTTGCAGCTCATCCAAAAAGTAACCGACCAAAATACTGTTGAAAACCTTACTTGTTGTAAAGATATTAATGATTTAAAACTCCCTGTGAAATTATTCTGTCTGCCATGCTGTCATTTTGAAGAAAATAAACAAAAGAATGACCTTTCCGAATATACATCTCAAAAACGCACTTTTGGAAATGGCAAATTCGCTGGCCGAGAACGCGCCCTTAGGACACATTGTGGTCATAATTCAAATTGTGACTTGGCAAATTTTGAATTGAAATTAAAATCTTAGAATATTGTCAAAAATATATATCAAAATCTCGGATCATGCAGCATTCCCAGAGCTAAACACTTCATCAGATTATTTGTAGAGCACCTTTCTTTAACCCTTTGCACTCAGCCCCGCGCTACATCTGACTTATAAGTCCCTTAAAAGCTCATGGGGGTCCAAATATTCCCCCCAAATATACCCCTATTTGTAAGCTTTCCAATGATACGTAATTATATGGGATTTGTACACTGTATATACAAACTAGCAACACGTACAAAATCTTCGAAAACAGGCCTGAGTTTAAAGAGTTAACCCTAACTGCCTATGGTGTGTGCAAAATAATATTGATTTTTTGAGGATTTAGGAGTTTAGGATTAATATATTTTCAGTACTGTTGCTGCTTCAAATGATTAAAAAAGCAGAACCGACAAATGGTATATTAACCCCTTTAACTGTCAACAAAGAGGATTGGCAACATTGCATTAGGGAAAGTGGTGAGAAAACAAGTCTCCTCTCTTTGTACCTTGTTATCTGACTCAGCAGCCATTATCAGGACACTCTTCCCACCCCAGTGCTTGTTGGGACACCGTATCAACCGCTCGGCTAAAATCT
Source organism: Crossaster papposus (assembly GCA_037893245.1). Classification (NCBI taxonomy): domain Eukaryota; kingdom Metazoa; phylum Echinodermata; class Asteroidea; order Velatida; family Solasteridae; genus Crossaster; species Crossaster papposus. The sequence goes on along the minus strand of JBAIAA010000818.1, from coordinate 88,829 downwards.
CATCGGTTCTGTAGCACTCATCCATCACGTCAGTGGCTAGCTGCTCAAAGTATCTGATGTCCAGGAAAGAACAAGAATAATAATCAATATTTTTGTTTTACTGAAATCAAAATCACACCGAGAATGTCTACAGGATACGATTTGAGTAGCAGACAACACACTTTAACCAGGTCGGGATTATTGTAACATTCACCGAGCCGAGGCGTGGGATTATTTTTTAACGAAACTCGATCCGAGGCGGGTTCAGGCCGATGGTACCGGGAAGCACATCCATGCAATTCTGGCCATGCTCGCTGCTGACATACCTCTCCGGCCTTGCTCGTGACGTGTTTATGCGTCATATGTTTTTGAATCTCGGAAAAACATTGCGTGAATATACGTCATCTGGCGCGAACTGGTTAATAGCAGACGGCATAATTATCCTTTCTGTTTCAAACAGTTTATAGTAGTGATACACTGGCTTATATTTGCTCCGGCGTGACTGTATTTTCAATAGTATATTTTTCAAATGCAACTCAACAACTAACCAACTAAAATAATATTCCAAAACTTTCAAAACATAAATGTTCACCTTTCCGCTATCTTAAATTTCGAGTGGCAACTAATCCCCGCTCTCGGATAAACTTCAGTTAGAACCGTCACGTGATCAAAGCACAACTGAGTACGCTCAACTAACGACAAACGAAACAGTTCTTGGTTTATGTCCACTGCATCCAATTTCACTAAACTCTTCATAAGTTACGATGCATCGCAGCGCTGCGACACGTCGTATCTCTACGAAGCGTCGCAGCTGCGACGCGTCGTAAAATCCATTTCACAAAACACATCGAACGTTGGTGTATTCATAGCACAAAACAGTGGCTGTTGTATGTACTTATTTAACGCACAGTAAATAGCCATCTGGTATTCAGCAAAGAGTGATAAGAGTCGTCGAATCTCTTCTCCGAAAGTTTCAAAAACGGAAATCTAAATGGCTGACGTATGATGCAGTTTTGAAGCAAAACAAGCTTGCTGTGGACCTCTAGTTAATTTGAAATAATTTCAAGTGCACTATTCAAGGTTTATTCATGTGACTACGATGAATGTTTCATTTACAACTTCCCACACATTGCCCGAGTATTCTAGTCTCGTTTATTTCATTTTTATGGCATAAAACTGGCAATTAAAAAACAAATCTTATTTTTCAAAGACACATCTAAACTTACGACATGTTTCAAACCGTTGTCAAGGTAGTTTGGATGTGTTCAACGCATCGCAAGTTTCGTGAAATAGATCATACGACGAGTCGCGAGATGCGACACGTTACTCTTCGTAACTCGAGTTGCGACACATCGCAACATTTAGTGAAATCAAGGGGTTAGGTAACTGAGACCGTTACAGTCAGCTTTTAATAGTACCTTGCATTCTTCTCCGCTTTCAGGATATCATCGGGGTCTGTAGACTGGGCTGCCATTCCCTTCAAGATGGTGCTGGCTACGATGCCTCCACAGACAGAATCCTCAATGCGCTCCCAGCAAAACTCTGCCATCTCCATTCTTAATAGAAAGAAAAAAAGGAGAAGGCAAAAAAGAAAAACAATCATGAGCTTTCTTAGCATAAAGTTAGGTGTTAACGATGATGCGCATCTAAAACATTAAAGATATAAACTGTATCCAAACCCACCTCTATAAACTCTCCAAACCGACCCAAATTGACCTGACCTGACCTGACCTGACCTGACCTGAAAACAAAACCAAATCAACAAAAACAAAAAAAGACCCTCCAAAAAAAATACTGAATATCTAGATGATTTTATCCTTTGTTCACGAACATTTCCCACTATTTGTGCCAGAACTTAATACAGTGGAACGTCGCTGTACCAAACACCGCTATACCGAATATTCGGCTATACTAAACACCATCCTTGGTCCCTCTCTTTTTTTGTGTACAAAAATACTGAATACCGTTTTGAAAAAGAAATTCAACGGATTAACAAATAAATCAAACGTCCACTTGGCTCCCGATTGTTGTTTCTAAACATACCAAAGATTGTTGTTGAAAATATGTCAACAGATTATTTTGTAAAATTGTTGGTTTAATTCTTTTACTTGACGTGTTTAAGCGTCAGCCATTTTGAATCTTGAAAAAACTGTTTGTGTATATACGTCCTCCGGTGCGAACTGGTTAACCAGTTCGCGCTGGTATTATTTTAACATTACCGAGCCAACGTGCAGAATAATTTTTAACGAAACTCGATCCGACGCGGGTTCCGGCCGATAGTACCGGGAAGCACAGACAGAAATTTCCGGCCTTGCTCGTGGCGTGTTTATGCGTCATCCGTTTTGAATCCGGGGAAAACCTTGCGTTTGAATAAACTTTGTTCTTGAATAAACTTTGGTTGGAACAGTCACGTGATCACAGCACAACTGAGTATGCTCAACTAATGACTGACAACCGAAAACCCGCCTCGGACCGAGTGATGTTAAAATAATCGTAGCGCAAACTGGTTAGGGGGTAACTTGTTCCTAGAGCACATACTCATACACATACCTGGACATGAGCACTGCTGCAATGAACAACTCCCTGAAAGGATTCTTGAAATGCAGGCCTGGGTTGGCCAGCTCTACCATGCCGATTTTGGTGGAGGTGGATCCAACGGTCACGCTCCAGCCCGACTCAGACTTGAGGTACTCCTCCTGGTACTGGTGAGTCAGCAGACTTCCTGCATCGTGACAGAAATCAGACAAGAAACCTAGTTTTTGTTTTTTCTTCCTTCAATTTCAACGCGTTTCCTCAATGCAAATGGTTCACAAGCACTAATTTTTGGATTCCTCACCAAGATTCGCCGATGGTACTGAAAGCTCTGGGCGAATTTCATAGAGCTGCTTAGCACACACAAAATTGCTTAAGCAAAAAACAAAACTTAGCTTGACAAAATCAGGTTACGAGCCAAATAAGCAAAAAAACAGGAAAATACCAATCAAAAATATAAATCACATGAAGCTGATGCACTATTAATGAAATGATGTTTTGGATATTAACACATTTTTGTGCTTAGCAAGCTCCATAAAATTGGCCCTGATCCTGATCAAATCTGATATACAAGTCAATTTGATGAGGGCTAATCATTGGACTCAATTTTGCAGAGGTCTGCAGTATTGGCTCTGGGCGTAGTCGTATGAAGGCACCGTTCACCCATGAAACATTTTATAAAATGGTTTTAATAATAATAATAATAATGATGGGTGGATAACCATCCTTACTGGCAGCTGAGAAGCTGAATTGCGAAGGACGCGGCTATAATGTGATCGAGTCGATGGCATGTAGACAGCCGCCATACGACCCTATTATCTGACCACGAAGAACAGCCTGAGATCAATTGAATTTTGCTTACAATTATTCCTGTTCATCAGGAAAAAGCCTGTTTCCGTAGCAGCTTGAGATCAGTGCAATTTGGTCTCTAAGCCTTCACAGGTACCCCTTCATACTCCTGGGTGGAGAGAGGCAATTGCATTAAAGTGTCTTGCACCCAAGAACACAAGCCCCATGTTCCCGTCAGGATTCGAGCCCGTGTACCATCGCACACGAGTCGAACACCGTAACCTCTGGACCTCATACAGCGCCCCATTGCAGTATGCATCACACCTGCTAGGCGTCGTAACACTTTCAAGAAATTGGAGGAAGGGGCTTTTTACTCACCTGCCAATGAGCTTGACAGGGCGATCAGCCCTATGCTTTCACGTTTCTGGCAGTTAAAAGGCCGGTCGTGAGTGTACAGCTCATTTCTGTGAGCACCCATTAGGATTTTGATGAGATGGCCCATGTGATGAAGAAATATTGGGGCCGCAATCTGCAGTGAAAAAATGTCGTGGAAAAACAACAAAAACAAGTGATCCTCGGATTGCAAGTGTCGCCTTTTCCCGCGGTCAATCCCTGTATGTTTTGTGTTCTTAACCAGGCATGGAAGATCAGAGACGGGTTCAGCCTGGCGTCTGTGGGTAGCACACCCTGATATTTCTGGTCTCGCTCACTGGGAATAGAAATGATCAACAGTTAATTATAAATTAATACCAGTCTTCTTTTATAAATAATGTAAAATTTGTGATTAAACAAACTTTATTGTTTGAAGCCACATTAAGAGGGCTAGAATGCAAAAATAGTTTGGCACCATCCCATTCATGGTTCACAATTCATAAAATACATTCGGGAAACAAGACCAAAATGGCTTCCTCGTGAACAAGGTCCATAATGCAGTGTTGATTAACCCAAACAAATATTGCTTGCACAGTTTGTGTAGATCGCGATACCGTACCAGTACGGTTGCGAAGCAAGATGGCGCTAGATTAAAACCGATTTCACCGGCTCCCGGCCAGCCTATTTCTTTTCAACCAGTAAGGGGGTATGTTTACACGAAGCGGATACGTACCTTGATGTTATTAACCTGCGCGACGTAGGACCGCAGCGAATGCTGGTGGCTTATCTGGAATTAAAGAACAACAGAAATGATAAGTGGAATTTGTATTCAGATGTGAATAATAGTAAAAACAAACAACTTGACAAAAAAATAAACGTTCTTTATAATGTAAAGAGTACATTCCTGATTCTAGGGCTGGTAACGACTATTAACTGTACAACTTTTGCAACTTGGCCTTTAAATGACCTTTGACCTCATTATGTGACCATTAATATCACCATCACATGCAAGTTTCCATATTGCATCTAGAACTCAAATTTGATTGCAATTAACCAGTTCGCGCCGGATGACGTATATAAACGCAAAGTTTTCCCCAAATTCAAAACGGATGACGCATAGACACGCCAAGTTCAAGATCGGAAATGTCTGTCAGCAGCGAGCAAGGCCGGAAATGCGTGGGTGTGCTTCTCGGCACTATTGGCCTGAACCCGCTTCTGATCGAGTTTTGTTAAAAATAATCCCGCCCCTCGGCTCGGTGATGATAAAACAATCCCGGCGCGAACTGGTTAATGACAAATGTGACCTGTCATCACAAAATAAGCGTAAAGTCGCACGGAGTGATTTCCCAGTACGGCCAGTCAAAGTCAAAATTTGAAGGGGTGGTCGATTTTGAGATTATATGGTGTTTTTTTAAGACTAAATCCCCAACAATCAATTCCCAATTTTTCAGGACGATCAGATAAAAACAAAATTAGTTTTTGAGACAATTTTGACTATGCCTTTCTATTCCTTTCACACAATTTCTCGCAAGAAATGCCCGTTTTCTCATAATCTCTGTATTAAGACTCCAGACTAAAAAATAAAAATAAAAAAGATATTGAGTATCAAACCTCAAAGTGATAAAAACCATTGGAAAGCTCCGTTTCCACAGAATTTAGAAATACCAATATCTCAATTTTTGATTTTGCCGACTTTACGCTCATTTTGTGATGACAGGTCACAAATATATAGGGATGGACGAACTATGGACTACATACAGAAATAGTGATTTTATAGTCTCCTTCTGAACTTTGTTCAGGCAAGACAAAAATAATTTTCGGATAGCTAAGCGTATGTTAAAACGTATCTGTTTGAATGGGAAAACTCTCCATAAATGTCGTCTTTACCGAGTTGTAGAGTCGACGGAGCCTGGAGACAGTCAGAAAGTCTTGCATGATGACACCTTTCTCTAGGAAGAGACGCAAGAAGTCGACCTGGTTGTGCATGAGGGACTGCATGATGAACGGATCTAGACTGCCAGGCTACAAAACGATCACGACAAACGTTTAATCACAACGTCGCTATTCAGGGTCGTGTTTTTTTGAGCAAAACCAAGAACTGTTTCGGTCGTCGGTCATTGGTTAAGTGTTTTGGCGACCTCGGCTGTGCAGTGATCACCTGACCAAAGTTGAACTTAGGATCGGGGTTGGTTGGCACTCAAAGTTAAAGGTAGGATACACCATTGGTAATGGCACTCAAAGTTAAAGGTAGGATACACCACTGGTAATTGCTTGAATTATCATGTATGGGTTGATTTGGGAGGTTATATGTGACCTGCTCTACATAAATGAGTCGGATGTCGCAATTACCGTTGACACGTACAGGGCGATTAAATTTTTTTTTTTTTTTTTTTTTTTTTTTTTTGCTGTGTATTCTGCTTCGTTTGTATCCATATTTTCAGAAAAAAACGAAATAAAACTTAATTTTGAATCTTAAAGTGTTTTAATACAGGATTTTGTTGACTGTTTTGTTTCAAGTTCAGTTATTTTGATCGTTGGGATACGTAAAAGTGGCTGTTTCACACTTGAAAAATATATTATTTCAAAAAATCATAAAAAATTAATGCAGTACTCTATAGCGCTCCGACATACATTAAATTGAAGCTTATCAGATGCTCTTTCAAGCCCTATAAATAACCCTGGAATTTTTTTTTGCTACATCAGACTCATTTATGTAGAGCGGGTCACATATTTTAAAGTAAATTTCGTTTAAACTGATCTGTCCAAAGTTTTACAATCATGGATGCTGAGAAAAGCAAGAAAAATGGCCTTTTTTTTTAACCGGCATCAGGCAGTGGTTCTTATGTTGTTCTTGTTTTCTTTGCGATCGCCGTCCGGCAATCGTGAATTTCTTGTTATACAATTTAATTTGTTCAGAACAATTACAAGATATCTTGCGCAATCTATTTGCTGTACGTCTACAATCATTATTTACTTTTAATTAATTGAAATATTTCCAAATAATTCAGTAGTAATTCTGCAAATGGTGTATCCTACTTTAAAGATTGCAGAGAGGTAAACATGTTGCGAAACTTCTCGAAAATGAATTTTCTTTAGTTGATAGTCGAGTTGTATTTGAAAAAATAAACTTAATAATTATAGTCATGCGGAACAAAGAGTGTCAATAACTTTTGTTGAAAACATCAAATTTTGTTGCAACAGCATTATGTCGTCTATTGAGGGTGTTGTCTGCTACTTAAGTTTCCTGTAACGTTAGGCTCAACGTGTGTGACAAACAACGTTTGGTCATGCGTTTTTGAGTGTTTCTTGTCTACGTTATGATGTCTGAAACAGTTCTTCGTTGAGGACTTGGTTAACCCTCCTATATATAGTGCAGTTGCCATAGAATTGTCTGACCTTTCAAAACCTTTCAAGTTTCCTGGACTGAAAGGTTTTGAAAGGTGAGAAAACTGTCTGACAAAAGGGACCTATGAAAGATTTTGAAAGGTAAAACAACTCTCTGAACAAACTGGTGTGAGAAAAAAAATACCTTTCAAGTTTCTTGGACTGAAATGTTTTGAAAGGCGAGAAAACTGTATGACAAAAGAAACCTATGAAAGATTTTGAAAGGTAAAACAACATTCTGAACAAACTGGTGTGAAAAAAAAATTCCTTTCAAAAGGTATTGAAAGGTGTAGTAGTGCAGTAGCAACAAATTCTGGAGCGTTTTGAAAGGTTCATACTTAGTTATAGGGTGTCGTGGCCGAGTGGATAAGAACACCGAACTCAAGCTCTGGTGTTTCTGTTCAGCAGAGTGTGGGTTCGAGTCCTGGTCGTGACATTTGTGTCCCTGAGCAAGACACTTAACTATAATTGCTTCTCTCCACCCAGGGGTAAAATGGGTACCTGTGAGGGCAGATATGGTTATTGTGATTGATTTAGCCTAGTAGCGCATATAATTGCAGCACAGGCTGTATACTCCCCAGGGAGCTGAGATGGTTTAAGGATTGAAAATGGCCCAGTGACCAGGGGTAATAATGTTTGAAGCGCTTTGAGATGCCCTTCGGGTGTGAAAAGCGCTATATAAATCCAAGATATTATTATTAGTTATAGCCATTTTGTCAAGTAAGCAGATTTTGAACGGTTTTGAAAGGTAAAACCATAGAAGGGTTAAGAAGAGTGGATATTCCAAAAGCTCATTTCCCGTTAAAGTCAGGTTCGTAATAAGAAAAAGGGAAAAAAATATTGTTGACTGACCGTCCAGTCTTGGTCATCTACAAAGATCCTTCTCTCAGCTACGTCTACTCTATTCCAAGACAGCGCCAGTGCAAGTTTGTACGTGGAAGTACTTGCTCGTGCTGTGAATAGAAAACAAGATATTGAGGAAAATGGTGGTGGTATAAAGGTATGTTTACTTCTGAATTCAGTTGAAAATTGAAAGTTGTGAATTTAAACATAAACAGAGATGTACAAAATCCAATTGTCAATTATTTTTAGTTATAGTTATAACTAAAGATTCTGTGTCTTCATTGGCGAAAAGCGAGTCGCATTATATTTTCTATTCTTGCTATCCCCCTGTGCACGGCCAACAGTATTATACCCATGGAAGTATTATACTCTCCCAGCTCCCTAATCAGCTCAATGCTGCTGATTCGGCGCAAAGCAGCTAATAACAACCAACTCCGCATGTTTTGTTCCATTCACCGTGCATTTTCTTCCCATCCCTTTTGATCTATTGCACGCTAGACCGGAAATGCATGCGTTTTATATACAGCAGTACAAAACGGCCTCCGTATTACAATTTTGTAAATTTGGTTAATTCTGCTAGTTTTATCCTCCAACCAAATGACAAAGATCTACTCGAGTGTTATATACAACAAATAATGAATGTTTTGCAGTCGTGCAATGATTAGAATATTTTCATGAGTTGAAATATGGAACATTCTATTCAACTGGGCTTCGCCTCCTTGAATGGAACATTTCATCTTTCAACGCGTGAAAATATTCTTACTATTGCACTTATAAACATCCGTTATTTGTATATTACATGTCCACGTACCTCTAAGCAGTGCTATCAGAATGGCGTGATCCAGGCCCGAGTTCTCATTGAAGTCGACGATGTGAAAAACTGTAATCTGAAAGACATGCAAACACATTCAGCCATCAAAAATGAAACCAATGGGAACGCGCAGTAAACGTCCCCGTCAACTTACCGCGGCATTGATGTAAAACTACCGGGCCGAAAGTGGTCGCGGAAAGTTTCCGCTCAGCCGCGATAAGTTATCGAGGACGCTGAAAAATATAATGAAACCGCCTCGCCCTGTCTAATGTAGAAGTATTGTGATCGCGCATAAACTGCTTTGTTTCGTGGTCAAACGTGACTGTGCGCAGCGCCCACAATGTGCGACATTCTGCCAGTCTTGCACGGAGAATGAACAGTCAAAGTGGGAATGCATGGTACAATTACACGAAGGAATGTTGCGGTAAGTTTACCGCGAGGCCCCGGAAGAAAAAAGTCCAATGGGAACACGGTTTACTACATAATTATGAACCAAACTGAATGGCCCAGTACCCTCTCATTTTGCCAGAACCCCTCGCATATTTTAACATATACAATAAACTTGTACAAACATGTAAAGTTCCATTTTGTGGTCAGTCAATAGTAGACAGAGAAAGCTTGTACAATAAATCTTGCAACATGACCAAAATATGTAAAAAAAATGTCGTTGTTACATCCGAGATCTATTTTTTTGCATTAAATATCCAATTTATCGAGAAACCAATGTTTGAATGATACAAAATTTGCCCAGATAAGTCCAGCGTCCAAGACAAACATCAGGAATAAATATTTAAATAAATAGTTGATAGATGACATATTAACAAGAAATATACTAAAATGTTACACTTTGTGTCTCAACCTCACGGAATGACCCCTATGTAAACAATGCCATTACGTCATTACGTCTCGGGTCTTTTGAACACGGAATGACCTACCTACAGCTTGTAATTCCCACATTGGCTACTTACCAGCTTCTTGTCTTTGACGCAGATGATGACGTCTTCGACGAGCTGGGTCATGTACCCACAACCGGGCTCAATGTGGAAGGCACTGTGCAGCTTGCTTTGTAGGATTTCACGATTCTTGTCATTTAAGGTTCTTGAATCCCTAAAAAAAAAATTTAATTCAAGTTACATGTATCTTTTCTAAAAATAAAAAAATCCTAAAATATCACTGTGTAAGTATTAAATGTGACCTGTTCCAACGAAACCCGGACAAAGTCGCACAATGTGTTTTGTCACAATGTACTCCTGAAGTAATTTCTGAATGGATTTTACCATTTTGAGGTTTTAGGTTTTCCTAAGTCACTCAGTATTAATCTACAATCTCCTCAAATTTGAACAAAATCCGTCTACCAGAAGTGTGTTTTTTTGTCAATTTTGTGAAACATTTGTGTATAGAAATAATACGCTTTTCTAAACTTCAAAGCTGTTTATCTCATAATTAGGTTGTCAGGGTTTTATCACTAAATCCAGACCCCAGGGAAGATAGGGTGGGGGTACATATGTAAATGATACATCATTTTAAAGCTGAGAACCTAGAGAATTTGAAAAAAGCAAAATCTGAAAAACTAAAAAGTCGACTTTGTCCGGGTTACGTTGGAACAGGTCACAAATGTTAATTCGGCTCGCCATCGACAAATCTTGTGAGCCTACGTCATCACCAAGTTTCGGTAAATTACTAGTTTCATTACAACATACAATAGAGAGGTTTCGCACCGTCGCTGATACCGGTCCGCATACGAATACGTCATCACTTTGTGCGCTCACGTGACCTGTAACCGTTTTGAAGACGTTTCCATACACGCTACGAACTGATACCGGCCGCCATACACGTAGGTAAAAAACGGATACCGTTTTCGTAGACTTTTTAGCCAAGTGTCGTGTATAATCAACAACACTCCCCGCCCTATTACTGTTAGTGTTATAACCCATGAATGTAGAGTGTAATTTGTGGGCAGTGCCCCCAAAAAGAAAAGAAAAATAGACTGAAAAAAGGTGTCGGTGGCGACTGTACATTTGTCATGCATGTTGTTATCGGTCACGGTTTGCGAAACAAGATTGATATCTGCTCCAACGCGTACTGTTACTGTTACGGTTACCGTATGCGTATCCGTAAACGTACCGGTAGGCGTGCGAAACCTCTCTATTGAGTCTCATTCATGTGCTCATGAATTGGATAGACTTAAGGACGAGGCGCATCCTAATAATCCGTCCAGAATGCTGTCGTCAGCTGTGCTAGGCCGTAGAACACGGCCTGTGTGACGGGTGCACACTCAGGTCTATTGTGCAGTGCAGCTGTGCAGCTGTGCAGTCATGTATATAATATAAGTTCGCGCTGGGATTATTTTAACATCACCAAGATTATTTTTAACAAAACTCGATTTGAGGCGGGTTTAGGCCGATAGTCCCAGGAGGCACACCCACGCATTTCCGGCCTTGCTCGCTACTGACAGACATTTCCGGCCTTGCTCGTGGCGTGTTTATGCTTCATCCGTTTTGAATCTGGGAAAAACTTTACGTTTATATACGTCATCCAGCACGAACTGGTTAATACTCGTGTCATGAGATTAATATACAACTGAGAATATACAACTGCATAGACTTACGATTCTCCTTCCGATCGGTTGTAGGCAAACGCTATGATATCGGCTGCCCTGCCAGACCCATCGCAGACCACAGTGGGTATTCCTCGAAGGACGGCGTTCTTAACATTGAGCAGAGTATCCACACCGCCCTCCAGCACCACAACCACTACCGGTAAGCCAAGGCCGTTATCTAGCCAAAAAATACAGCAGGTCTTAGACAGTAATTCGGTACCATTGTTTGCGCGACGCGAGTGGATGAAGTACTGAAAAAGTCATGCTTACCGCAGCAGTTTCAAGGCAAAATCTTCATCGTTTCTCCTTGAAAGCAATTTTTCAAGCATTTTAACTGCATAGGTCTATAGTTCTATAGTTCTGACAAATATTTTGCCTCTTTTCGTCAATAGCTGCCTATTTCACTTTAAAGTTGTGCAAAAATCTAAACCATTTTTTTTAAAGGACGTACCAAAGAGCGTCCTTGCCTACTACACACGTGCAGCCAAGTACTTTTAGGCAATTGACAATATGCTACTAAGCGAAGGGGTAAAATTAGATTTCCCCACTTGTAAACCAGAATTGTAATCGAGTCAGTCAAAAGTCACCACAAGTCAATCACAAGTCATTCAGTCTTCAGTCAACACAAAAGCTATTTAAATGAACTTTGACATAAGGATTCCTTTTAATATTGTTCCTCTTGTGATTTGACTCGTGATTTGACTCGTGACTTGACTCGTGACTTGTGACTCGTGACTTGTGACTCGTGACTCGTGACTCGTGACTTGTGACTCGTGACTTGTGACTCGTGACTTGACTCGTGACTTGACTCGTGACTTGACTCGTGACTTGTGACTCGTGACTTGACTCGTGACTTGTGACTCGTGACTTGTGACTCGTGACTTGTGACTTGTGACTCGTGACTCGTGACTCGTGACTCGTGACTTGTGACTCGTGACTTGTGACTCGTGACTTGTGACTCGTGACTTGTGACTCGTGACTCGTGACTCGTGACTTGTGACTCGTGACTTGTGACTCGTGACTTGTGACTCGTGACTTGTGACTTGACTCTATAACAACCCTGCTTGTAACACCGTAGACCAGCGGGCGACTTCTAGATATTCATAATCTACTGCCCACTACCAGCCCTTATGGGTACTGTTATGGGTAAAAATGATACGGCACTTCGTATTTGAAAACATCAATTTCGTTGACTCGCAGCTTCCGAGATCCCATCGAGCTTGTTACCTTCCTGGGGCGCCGCTAAAGCCTCTTCAATCATGGACCGCATCACTATCTCCCCACCGTAGGCTGGCTCTCCCTTCAACCCGTTATCGATGAGGATGAAATGGGTGTGGTCTGGGTTCAGGGGCACTGGGCGACCCTTCATCACGACCGGGTTGACTTTGTACTCTGCTGGGTAGGATCCCTGCACGAGAAAAGTCTCAATGACGTCACACTCAAAACTCAAGTTCAGCTGCTACGCACACAAATTTGCTTAGCATAAAAATTCTTCCCTGGCCAAAAACAGGGTTACAAACCAAACTGTCAGGTGACGTTTAGTGTTTGTGACTGGTATTCAGCTGGTTTTTGCTAAAACTAAAAGTACATGAAGCTTTGGCTGGTAACCCTTTTTTGTTTTAATGAGGAAGCCTTTTTTTGTGCAGGCACATTTTTGTGTAGCTGCCCCGTTTAAAGTTTTGTGTTCATAGATGCTGGGAAAACCACGAAAACAAATTATGTTATTGTAGTGTTTTTGTTTACTTTCGTCAGACCAAACAGAGCAATGTATAGATGTCAGGGAACTATCAGGTTAGGAAACCAGACTAGTTGGCTAGAACCCATTTACGGATGTGTACCAATTGTATACGACACGGCATAAGCACGACGTTTAAAACGAGCCTTACAGTTAATACCCAACCCCCTTCTCTACTCACCTTGCCATTCCTGGTGAGGAGTTGATGGTTGCCGTCCACGTACCCCCAGGGCGCCAGACCGATGCATTTCAGCTTGCTGGATGAGAAGCACTTCTTGTCGTTGGTGATCCAGTCCCGGGTGTGGCTGGCCTGAACCGCTTCCCCGACAATCTGCGGCACGCCGCAGTTGAATCCGCTGGTGATGATCCAGGCGTCCGTGGTCCAAGCGGCCTGGATAGAAACAAGAAATATTACTATACATCATACCTATTTATGTTCGAGAGGCGGATTCTCACTGGCATGTTCACCATCACGTAGCAAAATGAGACGAACTAGGCATACGTCGAAAATAAAAATAGAATTCTCCTTACAACTACTGTTTGTTGCACTTCCATCGGACACTCCGTTGAGGAGTTATACCTTGCATATCTGTCAAACAGTAAAAACAATCTGAGAAAAAGGCTCACCGGTACCTGGTGAGCAAATATTGTTCGTGCTTAATAGCAAATGTTTGTCTTTTACCTTGATGACGCCTCGGCTAAATGTCTCTTTATCCTTCTTGTTCAGTTTGAAGCTCCGCCCCCCACCGGTCAGCGAGATGACCAGCTGGGGTCGGGTCAGTCGCCAGTATTTGGTCAGCAGGTCCAGAACGAGTCTCATCTCAGTGCTGTCCGAGAGGCGCACAAACTGATAATTTGAGAAAAAAGTCACCATACAAAGAACTTGGAATTTGTTTTAAACTGATCAACTCTCTTTTTCTAGTCGACAACCTTACAATAGTTTACTATAGCTGTGTTCACATTAGAATTTGTTGGTCAATATACTGCGACTTTTCTGCAGAATCACCGAATGAAATAATATGGGAATGCGCGGTAGGCTTTTAATACGTCCCTGTCAACTTAGCACGATGGCGATGTAAAACTACTAAGCCGAAAGTAGTCGCGGAAGATTTCTGCGTAGCCGTGAAACGTTATCAGCGCCGGCAATGTGTGACATTCTGCCAGCTTCGCAAGGCAAATAAACATTCTGTCGTGGTAAAACAAAGTCCCAGTGTGAACGCAAGGTAGAATTACATGAAGGCATGTTGCGGCAAAAGAAAAAATCCAAGGAAAACACAAATTTTCACAAAACAGTGCGTAACTTACGCAATAAATTGTGGCGCAAATTGTGTCATACAAGAGGTGGGAAGGAGGATGTGGGAGGAGGATGTGGGAGGGAGGTGGGTAGAGGAGTTTGGAGGGGGCGATTAAAGGTGTAATATACCGTTTGCAGCTATCCCAAAAGTAACCAAACAAAATACTGTTGAAAAGCTTACTTGTTGTAAAGATATTAATAATTCCAAACTGTCATTTTGAAGAAAATAACCAAAATATGCCATTTTCAACTAGTGTGCGCAAGTGTTTAAATGACGTGCGGAGCACGCGTTGGTGCTACTATTCAGTGCATGCCACGTGAGTAGCTACAATCCACTGGCTGAGAAAGCACTCTGAACGCAGATTGTGGTCCCAATTTAAATTGTGACTCTGCAAAATTTGTATCTTAGAGCTAAAACGTCACCATGTTGTTCGTCAAGCACCTTTCTATATATTTTGAGCACTTTTGCTGCTTCAAACGATAACAATGCACAACCGACAAATAGTATAATGCCGTTTTAAAAGACAACAGGGGGACTCCATTCACACACCTTGGACGTTGACACTCTATCAACGGCCTCGTTGAAGTGAATCTCCCCGAAGGCGTCAGTGGGGACTTCCAACAGATGCTCTTCGGCAGTCCAAAGCTCCGCCGTCTCGGCACCCTCCGGCGTAGCTTGGCCATGGCCATTTTTATATAATTCCTGCAGGCCCTGGAATGACACCTGGCCGTTTCCTGTGCCATTTAGGTATCTCAGGGGGCTCAAGGGATCCTTAGGGTGTGTTGTGTGGCCACACTTATGACGGCCACAGAAGCACCTGCAATTTCCAACATAGAATACAAATTATGTATTAATAGCTTAACCCTTGCTCTATGAGAGTAAATTATTGCATGGCGGTGGTACATGCCAATGCACTTCAGCTGTGTGCATTGGAGGATTATAAACCTGATGTCCTAGGCATTCAGTACACAGTACTACATAATACTACTCAATTCTAATAGGCCAGTGCAGAAAGAGTACTGCGTACTGTAGTTTACTCAAGTAGTATTTTGTAGTATTTTGTAGTATTAGGTGGTGTTTTATTGGGGTTAATAAAGGGTCAATGCGATGAATTTTTCTAAGGAATATATTTTTGCTTATAATTTTTTTTTGAAAACTATGTAACATCCCTTTTTAGAAAATTGTATTGAAAATTTGCACTTTCTAAAACAATAAAATTGTATATAATCATGTGTACGAGTTGAGATTTGAAGGTTTGCATGATAAAAAGGGCCTCCCTCCCTGGAAAACCCTGGATCCGGATCCGGGGCACATGCGTGGCTAAAATACCAAACTGACTTACTGCACAACGTGACTGAGCTATGATGACAAATATAATGGATACTACAATCCTTGTGGTAATCTTGTGGTAATCTTGTGGTAATCTTGTGGTAATCTTTGTGGTAATCTTTGTGGTAATCTTTGTGGTAATCTTTGTGGTAATCTTTGTGGTAATCTTTGTGGTAATCTTTGTGGTAATCTTTGTGGTAATCATGTGGTAATCATGTGGTAATCATGTGGTAATCATGTGGTAATCATGTGGTAATCCTGTGGTAATCTCGTGGTAATCTTGTGGTAATCTCGTGGTAATCTTGTGGTAATCTTGTGGTAATCTTGTGGTAATCTTGTGGTAATCTTGTGGTAATCTTGTGGTAATCTTGTGGTAAAATGATAGTAATCTGGTGGTAATCTGGTAGTAATCTGGTAGTAATCTGGTAGTAATCTGGTGGTAATCTGGTGGTAATCTGCCGGTAATATCGTGGTGATCTGGTGGTAATCTCGTGGTAATCTCAATCGATATAAATGAGCCGTTTTCCTCCCTAGCCTGGAAAAGCACTAAACAGACACTAAAAAGTACAACCAAATCTAGAACTTACACTTTTCGTGTCTGGCACGGATCCTGTACAAACTTGATACAACCCTTCTTCTTGAAATTGGCAACCAGCCAAGCGCCTCTCTTTTTCTTTATAATGATAATAATAATAATAATAATTTATTTATATAGTTAGTGCACGAATCCACCCTGACAGGTGATCAAGGCTTGTCACATTATTACCCTGGTCATTTGGCTGCCATTTCGGCACAAAGCAGCTAAATCAACCACAATAACCATCTCATCTGCCCTCACAGGTACCCATTTACTCCTGGGTGGAGAGAAGCAATGAGTGACAAAGTGCCTTACACAAGTCCAAGCACCATAGTCCAAGGCCGGACTCGAACCCACAACCTGCACCTTTACCCACGGACCACAAATTCAATGTTCTAGACACATGGCACTCAACTGCCACTTTGCAGTGAAAAGATTATCAATATATATTGGTCAAAACAATTCGGTTATTTTTCACAGAATCAACTATGATGTATGTCGGGCTTTCATGTACTGAAAATAACACTTCAAATGAACCACAGTTCTAACTGAGCTATCTAGCCCTGTGTTGCAAAAAAAAAATGTCTGTCCCGAGCTGACATGACTCCTGTTGAACTCCGGTTTCTGTAGCATGAAACGACTGGGAACATTCGTATTCCACCTGGATGGGATGCTAGTCCATCGCAGACTACTCCCAAGCCAATGCCAAAACTCATTTACACTCCTGGGTGGAGAGCACCTGGAACGAAAACAACTGGCCGGATCTCCCTAAATATGAAAATTGTGAGTTTTTCACACAAAATGACCCTACAAAACAAATATAAACTAATTTGAAGTGGGTGTGGTTTAACCATTAGGTGATTTGACAAGAATAATCCTATTCTACAAACTGCATTAAACTTGACTCTAACCTTTCGTCTCGGTGCGGCGTGATACGACGTGCTCTCAATCCCAGAATCCTCGGAGCCCTCGGACACGTCATCGTCCAACTCTGGATTATCTAACTCCGGATCGTCCTTCGCGCTCACGCCCTCAACCTGGAGTGGCGCCATCGGGACCAACGACATCATTCGATCCCGGAAGGAGGCTTTGTGATCGATGAGACGACCCGGCAAGTCGGCGGATTCCATGCCCAGCCTATTGCAGGCTTATGAGGTCATCAGATTATGTCACTACTCCTAAACATACCCACCCATGCTTCTGTTGTCTGCATTAACGCCCGGATTCGTAGATTATGGCACTTGAACTTGAATACAGAATAACAAAATTGCATTTAAAGGTAGTATACACCATTTGCAGATATCGAAAAAAATTACTACCGAATTATTAAGAAATATCTTACTTATTTGAAAGTAAATAATGATTGTAGGCATCCAGCAAAACGGTTGCCCTAGATATCCTGTAATTGTTCAAAAAAATTGAATTGTATAAACCAAAATTCATTCTCGCCGGACGGCGATTGCGAAAAAACAAAAATAACATAAGAAAAACTGCCCGATTCCGGTTGAAAACGAAAGTCGTTTTTCTTGCTTTTCTCACCAACCATGATTGTAAAACTTCGGACAGGTCAGTTAAACGATATTTACTATGAAATATAACCCCCCCAAATCCACCCATTTATGATAATTCAAGCAGTTATCAATGGTGTATACTACCTTTAAAGTTAAAGTATAACATTGTTTCAGTTGTGCATTTTTGTATCTCTGTGAATACTGTCATATTCCGAAAATATTTTGATTTTGAACCAACTATTAATGATAATTTCAAAAAATTTGCATTTAGTGGACTTATTTATTATTATTTATTTTTTAATGAGAGCATACAGTACCAGAAGGTATTTCACATGGAGTTTTATAGTCATTTATATCTTTACATCAAGTATTAAGCTTTTGAACACATCAAAAATTTGTTGAAATCAAATAAGTTATTAATTCCCTTCTATGGTTTGACAGTTCATTTATACACAAATGTCTCAAGTACACTTTTTTGATGTGTTCCTATGGCCAACATCGTGTACAAACTCTATACATTGTTGCTGTTAAACATCTGGCCCCAAAAGTGACTTCTGCATAAAGGTAGTATAGTATACACCATTGGTCATTGCTTGAATTATCATGAATAAGTAGATTTGGGGGGTTGTATTTTATAGTAAATATCGTTTAACTGATCTGTCCGAAGTTTTTAGAATCATGGATGCCGAGAAAAGCACAAAAAACAGCGGGTTTTTTCAACCGGCGTCGAGCAGTTATTTTTATGTTATCTTTGTATAAAAGTATGCTGTCCGGCGATCGCGAATTTTTCATTATAAAATTCTATTTTTCGGAATAATTACAGGATATCTAGCGCAATCATTTTGCTGGATGCCCAGAATCAACATTTACTTTCAGATGAGTAGGATATTTCTTAATAATTCGGTAGTAAATATTTTCGATATCTGCAAATGGTGTATACTACCTTTAAGAGGGTTAAGGGTAGGATACACCATTTGCAAACATTTTTACTACCAATTATTAGGAAATATCTTGCTTATTTAAAATTAAATAATGATTCTAGGCATCCAGCAACAATTTTGTTGCGCTAGATATCCTATAATTGGTCCGAAAAATTGAATTAAACAAATAAAATTCACAATCGCCGGACAGCGATCGCGTAAAAAAAAAAAAACATAACTACCACGGCCCGACGCCGGTTGAAAACGAACGCCGTTTTTCTTGCTTTTCTCAGCATCGATGATTGTAAAACTTTGGACAGGTCAGGTAAATGATATTTTCAATAAAAAATACGCCCCCCAAAAAACAATCCACCTAATCATGATAATTTAGGCAAAATTTTACCAATGGTGTATCCTACATTGTGTAACACCTGACGTTAACAAGATCTTCTTCAGAGGCAAATTACTGTGTATATGAAACATATGTAATTCAAGCAATTACCAATGGTGTTGTTTCCTGTCAAAAGTTGTGCAGTGCATACATGTACAAGGGAATAACACATCAAGTATATTACACGGCGTCACTGCATTCTCTCCATGTGTTCTTATGGAAATAGGCTATCGGTAACTAGCGATGCAACCGTGCCCCGGGGCCTGGTTCCAAATAGTCAACTAGAGTAGTCCTACCATCCTGCGTTCCAGTGGCATTAGTTGAACTAACCATATAGTTCGTGCCCGAACTTGCTCTATGATGTAGCATGTATACACCATTTGCAAAATCCAAAAACTTAAACTACCCGTACTGAATTATTAGAAAATACCTAAATCACGGCAGCTGGTGTAACTACTGTCAGTGCTGTGGTTTTCAAGAAAACTGCAAGAATTGCCAGCCGGCAATCGTTGGAAAAAAAATGACTTTTTTTCAAACACTGCCCCCAACTTATTAAATTTAGGCCAATTTTGTTGGGCAATACGGTTAAACCGTACATCCGTGAATGGGTAGGCAGCTATAGTCTGGTTTCCTAATCCGATAATTCCCAGACGTGGTATAAATTGCTGTTTCGTCTGAAGTCGAGGAACTACATGTACTACTACTAGTATGAGTACTACTAGTACAAGAACAGCATTCTTTCTTGGTTTATCCCAGATTCTATGAACACAAAAACTTTGAAACAAATTAGAGTCCCAATAATTTACAATATAGCGGGGTGACAGCCATAAAAAGGGGGTGTTTACCACTGCTGATTGTTTCATCATGCCAGTCTATTTTCTTACGTTGCAATCATGATGTTTTAGGACTCTAGTTCAGTAGTTCATGGAGGATCGAATACTCGTACAACTTACAAGTTCACACAACATGTACAACTATGCAGTATGGCCTGACGATGACATTGCTTATTTGTATTGTAAAGAATTTATTGATCATTATCAATATCAATCATCGTAAAATCTTTAGTTTTAGGTTTAACTCACCTCAGTTATTCGGAGTCTGATCCATACCCATATAAGTTGTAGAAAGTTTAAAAGGGACAGAAACGCACCTGTTGTTTATACGGTCTGGCAAGAAACTATGGAACGCCAAACGTACCAATTTAGGATGCTAATACTACCGGATACAAGTTATTACGTGGTGTCGTTGTTACGTCCCAACTATAGCGGCTTGCCCAACTATAGTTGGGGCTTGCCCAACTATAGTTGGGGCATGCCCAACTATAGTTGGGGCATGCCCAACTGTGATGGCACAGTTGGGCATGCCCAACAATAGTTGGGGAATATGCGAGTTGGTGTGTGTTGTTGCGCATGCGCGTAGATACTTTGGGCTATGATTATGTATACACGTTATGCATTATGCATAAGCGAATACAATGAGGATCGGATAGCAGATAAATGTTGTTTGAACATTCCATTTGGCCTTGTAGGGTGAACAAACAACTTGTGCATATATAAATGCATTTCGATATAGGTAGCGAATATATGTATATAATGTTATAGACAATTGGAGGGTCTCTGAGATGACCGTTGAAATTGTACAGTGAATAGAAGTGACGGCGGCAAGCACAATTTCTGAATATCACTCCTCTGGGAACTGCCTCCCCTCCCGCCGTTAATTTGGTAGGCCTGGTCAAAGTTAAAACATTCATTGGATGGCCTTTTGCGGATGGGTTTCGTAAAGAATGTGCCAAAAAAAACCACTGAATAAATGATATTTCGGTATGCCGAGGCCATAATTATCTAATTGGCATCCCAAGATACAGCTGTCTGGTATCGTTTCCCATTATTTAAAGGGGGAGAGAGGGGGAAGGGGGGGGGGGGGGAGAGGGGTTCTCATATTTGTCATTTCTTTTATAAAATTATAGTACATGTATATGGTTTTCCCACTTAATTTTGGGTTTATAAATTTATTTATTTTTTTTTTTTTTTTTTTTGGGTGGTGTGGTCTTAGCGTTGGTGTGGTTGACAACGGTTTAAATAACACATTATAAACACAAGTACAATGTGCAAGAGTCATTTATTTCTTTTTATTCATAAAAATAACTAAACAGCTGCACGTTATTGGTTCAAAATATATTAATTTCAAAATGTTGAAATCGGCAAGATATTTATAAAGCCAGAGGTGTATATAAAAACGTGCCATGTTATTTTTGTGAAAGAAGCACCATACCAGTTGGTAACATTGTCAGGTTGGCGTAGCGGTTCTTTTCTCGCCTTCCACCGCTGTGACCCAGGTTCAAATCCAGCCTGGGCCAATATATGGATTGGGTTTTCCTCTCGCCTCTAAAACTAACTTTTATATTTGGTTTACTTATTTCACATTAAAATTGAAACTGGCGGTCCAAAAACCAAAAGGTTTCAATGTACAGTATTGCACCATGGTTGGACTAAAGCAAGACTTGCTGTCAGATCTAAGGTTACGATTATATTAGTTTTGGCTGGCGGGAGCATATTTCTATATATCTTTCTAAAGGTTATAAAATTATATAAAACATAATACGTAGTAAAAAAAACCACATACAAATATAGATTGTGTAGAATGTCAGAACGATATGGAACAACCCCAAAAGGAAAATAAATCTAGTCAGCCGATGCAAAAGGATAACAATTTCAAGCAGCATGGGTGCATTAATTGTCTCATACAAAAATAAATTAAAAATCACATATAAAGTTTAAAGGTTTTAACATTTATAGCCACATCTGTGACTGACAACCCTATAGTCGTACGATTTAATAAAATTAATGCCCGTCAGGTTGTATTTTAGCTGTCTAAGATCTTTTTTTCTTTTTTTCTTTTTTACAAAATAGGAAAACAAAATATTTCTGACTTGTTTTGACTTAGTTTACCAGAAAAGTATGAATGGGAATAAATATGTAGTTGGCCGGTATTAAAATTATGTTGAAAACCGGCTCATGGGCCTGGACATTGTTGATGTCCTCGCCTTTGACTCGGGCATTAGCGCGTCCATTGTTGTTTGTATGTTTTATATTATACAGAGATTGAATGCTTCGAGTGGTGTATTAAAACTAGCCTCCCGAGGTGATCCATGGAGCCTTCTGTTTTCGCCTCGGGAAAATGGAATGCTCCATGGATCACCAAGGGAGGCTAGTTTTACTACACCACAAGATAAAGCATTCAATATTTGTTTTATAACACCTCACCCACAGATTCTGCTTGGTTTTAATTTTGTTTAATTATTTAAATCTAAATACAGTTAAAATGAACTTTGATTTAAATACAAAATTGGTGGGAAATATCTTTGCTCTTTTCTAAACCACCCCTTCACGAAATGTTTGAATCCAGCTCTGTAGCGCTGGCTCTTTGGAACAATATGCGTTACACGCAACGCTCAAACCAGCATACATTTGCACACAAATACCGCACCATGGGTATAGTACTTTGGTTGCTACGGGTATAGTACTTTGGTTGCTATGATATAGTACTTTTGGCCGTGCACAGAAAGATAGTAAAAATAGCAAATAGCATGTGACTAGCTCTCGGTCAATCAAGACACAGAATGTGTGGGTGAGGTGTTATAATCAGGGGCGGATCCAGGAATTTCGGTTAGAGGGGGCGCCAAAAATTGTCAACATAATATATTGGGAGAAGATATGGGAGCGCAGGAGGCGCGAAGCCCCAACGCCGAGATCTTCTCAATCTTCTCGAGATTTGTTTAGGGGGGGCGCGCGCGGGTGCGCCCCCCCCTGGATCCGCGCATGATAATAACCTCTAGTCTCCAGGTAAACATTTCTGGTATAAACTTTTACTTTATAAAAAAATTACTTAAAACTGGATTTCTGTCTTTTGACTGTATGGACTAGAGTCTCAACAGTATGATGCACAAACATCTTGTACCAGAAGTTCAGCTTGTACACGATTCAACTTTTCTTTGTACTGTATGATGGCTAGCGCAATCTGAAAGCAAAAATAACATTTCAACACTAAATCCTCGGTATTTGACAATGTTTTGCACCAACAACTCAAAAGGTCATCACAGCGATTTTAAAATAACAAAAATATAAAAAAGAATTCAATTGGAGTAATTTTTTTTAAGAACATGGCCAGTGAGGCAGCTGCCTGTTCAGTCCATTTTGCAGTGCAGCTACTGGACGAAGGCTGCTGTGCAGTTATGTGTATAATATCAGCGTCAAGGGGGTAATAATAATAATAATGATAGTAAATGTATAAACTGCCCTTTATGTATTTTTTATATTTTAAGCTTGGTTCATACTTGCGAATGCGTATGCAAAGCAAATTTGTCAAGGTTACAGAGAACGTTACAATTAAACTTCAGTAAATTATTGCCACACGAAATTCGCTTCGCATTCGTATGCAATATGAACCCGGCTTCAAACTGCAAGAACCATAAATTAAAACTAGCATCAACTAGCATCAATACTACTGGAAAGCTTAATTCGTTACCTCTGGTGTGTACCCCTCCAGTATAAGGTTCTTATCAACATCTGGCAGACATGTGCTGACCTCTCCTGCGAGTTGCAAGTACTGCAAGAACAAGATACCAGAAATTCCTTTTGTAAGAACAAAATATGTGATATTCTCATAATGTACGCATTTCTTGCAAATGTATTGTCCAGTGTACTGCATGTCCTTTATTCGTTTTCTTGAACTCCTGTTCTATATAGCCTACCACTGCACTGCAGATATTTCATGGCGAAGAAATGCAATATACCAGCTGGGCAATGATCACTGGTTTAAAAGAAGATGAAACACCCAATGGACAAAACATATAATAATCAATACAAATAAATAAAATGTGTCAGAGTAATTTTGTTTCTTGTCTAATTCAATTGCTACACACAGCACATCAATTTGGTAGATAAATGTTTCCAATGAACTTATACTGATTTATAGTTGGAAGATTAAACTTACCAAATCCTGGGAGAAAAGTATGCCTGGATTGTTGACATTGACCCGTGCTTGTTGTGAAGATGTTCTCCAAGATTTACGCTTGCCTTCTTTCAGCTGCTTTAGTAGAGTCTTTAAAAGCAATAAAAACATTTTAAACTATATGCGAGACTTACGACCCAGTAGCGCAGTTCAAACTATAGTTGGGCAGCACCTATTGTACCTGCCCAACTATGGTTAGGACTGACGGACAAATGGTCTGTCAGTCCCAAGTAGTGTTTGACTATGCCCCAACTATATGCGAGATTTACGACCCTGTAGCTCAGTTCAAACTATAGTTGGGCAGCACCTATTGTACCTGCCCAACTATAGTTAGGACTGACGGACAAATGGTCTGTCAGTCCCAAGTAGTGTTTGACTATGCCCCAACTATATGCGAGACTTACGACCCTAGTAGCTCAGTTCAATATTTAATCGCCGTGAAAACTTCGCAGCTAGCTGGTCCAGTCAAATTTGCACAAGGGTTGAAGGGTGTCAATTTGTGATCACCTTTATTATTAACGCAAATTACGGTGTGCCCAAATTTTAAATTGTGCATTGAAATTAGCATTCATTTTTCACGGGATGTCTCATTCAAAAGCTCATAACAAATACATGTGCAATGCTAGAAAATTATCAATTCAATTTGAAAATCTATTTTCCAGGGTGCAACCCCTAGTAAAACTAAAGCACGGACACACGTGCACCAACTTTAAATAAGAAGAAAACAATATTCCAAAAAACTTACGACTCCTCGTACAGCAACGTAGTCTTCATCGTCTACGTTGACACATACAAGGCTGTGTTTTTCGACACAGTGCTTGAGTAAACGACGCTGTGATTCCGGCTCCAATTCGAAGCTTCCCTGCTGTAGACATCTGAGTATTATCTGCAATTTTTCTCTGCTGAAAACAGGACTTGTCCTTGAGTTACTGAACTGTTCGGTACAAAATCTGTCAAACACTTCAATGTCAGATGCTTCTTCCATGGCTGCAGAAACCACTATGAGATCGCGCACATGTTATACATCAAGTTCAAGCAATAATTTATTGTAATTGTATGCATGATATGCACGAGTATTGAGCCCCCCTGTGGCGTTTCTCCCCAACTTAAGTTGGGCATGCCCAACTGTAACGACACAGTTGGGCATACCCCAACTATAGTTGGGCAAGCCGCAATAGTTGGGACGTAACATCGTCACGATACACCACCAGTATGATGTGTGTACCCCATTCATTTTGTACGCACCCGGAATGAATGAATACCCGTGCACCATTCATCACACACACCATTAGCCTCTGTCATGACCTTTCTAAAAGTTCAACGCGCGGAAAATTGTCAAAATGGCGGCGCTTACCAACAGCAACACGTGTGTCGTCGATGTCAGAACTTTATGGCTTACGACGAAGCTCTAAAGTCAGACTGTGGCTATTTCGGAAGAATAAACCGTAGGCATAAGGCTGAATGTCATCCAAAATCGTAAAATTACGAAAGAGAAAGAAACAGCGACTGAAAAAATGGTCAGTTTGTGAAAGTGTGCTGCGCTACATAGCTCAGTATAGCTGTACTTCGACGTTTACATTGTTTATAAACAGTTATGTTGGGCCGACTTTCCTCATGCAATGTTGCCAAACTTCTTTTTTGACGAACTGCAAATTCATTGTACATTTACCATGTTAATGTTATTAATGCTTGCTATTTACCCTCTGTTAACAATTTAGGTGTAAGCTTAGTCCGAAAAAAACACCAAAACGATGGCGTCGAGAAATTTGGCACACAATCGACCGAGCCGAGTGTTTTAAGTCGTGGCGCAATTGAATAATTCTTGGAAAATCCAAGTTTAATATTTACGAACTTCTTTTAAAAGTAAATGTCATTTATGACCCATGTAAGGTTTCAGTCAATAAAAGAGTAAAATATTACTAGATTTCACAGGCGTCTACATTTAATGTGACAGTATTTAAAACTGGTTGGTTTTCTAAATTAACATTGCACTGAGTTTAACGTCCATTTTAGTAATTATGTGAACAAAGTGCTTGTGTGTAAATCCCCAAATTTATATTTGATGTAAAAAAAAATTAAAAAATGCAAAACGAATATTGCTTGTATCAAGTTGTATGAATTGGCCCTAGAATTTGTTTACTGCTGGCATTCAAATATATGGCATTCAAATAAAGCTTCAGCAGTGCCACTGAAAGTTAAAATGTTGGGCCTAACCGGTTTTCTAAGGAGCATAAATACACGGCGGGTCTTCAAGTGCAGGAAAGAAAGTCTAGTTTTATGATTGGCCATTTTTTATTAAGTATTTCCCCGCAATTCACTAACTATCTGTTGTCTTTCCTCCATGGTACAGCTAAGTTACGTTAATCTTACGCGAGAGCTCGGAAGCCATATTGACAAATTTCCGCAAAACGCCCTCTTCGGTTGATTTTCGTCATTTCATGACAGAGGCTAATGGAGACAGAAAAGTTCCGAAAGCCGTTCACATCATGGCTTAAAGAGGGCGCTATGTAACTCTTGGGACTGTGTACGCGTCTGGCGCCAAATCCGTCGTATCAAGGCACAGAAAACAATGCCGTGTCTAGTCTTACTACATTGCTCCAACCAGTAATTCAATCGTATCAGCTTATAATTAAACAAATATTTGTGTTGCCTACGTTTCCGAAGATGTTTAACAACTACACATACATCAAGCCTCGCTTGCCTAATGCAAAATTATAAACAAAAAACCCATATCAAGCACTTTAAAATTGTACAAAAACAAAAACTCTTATTTCTTCGTAAACAAAAAAGGCTAACTTTATTTACAACTGCCCACTTAATCGATATTAAAAATGCCCAAGAATGCAAAAAAGAGGCAATTTGGTTCCCGGAATTTTTACTAGGGAATCTGCAATCTCAAACTTCGAAAAATATTACTATAAATCAACATGCACCCAAAACAGTTCCAACGGCTTCACGTTACCGTGATTGGTCCATTTTATTCGGTTTGAATATAGTTAATTTTATTTTAGTTCATAAGACAATTTATTGATCCTCGGATCGCAAGAGTCGCCTTTTCCTGCGGTCGATCCCCCATTTTTTTTTAAGTCGCATTTTGTGCACTTTGAACGACAATCTTAAATAACCCCTACATATGGCCTTTGACCGCAGCAATTTGATGAATTGCGCGCGTCTTCCCCGACCAAGGGTCACTGCGTCCAAGTTTCATCGAAATCCATGAAAGCAGTTAAAACATATTATTTTCACAACTTGTATAACTTGAAACTATAACATTCAATATTTGTATAGACAGGCAGATACATTTAAGACTAGTTTAGTGCCTTTGAATCAGAGAAGTTTAATTAGAGGGGGTGTTACCGTATAGGTAAACCCATAGTCCTCCAAGAGTGTAAGGGGGATTCCGTCTCATATCGTGCTGGGTATATAATTATAACGGATTATTTCACCCCACTCGTACTCTACTGAACATAATATTAATCATCACTGAACTCGCACTTTCTTGAGAAGATTCTGTCCTTCCAAAGTTTAATTCTGTGTACGATACAAAAATAGCAATGTTACACAATGATGCTAGCCTAAAATTATAAACAGATTCATAAATGCTCTCAGAACTCGAATTGAAACACCCCAAAATATACAAATGTTATTCACTTCTATAAAATGCTCACCTATTAGTTGTACACGTTTTGTGCTAAGAAATATTTGAAAGGTGTAGGCCTATTGACTATCCAAAGTGCTCGCAAACCGTGGAATATACAAAAACCAGTAAGACACTGTTATCGGTATAGGAAACAATGCAAAAAACACCAACAAATAGAGGATTTCATGACCTGTGCATTGTATAAATGTTGTAATAAAATAAATACACCTTTGCCCTCCACGCCGCATGGACCTTCGTTAACAATATACACAGGCATCACTTTTATACAAAAAACGCACGAAGGTCTCGTGCTGCTGTTCTTCCACCTCCATCTCAATCTCGTCCAGAAATGTTTAAATAAGTAGCAAGCACCACTATGGATACCAATACATGTACATGGATATACCCATGTACGTTTTACTGTACAAGTCATTTACTGTATACTTTATACAATTTGTCAAAATCCGGCCCACCAAAATATATCACATTTTCTTCTCAGTCCTACAGTTCCTGAAAAACGAATGAAAGGTGTTGTATTTACAACAAACTCAAAATTTCAATTTCAATATCAAGTCAAGTTCTAAAATTGCTACAAATTTCGCGTTTTATTCAACGAATTTTTATTTTGAGTGGTTTGATGAAATCCAACTTTGTTCCTTACCCAAATGCATGTATATATCGACATGTGGGAGTACACAGGTGTTTAAGAGTCGAATGAATTAAATCTCAAAAAGCGATGAGTAAATCGTTTTTTACTACATGTAGTACCTTTTTTTTTTCAGATCTACTTCGTCCAACCAGTCTCGAGGTTTGCGGACGTTTCTCATCAACAATAAAACTCCATAAAACATTCGTTCTTCACTCCAGTAAAGTGCACTTTTGAAAATATGCACACGTATACGCTAAAGTATGTAAGGTACCTCTAACAAATATTGAAATTTGAATTAATATATTAACTGTATTTATCTAACCACCAAATAGTTCCCCATCATCTGTAACAATATAAATATATTATAAATATATTATTGAGAACTCGGCGCACATATCAACCTATGCAGGTTATTAAGGTTTGGTTTCAAATTACTTTTAACGCTGCATGGTTATAGTGTTCTGTATTTGTTTGGAAAGAAATTTGTTAACCCTATAACGCTATTAACCGACTTTTTAAAATATTTAAACCTATTACTACACAATATTACTTGTGTAAAGTTGAACTGCAGTATTTAGTGCTTTTACTACAATGGCCTACGAGAATTATGTAGTATACTGTACCACAAAATGAATGCCTGGGACGTTAGGTTCACAAACTTCAATAATAGAAAAGACACTTTTGTTTGCTTTTTCATTCATTGAAATCCTAAAAACCCAGTTGGCAAAAAAACACCAATTTTTGAAGCTGCAGTATACATTTTGCAGCCATTCAAAAAGCAACCAATAAAAAAACCCGCTAAATAGCCCACTCGTTGCAAAGATACCATTGACACTAAACTCTGTACGAAACCACTATCTCTTGAATCAATGTTTAGTTCATCCATCGTCGTATGTATCCTTTTGCCAAGCATGCATGACTTCTTTTGCCTTCTTATCTAGCTCACGCTGCTTCACTGCAATCCTACGTGTGATGTTTTGCTTCTGTACGACAGAGACATGGAAAAAAGGTTCAAAATTGTGGAATAGGTTTGGATAGGCCTATAGATCACAATTTAAACGGGTTACCACAGTAAGTTCTCTTTCGCACGCTTTTCTAAATTTAAGTTTTTGTCCGCCTATTTTGTTTTAACGATCATGTCATAGAGGTCATAGTTTACACATCCCCGTTACAAAAATCACAAGATGACATTATCAATGAACATGCATTTTTGTGTGTTTTTTTATAAATAAAATACGAATGCTTACCTCGGAGTATTTCAACTTTCGATCAAGCAATGACCCCTGTAGTTCTTGTAGTTCTTTATCCAGTTCTTTATATTCCTTCTGAAGACAGTTGATTTGAGATGTATCGTCGGAAGACGACGCCTTTGACTGGCGTGCGGGAAGAATGTACTTCGGGTATGCCTTGTTAAAATGCCGCGGTACGTTATCGTCACACGATTCTTTACCCTTAGGTGTGACGCTGTACGCTACTGGGCCGCTCCAGCTGAACCCAAGGTAGAATGTGACACTTTCTTGACTCTGCGTGCGTTTGAGGGATGGAACAGCCAACTTGATGTTGATTTTCTTATCTTTCTTGTATCTGTAAACCAGCAATGTATCATTTAGAAGGAACCCCTCCAATCGAACCAATCGATCCTTGACTGGACTGGATTGCCAGAATTCACGCCTTTCGAGCTTATTTTGTGTGGCGAGGATTTCGTTGATGTGAACAAAAACCTTCAGACCTAGACCGCGGCCTAAAAAGAAATGGGTTCGTGATTTCATGTTAAATCGGGTGTGGCCTATGGACTTGTCTTGGCGTGACATCTGTTGTCTCGAGAGACTGTGACCTCCATTCGCTCTGATTCTCAACTCTTCAATGTAATGGACAATGTCCTCCTTGTCTCTTCTTTCCGAATCCGCATCTTGAATTGGCCACAAGAACATCATCATCAAGAAAGGCGCCCAGCTGCCATCGGCATTTCCGTGGTCCCCGTCGTTTAATGGACGAACAAATGTTGAATAAACCTCGTCTGCTGGCATTTTCCCTTCACCACTGGAGGAGAGAGCCAGGTAAATGAACACCAAAACCCTCAGGTCAAAGAGATTATAATCACCTGAATTCTGCAACAGTAGCCGACGAGACATTTCAAGATTTTCTTTATTCTCCACAGCCAGATTAAACATATCACCGAATCTACTACAGTGCAGCTCAATGACAATTCGTCGACGGTGTTCAGCAATGCTTTTTGGATCGCATTCGTTGTATTTGGCGGTATCAAATGGTTCCCCGTAGTACTTCTCATACAAATTCGAGTACTTCTTCATTTCTTCTCTCATCCTATCCAGCTTTTCTCCAACAATATTCGCAGACGAGCCATCCTTGTAATATGTTAAAGTGTGGTCCATGATGTCTAACGCCGAGTCTATTCTGTCTTTGAGTTCTCTAGTTTGGGAATTACACTCTTGATCCCATTTTGGGTATCCATCCGTACTTTTGTTCAAATTTAAGAGGTAAACCCTGAAAACGTTTTCTTTTCTAGATGATCTAAATGGTTCCACACACAACGATATGACATCAAGCAGCTCAAAAGCTACGCCAACGACGGCATACAGAGCAGAGAACTCCATTTGCATTGTTTCTTTGGAAAAGTCGAAGGATTTGCGGAAGGCGTCTATAGCTCTAAATGAAAGCTGGATAATTTCCTTGGAAACATTCTTGTCGAGAACTTGCTGGTTTCCCAGACACGGTGCCGACAGTGTTTTCAACTGTTTTTGGAAAATTCGGCCTTTTGTATCCCAAAAGTAAGGCTTCTTGGGATTAATTTCCAAGGCCTTGTCAATTGAAACGTGAGCCATTTGAAATTCCCCCTCTTCAAGATAAAGTCTTGCAAGGTGCTGCGCAACGAATGCATCATTCAGTCTGATAAGACCAGTTTCAAGAATCTCGGTAGCTTGTTCCGGTCCCTGGCTCTTCTGTTTGCAAACGTCTTCTATAAGACCCGAAAACTTCGTCTTCGTGTTGTCTCCGGGTCGTAATCGTATCCTACGGATAAGGAGATTGTGTACCGTGTTTCTTAGGTCTTTTTGGCTGTAGGACGGTGATTGGAGTAGTTCGCTATTAAGAAACTCTAGAGCGACATCAGTCACCGATTGATTCTTATTCATTTCTAGTGTTTGCCGTAAAGCTTCCTCTGCTATACTCTTATGGAATATCTTCAATGTTCTGTTTTTGGTCATAACTACAATAATCTTGAAAGAGGCAGATGCATGCTTCTCCCAATTCTGGGTGTGTTTGCGGGTCAAGTATGTGGTCTTTGTACTTTTTAGTTTGGTTTCCATGAGCAAGTCGCAGCACGAGATTGGAATTTCAGCTTCGTGCATGTACGAGTTTAGGAACGCACAGTACTTTATCAGACTAATCTCGTTGCTTTTAATATCATCGTGATTAAGTATCTGTGAAACAACTCTCTTTATATAGCCCTTGTCGAATTCTTCTTTCATAACCATGAAGGCAAGGAGATTGTCGGGATTGTAATCACCCGTGTTGAACTCATTTTCCTTACGTTCCAATTCTCTATACTTTTCCTGGAACCAATCTTTTTCCATCTTAGACAACTTATGTGTCAACGGGATATACAAGTCCTGGCTTCTGCCTCGCTCTCGAATCATTTGAAGGGGGTCCATATTTCGCTTACAATTGAGAAGGACGCAGACTGCCCCGCCGTCCAAATGGATACCCTTTGAAGCCTCCTCGAGATCTCCAATTAAATCCAAAACTTCCAGGTCATCAAAATCGTCAATGAGCACACACACTGGAGGAATTTGTCCTGTTTTCTCCTTTTTATATCCATGCTTTCTGACTTCCATTATTTGATTGACTGTGTTGCTGGTTATCCTATTGATTACAATGCAGCGGAAATCTTTGTGAAGCTGCCACAACACGTGCCGAGCCAAAGTGCTACCTCCCGCACCCGGTTGATGCAGAAGTGTTACGGTTGTGATTAAGCTGTCTTCAACCTTGGAACTCTCCAATGGTTTTCTGACATTATTAAGAACCTCTCCAAACCCGTTTCGTTTAAGTACATGACCACAGGATTTATGAATCTGCCGCTCTTTTTCACCTATTGCAAAATTCCACCAATCAACTTGCCCACCGCGATAAAAATTCAATTCCTTTTTTTCCGCAAACTTTTGGTAGCCCTGACTGGATTCGTCCATGTCGGTATTTTCGCACTCGTTTTTGCAAACGACAGCTATATCATCCCATTCGTCTCTTTGTTTTTCAGAGAGGAAACATTTTCCTGGGAAGTTGGTGCTTGTGGGAAGTTGGTTTGCGTTGATCTGATTCACACCACTCATTCGCATTATGATGCGGTTGGTTTCTTGCCATTCCAGCCCAACGAAACTCCTCTCGTCCAACTCGGATTTAGTGAACCACTTCTCCACACCCTTTACAAAGTGCAAGTAAACATTTTCATCTTCAGCAATGCAGGTGATGTTTTCTAAACCTTTGAAAGATGAAGCCATTTTTCTGAAAATGTCGCAAATAATTCCGAGATCGTCATCGGACATGAGGAGAAACACAATAGCAGCACGCCCGTTTGGTATGACTGAAGGCTGGGCAAAGAAACTGATTGACGCTTCAACATCTCGACTGCGCTCTTTGTTCCATTCCTGTAGATCCATGTGCGGGGTATGGATACTTGGGTCGTCTTCTCGGCCGTTGGCAAATAGCCAAAGTGTCTTTTCAGGAAATCCTATCTTGTTTCTTAGTTCTTCCTCGGACTCGATGTCTTTGAACAGGTCTGGTTGCTGCAGAGTGACCATCCTATCATCATGGCACAGCTTACACAGTCCATCCGATAGAGAATTTGAATCAAAATCCAAGGCGGTTGTCCATTTAATGGTTTTGATGAATCCAAAGCGTTCACGAATGTAGTCGAATCTAGATTCTTCAGAAGAGAGAGTGGAAGTTTTATTTGCAACCAGTAACGGATAAGACAACTGATCAATATCTCCACGGTCATCACCCGTTAGTAAAGTACGAAGTCTTGCCTCGTTGGTCGGTGTATCTTGCACTGTTTTGTCCACGGATGTCGGAGGTTGTATCCGAGTAACACGCTCAGGTTTGTGTTCCGCTGGCATTAACAATCCTGCCTGCTGTCGTTCTCCGTTGCTGGACTGCAAAGTTGGCTGCGGTTTAGGAGGATGAGGGCTTTGCGAGAGGTCTACACTCGATTTGCTTTCCGGGTTCTCGTGTTTGGGTTTTCCCTGAGATATTTGAAATGGTGCTGCCTCGAGTGATGAAGTGATTTCCCCATCAACTGCAAAATGGTCGCTATCACGTTCACTTTTTCTTGTGGCCGATGGGGCTGGAGAGGATTTGGTTATTTGATGAGGAGACATAGTTACATCTTTCTCGGTGCTGTCTTCACTTTGACTCTTTTCAACAAATCTTGCACGTTGTTCCTTTTCTGTCTTTGTTGGTTTCTTTTTTATTGTTGACCTTTTGACGTTCGAGTGAGGCATCGGTATTTTGGGACGCACTGCTGGTTGGGGTGTCTCTTCCGATCTTGGTTGCACTGATTCTTCGACAGCGTCCGGTCTCAGAATGGTCTGGACTTACAGCTGATGGTGCCATAAACATTGGTTTGTCACCTGACGAAGATGTCAGCGGTTGCTTTTCCAATTCTAACCACTTATCTCGGTGGTGTAAGATAAGTCTCATGTTACCTTTTGTTACGTTGAAGTCTTCAATAAGATGCTCCTTCCTGTATATTTCCAACACATTTCCATGTACGTCTTCATCATAAAACTCGTTGGCAACAGGATCCGGTACGCCGATACTGAGAAGCCAGCATTTCACATGTTCTTTGGTCCAATCTGACATATGTACAGGTAGGTCCTGCAGTTGATATGTATCTGGATGAGACAAAAAATAAATTAGAATTAGAAAATAAGATGGTATCACACATTCTCATAAAATGACAAAAAAGTACAAGTTTTTTTATTGTAAAGTTGCTACTCATGCTGTTATATGTTGTGGCATGGTTTTAGAAGTGTGTAGTGTCAGTTTAAATTTGATGTTGCCGATATTCTTTGGGTATTGGAAACTGCCCGCTCAATATTTGTGTAATATCACCATGACAAAATATCATGTTTTCTAATGTATGGCTATCTGCTATCTGGTGTGGGGGGACCTTCAACACATTCCTATTAATTAAATAAAGTAGGCCTATATGAGAAATGGCTAGTTGACCAGAAGACAATTCATAAAAAAGCAAAAAACCTGTATGGTAGCTGCAAGATAAGAATGCCACATCTCTCTATTTAAACCTGGTAGAATTTTGAAATTAAACTCTATACATCGCCGTCTCACCATTTAACCCGCCGGGTTATAGTTGGTCTTTTCGAATGCACTTTTTACCTTGTTGCACTTTGTCGAAGAATCTGCAGGCGTCCTGGTAGTTACTTTCCAGCATTGTCACTCTGATTGCCAAGTCGGTCTTGTCCTCCGTCGTGAGTTCGTTGGTAATGAGGATCTCCGTCAGCCGTCTGGCGAGCTCGCCAGTTGTGTACATGCCCCACAGTCTGTCAAGACCTTCCCGGGTTTTGACGCGCAAGGTGAATTTCACAGATCCCATTGACGCTTCCTGGAGTTCCGTGTCACATTCTCTAAAAACGCGTAGCACAAGGTCCATTATGTGGGTTTTGCCACACTGTTGCGCTTCGAGTTTTAGCATGTCGAACAGTCTTCCATTCCAGCCCTCGTGTGTCTCCTCCTCACACATCACGTCCATAGTTGCTTGCATTTGCGCTGAAAAAAAATATCATTACGAGTTGACTTTGAACCATCTGCTTTATACCATGGCCCGTTTTCTCAAGTTTGTCATCGTGCGCAATTTTGGCCTCTCGAGAATATTAGTGTTGATCATAAAAACAAATTTCATTACTTTCTTAGGCTTACCGTTTTTTTAAATAAAAAAACCCAAACAAACCAACAAACATATTTTTAAAATTTCCATTAAGACTTTAGTTTAAAAGAATGTTTAATGACAACATTTATATAAAAGAAACAACACAGATTGGGGTACCACTTACGGCAGATAAACGAACTTGAAAGTGCATTCCCAATTATTACGATCGGGCTATTAGTAACATTCTGAATGTTGACGACTCCAATATTTGGTTGAGTGCTTGTTTGCATGGGCGCATTGGAAGCAGCTGACGCAGCACCTTGAGTTGGTGGCGGAGGTAAGACAGGAGTTGGTAGCGAAGGTAAGACAGGTGGCAGAGGTAAGACAGGTGTCTCGTCAGCTGGCGGGGCGACCTGTTGCTCGCTCGACTGGTTTTGTTCTGGTTTCTGTGGTCTTCCTGATATGGGGAACATAATGTTAATAAATACACTAACAAGATTTGCAATCCTTGAAATCAGCAAAATATAATGCGGTACGCAAACAAAATAATGTGATCATTTTTTTGCATGCCGACTTAAAAGGTGGATTTAAAGGTTTGTTTAGAGTAATGTACTTTGTGTAGATGATTTTGCCAAAGCCTTACTTTACATCAAAATCTATAAGCTCAGTTTTAAAAAAAGCAACAATGACAGATAATACCGGCTTGTGACAGTATACCTGATTTTTTATTCTTTTTTCTCCCACCCAACAATCCCGAGACAAGACGCAGTTCGATGGTTGCATCGTGTTCGATGCCGTGATCAGCTATGGACAAGACATCACAAAGCTGCAAAAGTATTATAGAAAAATCGGTTAGTAAAGGCAAACAGATGTTTGCATTTACTGAAAAAAGGAATAGAAGGTTCCATTCTACACACTATTTAGTGGGAAACAGATGAATTTAAAAGGCCGTTTTCGCCATGAGGAGGTTACATGCAATTAACATTCTTGCAATAGCTCAGACACGATTTTCAATATCTTCAAACAGGCTTCAATATTTTACCTCAAAAGTAAACTGTAGGGTGTGCACGGTTACCGTGGCAATAGACTTGAAAAAAACCTGTAAGTAGCATTTGGCCAAAGACCATGCAAATTATGATCAAAACCACCGTCTTCCCTAAATATATCAAAATGTTTTCATGTACACTCTTTGCTCGTGTGAGTGTGACCAACATAAATTATTATAGCCATGCATTTTTTTGCATCATAAATTCGCCTCCATGGGCTAAGTACAACATTCCCTTGTTGCAAAATGACTAATTACCAAAGTAGCAAAGGGTGGTTACAATAAGAATATACCATGTGTTTCCATAATACATGTACCTCAAGACCCTGTCTCGTGAATAAATGTTGCTTCTCAGACTCGATCCCAAGTTTCTCTTGCAGTAATCTCTTCAGATCCGAGATGGAGGTGGACTGATGCAATTGCAGACATACAGTTGATGTCAAAGGTGTGGAAATGAAGATCTGGATCTTGCTCGTTTTGCAAGCTTGGTTGGAACCACTGATCACAAAATGACATTTGGGCAGAAAATAATATTTGGAGCACACACAAAAACCCACCTCATCGTTAAATTACGTTTAGGCTATAATTATACACACATTTCATACTGACAAATTGTTAATGGAATAACTTGCCTCAGTGCATCCGTCACACCACATCATTAACAAAGTTCAAGAAAGATCTTAAGACTTTTCTATTTTAATTGGTTTAGTTTTTGTTCCTGTATTTTGTTAAGCGCTCTGATACCAGTTTCTTCTGTGTTTGAGCGCTATATAAATGCTCACATTATTATTATTATTATTACTGGGGTGTTTAGCTGCTGGGGGGTTTTGCTGTGTGTTTCCAAAGAATTGTCTTTGTCTTATAATTTAATGCTTTTATTTGATACTCGAAATACTAAAAAAGCAAAATCAGCGGCACATTGCCTTCGTGAGTTAAAACAAACATGGTTTTTAACGCACCCCATTTTACCGCCGCCGCCGTCGAAATAAAATTAGTAAACAATACAACTCACGATATTGTACAGAATAACCATGGATAGGCCTATGGCAAATTAGGGAATATTACAGGGAATATTAGAATTAAACTGAAATGTTTGCTGGACCCCGAGGTAACATCAAGAAAAACATGTTCGGGCCTTCTTAATACAAATAATAGTAAAGCACACACAACGAATGAAAGTGCATTAAAACATTTGTGAAAGCTGGTTATCTACGCCTTCCTTTAACACTCACATGAACGACGATGGACAAGTAATTTCTGGTAAAACGGGCTTTATTGGGCACTTAGCCGCACACCGCTTCTGCATGGAACGAACGCACGCCGGAGAGACACCTCTCCTTGCGCATGCGCTTCACCTCATCACCATCCAACCCTATCCTATGGGGCGCCCGGTCGGTCTTTTAATCCGCCGTCACATACGCCCCTCTTTTGAGGAGATGTGCCCCACATCGACATACGCACAATTTCCTCCCAAACCACTGGGAGAGCAGCTTCAAACCACATGCTGGCCAAGCATGGGGAGTAGTCCATGTCGAGCTCACAGCTCCAAACATGGGGACACCATCAATCGGTGCCACAACCAGAACACACGAGGTGCAACCATGACCACCGGGTCACCCCTAGTTAGGTCGGATAGGTGATGGGAAAACATTGCACACTACTTAAAATGAATTATCCTTTGTTTGGCTTCCGGCTAGCCCATCTTCCAGAATTTCTTCAGTAACAGTAACACAACTTTTCTTAACAGTAACACAACTTTTCTTAACAGTAACACAACTTTTCTTAACAGTAACACAACTTTTCTTAACAGTAACACTAGCTAGCTAAACAAAACTCGCACCAACCGTCCTATAAGTCTCTGTAGGGTTTTACATTCGTGATCACACTTATCAATCCATGTATACAATGTCCTATGCACAGTCACCAACATAAACATATGTTCGAAGTTTCCCGTCCACGTTGTAACAAATACCCGTGTCTTGTCCCTCAGTACCGCCCTTTTAGTTTCACGCGTTGGACATAATCCTCCAGATATGCTGGAGCATTGACTCCACGTCCGCTTCTTGTCACGCGTGGTTCTGGAGCGGCTTCCACTAACGTCTCCTCATCCATCGCTCCTCCCTGAAGTGGATCAGCCTCCGGCTGAACGGGTTTGGGATGACGCTCGGCTCCATCGTCGACGTGCAAGGCATCATCCTCCTCGTCCTCGTCAGCTTCGTCAGCCTGTCCATCGTGGTCGATGTCGTCATGGGCAGCATCAGCTGGTCCCTCCTCATGAAGTGGAATCCCAGGGACTTCCGGTTCTGGAGCCTGGACACCAGGTGCCGTAGGAAAACCCATGCCAACATCTGGTCCAGCTCCTAACTCGACGGCTCTGTCTTCCAGTCGAGCAGCTGGTTCTGCATCAGCAACTCTCTTGCCATCAAGTTCCAGACCTACCTCCTGACCCTCTGGCGGGACAACTGGTTCGGCAGGTAAACCCATGTCAGCGCCAGGGCCACCGTCGGGGACTGTGACATCGGAATCATCCTCGACTTCAGCTTCTCGGGCTGGAGGGGCTGCTGGTGCGGCCGGTAACCCCATACCAACCCCAACTCCTCCACCCATCATAGGGAAGAACATCCTCGGTGGGGCAGAAACATCGGATCCCGTCGCTGCAGGAACGTCCTCGTCTGGTTCCTGACGTGCCAATGGTCGGGGTATCCTAGGAGCTACACAGGGCTTCAGCCGATTGTGATGGACAACCAGCCTGTGGCGCTTCATTGTGTCCTCACTCTGGATTCGATATGTAATCCCCGGCAGACCATTCGCTGTCTGCATCCTCTTGACCACGACATATGGCCCTATCCATGGCAAAGCCAGTTTCCGGTGACGGTCTTTGGACACTGGCGTGTGTAACCACACTCTGTCCCCCACTTGGTACGGATGGTGTTTCGCCCACTTGTCGTACAGATTCTTTTGGCGTTCTTGACCAATGCTGGAAGTTTTCCTGGCCTCATCGAAAGCATCCTGGAGCTCGGTGAGGATGCTCTTGGAGTAGCTCCCTGCCGACTTCCAATAGTCCTTGCTTGGGCAGCCATAGACGATGTCTGCAGGGAGACGAGGTTCTCGACCGTGCTGTAAGAAGAATGGCGACACACCCGTCGTCTCATGTATACTGGAGTTGTACGCCAGTTGAACCGGACCAAGATGGAGATCCCAATCTTTTCCGTGTTGGATTGTGACCTTGGCAATGACATTCTTCAACGTCGCGTTGAACCGCTCGATCATGCCATTGCCTTCGGGATGGTACGGGGTCGTCCTCGTCTTCTCTATCCCAAGCATGATGCACAGTTCCTGCACCACGTCGGACTCGAATTGTCGACCCTGGTCTGAATGGATGGTCTCCGGCATCCCGTGTTCGCACACATAATGGCGGAAGATAAGGTCGGCCACAGTCTTGGCTGTCTGGTCTTTCATAGCGTACAAATTCACGTACTTCGTGAAGTGGTCACCAACCACCAAACAGTAACGGTAACCCCGTGAACTGATTGGCAATTCCGTAATATCGGTCGCTACTAGCTGTAGCGGGTAAGAGGACGAGATACTTTGCAGCGGTGCCTTCATCTTCGGATTCGGCTTAGTGCGTGCAACACACTGAGGACATGTCCGGCAGAACTCTGCCACATCAGTTACCAGTCCTGGCCAGTAAAATCGACTCTGCATCTTGCCTAACGTCTTACGGCGTCCGAGATGGGCCGAGGTGACACCAGAGTGAACCTCATCAAGAACTTGCGACCGCAGTCCTGGAGCAACGACCTGCTGGTAGACCGTGGTCCGCTTCTTGGGTGGAGTCCATTCCCTGACCAAGATTCCACTCTGTATAGAAAAGCGATCAAACTGGCGCCAGAAAGTGATGAAGTCACGTCCTGCACCTTTGATTGCGTCCCAGCACGGTTTATCCTTGTCAAGTACCCAATGATAGACTTGGGATATGGAAGGATCTTGTTCCTGTTGCGCCTTGATGCAACTCGAAGGTTGTCCCTGTCCATCTGACGGTGAAAGCGCTGTCGCTCGCACCCCTTGTGTCTTCTTACGTTGACTACGACGTCTCTTGGGACGGGCGCAGATCTGGGAACCCCTAGAATCTGACGCCACTTGCTCCGTGTCATGTCCATAACGGGTG
Organism: Crossaster papposus; assembly: GCA_037893245.1. Classification (NCBI taxonomy): domain Eukaryota; kingdom Metazoa; phylum Echinodermata; class Asteroidea; order Velatida; family Solasteridae; genus Crossaster; species Crossaster papposus. The sequence goes on along the minus strand of JBAIAA010000818.1, from coordinate 48,349 downwards.
GAAACCTGGGAAACCCTAGTATTTGCCACTCCTCCGTTCATCTCAGCCACCTCCGGTGGAGGCAAGGCAAACAATGCCTTAATCAGATCTCCCAACCTTCCTGCTGGGTCGGGTGGATGTCTGCGACTCATGCCATCTGCATTCCCATTCCTCACGCCTGGGCGGTACTGGATTTCGATGTCACCCCATGTGCTGAGCTCATTCATCCAGCGCGTCCTTTTTTGAGTGACATCAGCATCCCAGCGGAGTTTGGTTCGTTGCAGCAGCGGCTTATGGTCCGTAATGATGGTGAACTTCGAACCATAGAGGAAGATGTGGGTTTGCCGGAGACCCCAGACAATGGCCCACAACTCCTTGTCGTATGTGCACCAGTTTCTCTCTGTGGCACTCAGAGCCCTACTGTGGTAGGCAATGGCCCGTTCCTGTCCATCCTGCACTTGACTCAGGACACATCCGACGGCAAAATCTGATGCATCCGTGTGTAAGATAAATGGTTGGCCCCATCTCGGAAACCCCAAGATCGGAGGCGACATTAGTCGACTCTTGAGAGTGTCAAAACTCTCCTGACACGCATCGTCCCAGACAAATGGAACATGCTTCTCCGTGAGTTGAATCATGGGCTTGGCGATCTTCGCGAATCCTTCTACGAAACGACGGTAGTACGAAGCCAGGCCGACAAAACTCTGGACCTGCTTCACTGTCTTCGGCACGGGCCAGTCTTTCACCTTCTGGATGTTCGCTGGATCCGGCCAGATTCCATGGCGGCTCACGCGGTGGCCAAGGAAAATGATCTCGTCCCTACAGAGATGGCACTTGCTCGGTTGGAGCTTCAGTCCGGCCTTCTGTAGTCGCTGGAAGACCTCTTCCAACACCTCCAGGTGCTCCTCAAACGTCGTCGTGAAGATCGCAAGATCGTCAAGGTAGGTCAACATGACCTTCCAACTCATGCCCGCGAATGCCAGCTCCATCAATCTCTGAAAGAGAGGAGGGGCGTTGCAGAGCCCAAACGGTAGTCTCTTGAAGCGATAGAGATTTGTCCCAATCGAGAATGCTGTCTTATCCCGGTGGTCTTTGTTCACAGGGACTTGCCAGTAACCACTTGTCAAGTCGAGATTACTGAAGAACGCAGCACCCGTCATGGATGCTAGCGAGTCATCAATTCTGGGCAGAGGGTGGGCATCTTTCCTGGTAACAGCATTCAGCTTACGATAGTCCACGCAAAACCTAAACGCACCCGACTTCTTCTTCACGAGAACCACTGGTGATGACCAGGGACCGGAGCTAGGCTCCACGACCCCATCTTCTAACATATCGTGCACCTGTCCCTCCAACTCATCCCGCAAGTGGAAAGGGACTCTACGTGGCGCTTGTTTAATCGGGTGGGCATCTCCCGTATCGATACGGTGCTCCACGAGGTTGGTGAGTCCTCGGTCGTTTGGTGTCTTGCTAAACACACCATCGTATTTCCTCAAAAGGGACTTCAGCCGTGGCAACTGACCCTTCTTGAGTTTACACCCAGACAAGTCAACGGAGGGAACCCCTTCGCTGTCGACTGCCTCTCGCTCGCTGTCATCTTCGCCCGCTGGCCTGTACTCTTCCATCAACTCGTACGTGCGTCGAACCATGTTAGCTTGGTTACCTCCAAGACAATGGAAATCGCCGAGACATGTACCCTTGTCGATCTCTAACGGCTCAGGTTCTGGATTCATAATCCGCACCGAAATCAGTGAATGCTCGACCGTTGCCGCGATACGGGACACAATGAGTCCCGGAGGGTTGCTTGGCTCCAATATCCCTTCGTACGTCAGGTTTGGGAACCCTCGACCACAAGGTAGATATGCTGGAATGATGACTTCCGTTTTTCCTGGGATGGTGCAGGCTTTCCAAGCTCTTGCTGTTGTTGTCGTTGGAATCAACACCGCCTCTAGTAGTGGGAAGGATTTACCCTGAACGGTAACCTCCTTCCGCTGGGGGTTTACAGTCACGGCATACTCCATCATGAAGTCCCAGCCCAAAATTACTGGACTGTCGATGCCTCTCATTATCCGGAAGGGATATTCCAGACTCAAAGGTCCCAGCCTGACGGGCGCTGTGGCGGCTCCAAGGCAAGACAACTTGTCTCCAGACACCGAACAGATCACTGTTGGCTCTGCTGACAAAGTTCCTCTCTCCTGGGGCGAAAACAAATTCCACACATCTTCGCGCATGAGCGAGACATCCGCTCCAGTGTCGAATAACACCGGTATCCCCTCATCGCTCACGTTCATCAGGACCCTTGGTATGATCTTTTGAGTCTTCCCTCTTTTCTTGGCTGCCGACCGACCCTCATCAGCAGCACATACTAGTTTCCCGACTGCCGGGGACCCCAGCAGTCAGCACTTCGATGTCCGTATTTCCCACAGTTATAGCAATCCCCGTCGAAATGGTCATTGAACTGTGTTTGTCGTTGCGGTTGGTCCGCAAGACGGTAACCCCGCGGTTGTGAACCTCGTCCGGACGCTTCTGGCTGGATACGTCGGTCGTGTGGGCCATTCCGGTTCCTGGGGTCATCCTGACCATCAGCCCATTGAAATTGGCCTTGACCTCGACCACGCCCTTGGCTTGGTCCATTTCGATGGCTGCGACCTCCGCGTCCCTGTGTCCGTCCACGTCCGGAGTTCTGGTTCCTCATCAGGAGCTGGACTTGCTCCGTCAGTTTCTGGACGTCATTCCTCAGACTGGAGATTTCTCCCGTTGACTCTACAGGAGAGGCAACCCCTTCGTCCCGCGAGACCTGGCGAATGGCTGGTTCCTGAGCCACCACAGGTTGAGGGGTGATAACTTTCCTCACCTGAATGTACTGTTCCGCCATTTGAACAGCATTACGTATGGTGTCGGGGCTGTTGGTCAGCAGATGCAACTGGAGCTGTGCATCCCCGACCCCCCGCATAAATTGCTCCTTGGCCATGGTGTTGCGGTGCTCGTCCGGGAAATCCTGAAATGCAGTAGCCGCCTTACGGAGAACCCGTAACTCGAAAGCTGTAACCACCTCGCCCTCGTCACGACAGAGAGTCATGAACTCTTGGCGTCTCACCAAGGCGTGCTCATCCGGATCCAGCCTCTCTTTGAGTGCTTGACGCGTCAGCACGTAATCAAGCTTTGTAGCGGCGGGCAGGCTGTCGTATGTCATAAACGCCCTACCGGCTAGATACAGGGGGAGGGTCGTATCATGACGACGTGGTACCCCCCCTGCGGCGTCCGCTGCGGCCGCTGGTACGAACAGTTCAAATCTCTTGAACCATAGGGTGAAGTCCTCGTCAGGCTCACCAGAAAATTCCCTCAACTTCGGTCGTGCTGCTGCCATCCTGACCTATAGAATCAACTACTTAAAACTGAACAACACCAATATGAGTGATATTACAAATTATTGAGTTACCAACATACACAATACTGTAACTCACAGGTAAACCCTTGATAATTCGGCAATTTACAGGGAACCCCTTGATAAATTACAAACAACATGTACGACCGCAGTACATCTTAACAGAGAGGAACAGCAATACGCAAGATCTCTGCTGCCCACGCGTCGGCAGTTTCCTGGGTTGGGTGGATCCCGTCCGACTGGTTCAGCCTAGCTATACGAGCGTACTGAAAAATGTCGCTGTGCTGGACTACTCGGTATCGTGACACCCTCGCATCGATGTCCGGTGTAGTCACACCACGGATCCTATTGTCCTGACGGATCTCACGATTCGCCCCTAAAAAGGCACGAACATCTCCGGTGTTCAGGTTAAACCGAGAAGGAATGGTACAAAACGTGATCTGGTTCAGAGTGTTATGTTCGGCTACCCATGTAGCTAACTGTTGTCGGTGCTCCCGGTAGTAGGTGTTAATGCCAGCTGCATGCACACCTGCCTCTTCATGAGTAAAGTCGGTCTCGGGCCCGCGAGTATAGTCTCGATACTCAAAAATATCGTTCGAGCCAGCGCAGACGACGATCACAAATGGTCCCGGTCGGTAACGTAAATACCGTCGAGCGTTGGCCGCCACACGACTGATGCCGGCACCACCGTCCACATCCACTGTCCGGACTAGGGTATTGTGGGTTAGCACCGTTTCCGCCTTTCTTAGCAGCGAATCGCTGAACACAAGGATCCCACGAGCCTGGGACCCCTCTACTAAACGCTGGTCCTCTTGATCCGAGTCGGAATCAGACACGACGGGCTGCTCCCTCTCCCTGAATCGCGCACGCGGCATACTGTTTGAGTGGCAACCCCACAACAGACAGCTGCAAAACCGAATGGAAAAACATTTTAAAGTTTCAGGCAAAATTCGTGAAATATAGATTAATTTACACACGGCGTGCCATAGAAAACACGTGTCGCGCAATGGTTTAGCGAGTGACGTCACCAATCAGATCACAACACGCCCCCGAGTCATAAAACCTGCAATAAACTTGTTATTACAGTTTTAACTGGCAATCAAGTAGCATAACCTGGGAAACCCTAGTGTTAGCTACCAATAAAAACCTTTGTTCGGTGCTGACATCGTTCCTTCGTCACACAAAACGGCGCAGAAATTCCCGTCCATTCATCGCCGATCAGAACCAAAGAACATGGCGGTTCCGTTTTCCTGAACAGCTGAATGGATCGATTGAGTGCTCACAAATTCGGGTCAAATTCCTTTGTAACAAATCGGAATTGGTCCCACACCGGGCGCCACTGTGAAAGCTGGTTATCTACGCCTTCCTTTAACACTCACATGAACGACGATGGACAAGTAATTTCTGGTAAAACGGGCTTTATTGGGCACTTAGCCGCACACCGCTTCTGCATGGAACGAACGCACGCCGGAGAGACACCTCTCCTTGCGCATGCGCTTCACCTCATCACCATCCAACCCTATCCTATGGGGCGCCCGGTCGGTCTTTTAATCCGCCGTCACACATTTCAATGTTTATAGCACTGGTGAAATTGCACTGAATACAGTTGGACTCTAAGTGAAATAGTCTGCATCGACGTGACAGGACATGCACACAAAAGACGGGGTTCAAACGGCAAAGTCCTAATACTTAGCAACCTAATGCAGACAGGAGCGTCGGAATAACAACCGCATTGCGTCCGCAAGAATGACGAAAACTTGCGTGACGACTCAGCAAAATTTCCTCCTGTGTTTTACCACGGACCATTTACACATTTGTAAATGGCCCGTGGTTTAGGGTTGATTTTCACTGGGCACCCGAACGATTCGAATGCCGAAACAATTTGCAAAGTCCAACATCCGGAGAAGTTTTTCTCTGAATGTGTCGCGACAATGCCGTTTGTGCGTAGTTCTCATAACGTATGTGCGAATGTGTGTAGCGTTGCTGAACTATGGCCAGTCCACATACACGAAGAACAATCATGCGAATAAAATGCAAACACGGATGTTGCACGAATCCCGGGCAACATTCGTGCGAGCATTTCGCGACACACGCGAACATTTCGCGCAAATTTCTTGAATAATGAACGTCGTGCGACATTCATACATTATGTCGCGAGATTATCTTGCTAGGGGCGATCATTTCTCGAGCTATTCACGAACTGTTCGCGTACTTCTTGAGAACAGGTGACTTCGCCAAAGAAGAATCGGATCGCACGAACTTGCTGCTTTCGCGAGACATGCGCGAGACATTCTCCAAACAGTTGGAATCTGTTTGGTGTTTCACGAAGAATTTGCGAACATCACGCACGTCGTGAGTAGGTCGTGTGCACATGACGAAGCTTTTTAGACATTTTCGAGGGCAAATCACAAGCAAATCACAACCCGGGATGCTGGAAACGTTCGCAAGAAATCTCAAACTTTTTGAAATTCCCGCTGAACTAAAAACGACTCCCGCGAACAATAATTGACGGCGCTTTCGAACCCCCGCGCATGTTTGGCGAACGTTTGGAACCCAAAATACGAATGTTAGACTTGCCATTTTTTCGGCATTCGCCTCGTTCGGGAATCGTTCGCGCGCCCCGTGAAAACCCACCGTTTATGTTCCAACACCGTCAGTTAAAGTCGCCTCCAAAAAGAGGTTTCTTTGTCGATCCAAGGAAAAGATCAGAATTTTGAGCGAGGCATCGTGAACATAACAAAAATACCGACCAATGTTCGAATGCTTCGAGAGTACGTACGTACGTTAATGTTAACATGCGTTAGTAATGAAACAAACTTCGTTTTCTAAAATCATTTATCTTGTAGCCAGTTCGCGCCGGAATTATTTTAACATCGCCGAGCCGACGGACGGGATTATTTTTAACGAAACTCGATCCGAAGCGTGTTCAGGCTGATAGTGCCGGGAAGCACACCCACGCATTTCCGGCCTTGCGCGCTGCTGACATACATTTCCGAACTTGAACTTGTGTTTATGCGTCATCCGTTTTGAATTTGGGGGAATTTTTGCGTTTATATACGTCATCCGGCGCGAACTGGTTAATTGTATTTAATACCATGGTATAACAAAATAATTGTTGTCCGCTGTGATGTGGTCCATGGTTTCATGTACACCCGGGGGGGGGGGGGGGGGAATGGCCCCGAGGGTGTACAAAACCCATGGAACACATCACAGCGGACAATAATGTATACTGATGGGAGGATTTCCACCGTCTGGAAATTTTTAATGGTCGTAATCGGGACGGGCACGTAGATCGGCTCTGTGTGGCTGGGGCTTATTTACCTGTATTTTCGTTGTCGGGTTTGTGACTTTTGGACCAAGCTTGGCGTAGCTGAGGTGGCATCCGATCCCGAGGCAACACCGCAACACTTGCTGACCAACTGGTGGTTAGCTGCGAGCACGGATAGGAACGCCGTTTTCCTGGACTTCCTGACCGTCTTTGTTCTAGTGACCATCTTATCCCGTGAGTGGTCATAGACGACCCTAGCTGCCCTGGCGGCATCTTCCCAATCTGCATACGTCTTTAACACCATGATGGCTTGTTGGATTCTTTGTGCTTACTTCAAAAAGAAAATATACCCAGTTATTTAAATAATTGTATAATTCATTCAAATTCCACAGAAAGGTTATGAAACTTTGTCAAACGACGCTGGGCTCTACTTTTTAATTTAGATTTTGATTTTACACCAAATCATTTCATATTTGGCCCAGCGTATTCGCCCTTAGGCTAGTCTAAAGCATATACACACATTATTATGTCACGATTTTAACGACGATAGCCCACGATTCACAAAATCTGGGTGATTTGTCGCCATACTCGTAGCGGCATCTTGGTGAATCCCGCCGACGAGTCCTGATGGATTTTGGTTGGTCGGCAAACTCCCCCGGTTTCGAACGGTTCAAAACTGGTGCAATGATTTCTTTCAAACTGAAGGGCAGTCGCAGTGCGATCGTAACTTAATCGCGCAAAGTCGTAGCGCCATTTTGTATAGGCATATGTGGCCTTACGTGTCCCATCGTGGTTTACTTTTACATGTATCACGAATCACTACGAATATCCATGACTGTTCCACGATGTTCTACGATTTGTCCCAACCAGTCCTGACGTTCTAGAACCGTAGTACACCGTAATTGATTATCTGCAAGTAATGTTGTCCAAAATCCGTTAAACGAGAATACGGCGATAGGTGTTTTTTTCAGATGGGTTCGGGGTGTTTAGGATATGGGTTTGGTGTCAGCTGGGGTTTATTATGTACATGTATGTGTTTTTGTAATGACTGGGGTAACCTTTTTTCATGTTTCAGGATGAATAAATGAATTGTAATTGTACTTGTAACTACCAACCATTGGTAATTGCTTGAATTATCATGAATGGTTGGATTTGAGGAGGGGGGGGGGGGGGGGGGGGGGGGGGGTTGTATTTTATAGTAAATATCGTTTAACTAACCTGTCCGAAGTTTTACAATCATAAATGCCGAGAAAAGCACAACAAACGGCGTTTGTTTTCAACCGGCGTCGAGCAGTTATTCTTATGTAGTTGTGTTTTGTGTTTTGTCTTGATCGCCGTCCGGCGATCGTGAATTTTTCTTTATAAAAATATATTTTTCTGAATAATTAAAGGATATCTAGCGCAATCATTTTGCTGGATGCCTAGAATCATTATTTATTTTCAGATGAGTAAGATATTTCCTGATAATTCAGTAGTACCTTTTTTCGATATCTGCAAATGGTGTATTCTACCTTTAAATGAATAAAAGCAACTTGACATCCTATTTCTATAATGTCATTTTAGGCAAATATTGGGCGGGTTCGTCTAGCTCAACCGAAACGACACGGTAAAGTCAGTCGGGTTAGACACGCTGGTAAAGTCTACATAAATGGAGATCAATGGCTATAGTCCGTCGGGGTAGACACGGGCTAGCCACGAGAGCCCGCTAAGCGAACGCGCACCGTTATGCGAGTCATTACGATTCTCACGTGATACCGTAGCCGCAGCCATAGCCATCGACAAACCTCATTTTTGGAATGAAGCTTACCTTCAAATTTACCACGTTCCGGTTAACCGAAACAAGCAAAATACTATAATAACAGCTTCTATGAAGTCCCAACGGGCTCAGTTAATAATATTTGAACTTTTGAGCAAACTTGAAGTAATATCCGCAGCCCAGTCGCCATATTTTCCCCGTCGCTTGGAATGAACAACGCATGCGTGTGACGTATTCCACCAGTGACTGCTCCCCGAACATGTGGAGGCTGACCTGGTTGACCCCCCCCCCCCCCACCCCCAGTATGACGTCAGAGCTTACGACAGGGGTAACCCGTGTTGACTCGGGTGAGCTAAACGAACGCACCAACTGTTAGTTTAGAGGTTTTCTGTTAAAATTCCGAACCCATCATTAAAAGTGTTTTGTTTGTACTGTCATACTAGTAAAACAATGAATCTCTAAAGAAAAGAACATTTACAATAGCAACATATCCAAACCTCTGGCGAGTTTTGATGATGAATAAAACATTAATTAAGGTACCGTATCTTTCTTAAATTACATCACAATTTTACTCATGAATAGGCCTATGCATTTAAATTTTTTATAAAAATTTGCATAAAAATGTAGCAGTACGCCATTTAAGGAAGTCCCTTAAATGATTAGATTGAAGTACACCAAGGCAACGCAAGACAAACAGAAATAATGACTGAAAACTGGAGTCAAATTGTACTTGATTTAGAACTTCTTTCACAAAGACTTGACTTCTGACACCATTCTCAATTAAGGCTCACAAAGCTATTTTCAAATTATAAATTCTGCACAATGAATTGCAATCACCATATTAAAGTTCTATAATAAAGTCCAGGTCTAGTTTTATAAAATAAAGACACAATTCTTCTAATCTAAGTTTCTAAAGTTGCAGGTTTAGTTCTAAGATTAGTTCAAAAACCAAAGTTCTATGACATTATGTTAAAGAGTTAAATTTAGTTCCTTGAAGTTCCCCGAACGCCAGGTCGGTGCACGTCTGTGTGGACTTGGACTCCCAGATTACACCTAATATACCGTGTTTGAGGCAAAAATCAAAACGCAAGTGTAAAACATAAAACGGCCGAACAAAAACCCGACATGAAACAGTGGTGTGCATTGCAGTTACCAACATGCGTTTTGCCCGTCAAACTTCTGGCATTCTATTCTAATCCCGATCTAAATTCACCTCAAAAAAACCTCCTTTTATCAACATGATATAAACTAAAAACTTGACCAGAAGTAGCAGGGAAAGTGCTATTATAATATGACAATGCACAGAAAATACAATATTTATTATTTCCAAGCTAAAATGTTACTTTTAGAACAGCTCTATCCAAACGATACCTACACTTTCGTGTGCAAACAGAAAAAGGATGATTTCGCGCGTGCAGTATACAACCAATGGAGATCAATGTATACAACACTACATGTACCGCATTGGCTGAAGGCGTTTGTATACATTTATTTACACAATGTTGGGCAGTGTGCCAATTGTACGGTGCCTCCTAAATGACGCTTCCCTACAACAAAAAACCGCAAAAAAGCTTTTAAAAATGCCCTTGAACATGAGAACATGACAGTACAAAATAACGTTAAATGGACTAAGAGGTGCATATTCAAGGATTGCTTTAAAAAGAATAACATTAGTTAGGCGAAATAAAGGAATGTGCTTAAAACGCCTATGTGTACGTGTGCAAAGGACATAAGGTGCCAAACACGTATAGTTCATTTTCTTGGATAGGTACTTCCCCGCGCCTTGCAATCGAAATGGATGTGCAACAAACATAGATTGGTACTATTTCTTTACACTATATAGCTATAGTGCCATTTAATTTGGAAAAGTATGACTGTAATTATTTTGCCACACGGTTGATTGACTCGGCACTATAGGCGTGTTGGACAGGACCCAATTTCTTGGCTCTGCTTACCGTTAGCGAAAAATATGTGCTTACTGTAGCAGAAATTTCCGTGCTTACGGTAAGCCGTTATTCACGCGTTAGCGGGGAATTGTGGCTCATGCGCATGCTATAGCTAATTTCTCTGCTCGAGCGGTTTAGCACAAAATGCCGTTTGTCTGCGCGGAATTATGAGGTTTAGGCAAGAAATTGAGGCTGGTTGTTTCACGTGCCAGTCTATTTTCTTGTGTTGCACGTTTTGAAGGGATTCTCATACACAGTATTTAGATTTCCAAATTATTGGGCTAGTGGTGTCATACCATGGGAGAATAACAACACATACAGGCCCTATACAGGCATACAATACACAACTGTGAACACACATTGCTGTCTATACTAAGCCATTTTAAAATAATTGCATGCATGTGCTGCGAGTGACTGGTATTATGTTCGGTTTTTTTTCTCCATATTTTCCATTTCTCGCTATTTTAGTGAGGTATATTACGAGGCTATATATATAAATCTCTCCAAAATTCATACTTGCACATCAGATAGGCCTATGGATTGGCTTGGTCTCAACCGTTCTAGCCCTGGCCCTGGCGCCCTCCCGATACCCAAACATGTGTACATGTACTACATAGTATTATTTTATTAGTGAACTAGTATAGATACAACCCCATGACTTACCTATAGTCTCGCTGTGGGAACTGTTTTTGAAGACGACACGAATAACCATTCGATCGACAAAAATGGCGCGATGATCAAAGTTCACACTATTTCCTGGTTCAGTCAGTTCTACCATGAAGGAATAACTTAAGCAAAGCTGCTAAACCAGTCCACCGAAAATGAAGGAACAAGCGCGCACGACGTTTGTACATCACATGACTTAATCAGCTCACTATCAGTGCGTGCTTTGCTCGGTCCCCCACCGCCGTGACGGTGGCGCGGGAAAACGCTGATAAAGCTTCACATATTTATGTGAAGGAAACGCACAGCATTGTGGTTACTGTACCATGACCTTTCGAATTGCACTTAGCGTAGCTGAACCGCGGAACTGGTGACCTCCAGTTCACAGTTTACACACAAATGTATCCATTCAAAGCGCATCAGCGTAGACCCAGCGCCCAGTATTAAAATAAAATTCCCAGTTTTCATGTATTTGTCATATCACTGGCGGAGGAATTTCGTGGGACAAATTAATCGAGCTGTCATAGTAGTCTTGACTCAAGTCACGAAATCGGTTTTTTTACGTTGCAATTTTAATTACTTGCTCGGTATGTACTTATTGTGACGCTAGTCTGACTAGGTCGACAGCTTCTTATTTAAATTAGCTAATTTCCCCATGGCTCTTATAATTTCTGATATATACGCCTGCATAAGTTTGGAAGGGAAACACAACAGCCGCATATAAGCTACAGCTAACGGAGTGTACATTCAAGCCGTGGAGCAAAAAACTAGAAGGCACGAGTGGATTTTTCATGACCCAGACATTTGAACCCGGAAACGAAAATGAAAAAAGAAAAAAAAGCTAACAAAAGTAACAAAAGACACAAACAAACAGGGCATGAACTTTACTGTACAAAATAAACACAAATTCCATTGTGCAATATTTATGTACAATATGTATGTACAAGCAGAAACAATTTACCACAATACGTATGTTGGTTTTCCCAATCATTTCGTAACCCTTGTGTCGTCAAATAAATTATCTATAACGACACCTTCATTTCGTCCCCAAACACCGCCGAACTCAACTCTTAATTTCAATGTCAATTTCAAAAGGCTACCAATGAAATTTCATTTACGGCAACACTGGAGTGTAAATCAAATTTGTAGCATTCTAAATTTGTGAAATTCGTCTCGTCGGGCGACAGGCGTTGAATCGAAAAGGAAAAATTGTTTTGACATTTAAACAAACAGTCGTTTAAATTCATTTTATATCTAGAATTAGAATGACAAGTTCAACGCCGATCACCCCATCAGATGAATTTCACGAATTTAGCACTAATCAGAATGCTACAAATTGTAGGCCTAATTATACTTTTTTTGAAATTGAAATTGAGAATTGAGCTCGGAGACGAAATTAACGGAAGTATGTGAATATAAGTGTTAAAATAAATGGGAAAACTATGATGAATAAACGGGTAATAAGAAAAAAATAAGACATAAGTAGATAAAAACAAATAATAAACAAGTTAGAATTAGCATAAATTCAAGGCATGCAAAAGAAAAGAAACAATTGTATGCAAATAACATAAGTAAACAAACAGAAATGATTAAGCACGAATAGGCTTACCGGGTCACATGATATCACAAAACAAATACAACCGATTACTGGTACAATTGTGTGTGTATAACTTAAGCAGGCAACAAATAAATAGTGAACGTCAAAGCAAACAATCTGCATAATTTGCATAGTTAGAAATCTGCATAATTTAAACAGCGTGTACTTAACAGACCAAACCTTTTATGTATATACATGTATAAATAGGCAAAACATTACCGGAGCACAAATAAACCAAAAATAACCGAAACAGGCTCAAGCACTGATGAAATGCAAGCCAGACCAAAAACCTAAAATAATAACAAATCTTTGATAAAATAAACAAACAGATGAAGAAAAAGTTACAAAAATAAAAAAAGAACCTATGATCTCTATGCTATGACCAATCAAAATTAACAATCCATACAAACCAAGCACCCCCCCCCCCCCCCCAAACCAAAAAATATTAAAAAATAAATAAATATATGCTAAGGAAAGTGCTCGTGGACAAGACATGAATTTATGACTTGTATAGAAGTCGGCGAGTATATCCCCACCGCTTCTACGCCATTTGCATGCATATAGCGGAATTTCTTGCCTGCCTTGCGCTTTTATTGGCCTTATCTTCCCATCGACGCTTGTTTGGAAGATCTCATCTCGTTAAGTCATCAACACAGAAATATAGTTTATCAGACAGTGCTTGGCAAGGACTGTGACTTTGTCCTGCTGGTAACAATTTATTTAATCAGTATTGCTGAGAGTTGCCTGGAAGTTTGGAGCCATCGCGATGAGCCATCTTCTATAGCTTAACATCAGGAATGCAGTGGTGTCCCTCAGTATAGAGAGCTGCATGCAGTCTTTGTCCGTCTACTGGGGCAGACTAATAACACGGAGGTTATTGCGTCTGCTGAAACGCTCCAATTTGTTGAGCTCCTCTGCATGGCTGAATTAGCTGTTGGTTGATTTGTCCAAGTATTTGAATGTGATCTTTCAACTTCCTAACTCGTTTCTCTAATTCAGAGATTCGACGACTGTCGAATCCAATGGAATTATACCCCAGTTGTTGGATTCGTCGGTTTACGAATCTCAGCTAAAGTCTCAATAACGAAACGTTTGAAGTCGCCATCATCTATATCAGCCAACAATTATGCTATTACGAGTCGGCCACCCTGGGCTCAGAGGTCCTGCTGTTTGATGGTTTTACCGACGATTGGGTACCAGACTCACTACCGTTGCAAACTTCAGACGAAGATTGTACCACTCGTTAATTTTCTGTTCCCATATTTTGGGATGTTAGCAAGTCTCTGGGGAGGGGGTTTAAGTGGCCAACGATGCATGACAACCAAGGGCTAAACGCTGGTTTGAAGGTTGGAAAGTTGGGGAAAATGATGGTGCTATGGGATTACCTTAAAGTAAATAATAGTGCAGAGGGCAGACTACCCCCCAGAAAAAAAATCACAACGTTTACTTTTTACAAATGCGTTCCCACACATCGCAGAAAAGGCAATGTCTTGGCGACAGTAGATGCTATAACTGGAATGCCTTCTCGATCAACATCTTGCATTGTCACAGTTATAAACAATTTGTCCAATTTATAAACGTGTGCGATGGATTATGGAGTGTGTCCTTTATTGTATCTTATAGCTGTGCTGCAGAAGAAAAACCATTAAACATCTTCCTAAAGCCTCTGCAAATGTGTTACAATGCACGAGAAATGTACGATGCACTGGAAGCAACAATCCTATGCATCACATACACAAGGCCTTCTGCAACCTACTTGATCGTTGCGCAGTTCTAGGCGACATACAGAACAGCAAGTCACAAACAACCCCTCGCCTCAATATCAATAAACTCGATTTTGAGATTCTCTCTCAGAATATCGTAGGGATTGACAAACCTGTGAAATGTATGCCTACTAATAAATGTAATATATCCCCATATATTAACCGGGTAAGGCTTAAACAAAACACAGAGAGAGTGTGTGTAGATATATCCAAACCCTCCATGCATCATTTTCGTAAACTCGGTAGAGAAAATTCAATGGCTACACTTTCTCAGTAACTCACAAACCAATTTGGTGAATAAGAACACCATGATACATCGAGGTCAACACAAGAGACTGTGGAACGATATATCCAACTTTAATAATCGAACACAAAATTGCACACATCGGTTTCCAAAGCTCTAGGAAGATTACCGGAGACAATCTGGCTGATGAGGTTTATATCAGTACACGTGTTGGCAAGCCACAGGGACCCCAGCTTTGGCAAACACCGCAGGTGCAGAGTGAGGTTCTTAACTGCCTCTGGACTCAGGGCATTCCCAGTGAGACTGAGCTCCTGCAGTTCGTGTCCGTTGGGTATGATGCCAATCAGATCTTTGATGTCGCCATCACCCAAGTTGCAGTCACAAAGCATAAGCTGCGTCAGAGCTGGGGTAAAGAGACTCGCCAAATACCTCACCTTACCTTGCAGGTTGTTGTTACTCAACACAAGGCAAACCAACTTGCACCCTTTCAGTGCACCAACCAGACACTTGATATCGCGGTGGTATCGGCCAAAATTTGACCCTTTCAAGATCAGGCCCAAAGCATCACACATCTTGGACATGCGGCTAATACAAGCGGAAAGAAACTCCATGTCACACCGAATATGACCAGGAATCTCAAGGGCCAGAACAAGGCGACCCACTTTGTCGACTTTTAGCGCTTTCTCAAACTGTGTTAGATGCTTCTTCCACTCTTCAGTTATTCTGTACCGACACTCGATCTGGCCGATTGACTTCATGTTGCCCCTTTGCAGACATTTCCCCAATACACGGAAATCTTCACCAGAGGTCACTTTGATGCGCATCTGGCTCACGCTTACCGGTGAGCGAACGCATTCAAGATAGTAAGCGAATGCCTTCAAGTCCTCTGATGTCTCACATTTGACATTTGTATGGGGATTCAGTTTGCTAGCCAACACCTCCGAGCCCGACTCCAGAAGCAACAAGCGTGCTAATCTGTACAGGTCGAATTCGTCACTACGAATCTTCAGCACGTGTTCAATGATAAGTCGAGCAGCGTTCGGTGATCTACCGCAACAGAAGCGCAACATGTACTCCAGACTGAACACATTTTCAGCGACAACATCTCTCAGATTCCGTTTGAAGCTGTCCTTGTCTAAACCCAAGAGATTTCCCATGAAGTGTGCTGCACAGTACTCCTGGACCGACTTATGAATAAATCTGACCACCATCCTCACTTCCAAGCCGCTTGTGCACTTCTCCTCTATCAAGAAACCAAATCGGCAAGCGGCCTCATATATCTTACAATCGTCGAACTTGTCACGCGAGAAAATCAATGTTCCACCATTCGGTTGAAGTAACCCATTCAGGGCAATCCCGCCTAAGCCGTATAGAATTGACATGAGCTCTTGAAGCTGCCGGTTCTTTTGGTCTTCCGTACTTCGACCCATGACGAGGATCATGGCAAACTGGTTGTAAAGATCAGTTAACCTGTCGGGCATTGATCCAAGACTCTCCCAAATGATGCACAGCATAAGTGTGATGATTGGAATCTGTGCTATGCTTTTCAGAGAGGGAGATGTGGTCAACTGAGCAATCAGCGCCTCTGCCTTTTCGACGTCATCCCTGAAGAAGTTGACAATGAATTTGTTGGCGTTCTTTTGGCTGAATCCCCTTGTCTGAACAAGAGCATAGTGCGGGTACGCACTAAGAACATGATCGACCATATGGGGTCGTGTTGTCACCAAGACCCAACTCCGGACCAATACTCTGTTCTCCAGCACATCTTTGATGCTGTACAGCCCTTCAGAGGAGTTGAGAACTCTCGAGGGTATCTCATCCAAACCGTCTAACAAGATTGCAACATCCTCCTCGTGCTTATCAATCACCTCCTTCAAGCTCAGTGGTGTCAGTGTTGTGTTTTTGGGCAGGATCTGCTTGAAGATTGCATCTATGAGACATCCTGTCTCCACCATTTGGTTCAACCTCAAAGGGATCACTATCTTGAATTTAGAAAGCGGCAATGCTGATGTGGTAATCAAGGTATTTGCAACGTTCTTTATCAGGGTGGTTTTGCCGCAACCAGCCCCTCCCGAAAGAAGAAATCGGTTTATCGGCACATTCCCAGTCCCGATTAACCCGAAAAACTCTTCCCATGTTATAGGTTGCATCGTTTCTAACCCACTAACTCGTAATACCCCCCTCGACTTTTTGAGAGTGTGGCCAGACATTTGTTTTCCACCGTTTACCAACATCAGTTCTAGTTGCTGATATAACTCCTCCATAGCCACTGTTTTCGATGTAACGTGAGGATGCAATGGAATGCTGCTGGCGGTTTCCTTGATGAAGTATCTCACCTCCTCCTGGACAATCTTTAACAAAGCTGCAGTATCATTGGTAGTGATTCCTGAAAAAGAGGTCAAAAGAGGAGGTTCGTATAGGTGTGAATTCCAGGGGATGATGTTGGACTAGCACACCCCCCTATCTCTGCACATTGAACGCAGCAAATCCTATGGCAGATTCGCTATCGATTAAAGATGTTCAACAGGGTAACACAATTACATTGATCACAATTCGTCTTTAGTTTATTATTAGCAGTACCTTGCACTTTCTGAGAAAGATCCACTCTGCCAATCTCCTCTAGCGCCGAAAACAACCTCCTACAAGCTTCGCCAGGACGAGACTGTTTCCTACGCCATGCATTAAGCATGGCAAAGATTTGGTTGGCCGTCTGAAGGTGGTGGTCGCTCTTAAAGTGGGAGACTTCTCCGCAACTAAAGCCGAGGACAGTAGCCAAATGCTCCCATTCGGGTCCCAGGTCGTTGGCAAACATACGAAGTTTCAAATCCCAGATTCCTTAAAAATAACCGGAAAACAATCCAGTAGCCCGCTAGCTCTCTTAGGCGACTCAAATCCAACAATAAACTACAGAAAGAATGTTCAATGCAGTATCCCGCAGCCACTTCAGGGTGTACAAAGTCTATTATTTGTATTAAGAGTCAATAACATTTTCGAAGTGTTTTCTAACGAAACATTTAAAGTGTGTTTCGGTCCCAGAATTATGTTTTTTCCAACATTTTTTTCACAGAATGACCTTCATTGAGATGATCATTTTATGATGAAAAAAGTAGCGTCAGGTTGCAACTTCCTTGTTTTTCTAAACTCCTCGAACGGCTCGTTTACAAACGCCTGTCTAAATACCTTTTTTTTAAATTCAACATTCTCTTTGACAATCTGTTTTGCTTTTATAGCAATCACTCTACCGACAAGGCTCTTATTCACTTCACTGTTTAAATATGTGCCAAGCATTTTGAGCAATTCAGTGTACCTAATGTTATTCAAATTTAACTTGCGAATGGCTTATTAAAATACATGCCGCTTGCCACACGGATGGTAATGAAAAAAGACGCTAATGTGTTTACGCAAGAGTAACAAATAAAAACAATTTCACTTACGAGATTCAGTTTCTTTGAGTTCCACATCCTCGGGGTTGGATTCGCTTTTTGTCTCTTGCTCTGTTTAAACAATGCATAAAGTAAAATACAGGTTTATTTGGTTTGAAGCACGGGATGTAAGCCTGTGCTACGCATACGAGAAGAGGCGTTATAAGGCCAAGTACACGGGATGTAGCGAGGCACGGTAAACCCTCGTTTCGCCCTCGCTCGATCGTTACCCGCATATTTTTCGCGAGTTTTTAGCGAGGGCGCTTTTGCTCGTTTATACTCGAGACTGCTACGGGGGCCCGCGCTCGTTTGTTGAATTATACCTATGGGCTGTACTGTAGCCAATTACAGTAATAAATTATTGGGGTAATTATTAATCTAATAAAAAATCTGTGGCATACTGCGTAAGTCTACCAAGTTTGGTGTCACTGGGCATATTACCCTGAAAAGAGTTGAGGATCAACTGACCAAGTATGACTGAAGAGCAAGACGTTTTTGTCGTGGCCGACGACGCTGGCGTGGCCGACGACGCTGGCGTGGCCGGCGACGCTCGCGTGGCCGGCGACGCTCGTGTGGCTGTCGACAAAGCTGGTGTGGCTGTCGACGACGCTGGCGTGACCGGCGACGCTGGCGTGGCCGGCGACGCTGGCGTGGCCGGCGACGCTGGCGTGACCGGCGACGCTGGCGTGACCGTCGACGCTGGCGTGGCCGGCGACGCTCGTGTGGCCGGCGACGCTCGTGTGGCCGGCGACGCTCGTGTGGCCGGCGACGCTCGTGTGGCCGGCGACGCTCGTGTGGCCGGCGACGCTCGTGTGGCCAGCGACGCTCGTGTGGCCGGCGACGCTCGTGTGGCCGGCGACGCTCGTGTGGTCGGCGACGCTGGTGTGGCTGTCGACAAAGCTGGAGTGGCTGTCGACGACGCTGGCGTGGCCGGCGACGCTCGTGTGGCCGGCGACGCTCGTGTGGCCGGCGACGCTCGTGTGGCCGGCGACGCTCGTGTGGCCGGCGACGCTCGTGTGGCCGGCGACGCTCGTGTGGCCGACGACGCTCTTGTGGCCGGCGACGCTCGTGTGGTCGGCGACGCTGGTGTGGCTGTCGACAAAGCTGGAGTGGCTGTCGACGACGCTGGCGTGGCCGGCGACGCTCGTGTGGCCGGCGACGCTCGTGTGGCCGGCGACGCTGGTGTGGCTGTCGACAAAGCTGGTTTGGCTGTCGACGACGATGGCGTGGCCGGCGACGCTGGCGTGGCCGGCGACGCTGGCGTGGCCGGCGACGCTCGTGTGGCCGGCGACGCTGGTGTGGCTGTCGACAAAGCTGGTTTGGCTGTCGACGACGATGGCGTGGCCGGCGACGCTGGCGTGGCCGGCGACGCTGGCGTGGCCAGCGACGCTCGTGTGGCCGGCGACGCTCGTGTGGCTGGCGACGCTGGTGTGGCTGTCGACAAAGCTGGTGTGGCTGTCGACGACGCTGACGTGGCCGGCGACGCTGACGTGGCCGGCGACGCTGGCGTGGCCGGCGACGCTCGTGTGGCCGGCGACGCTGGTGTGGCTGTCGACAAAGCTGGTGTGGCTGTCGATGCTGGCGTGGCCGGCGACGCTCGTGTGGCCGGCGACGCTGGTGTGGCTGTCGACAAAGCTGGTGTGGCTGTCGACGACGCTGGCGTGGCTGACGACGACGCTGGCGTGGCTGACGACGACGCTGACGTCCCCACAAAATCTATAAAAATAACAACAAAAATGGTTGTGGATCATAGAGCTATATTAAATTACTAAAGCGCTAACTCTTCACGCGCGGAAATACTTCGAATCCATTCTGCACGCAGACATTTTGAATTCATGTGCGTGTTGTAGAACATAATACAAATAGATGGATTTAATTTAAAAAGTGTACTCTAAATGCAACGCGTGTGCAAGTAGGACAGACGCAAACAACTTTACGGGCGTCATGTCAGTTTAAAAAGTCACGGCAAAATCAACTGCAGCGCGCGAATACTTACCTAACTCCACTGATGTTGAGTCTTCATCTTCTTCAGTCCTCAAAACACTTCCTATGTGACAATAGAACAATAGAAATTCATTGGCATATCTCGAAGTAACACTTGAAATGCATGTAATTGTACAGTGATATCTCTTTGAGATAGTTGTTGAATGTTTAAGCTATAGGCTATGGACTATAGACCAGAAAGCAAGAAGCAGCGTGCATGCGTGGTTTCCATATTGACCGCGCAGACAGTACGCAGACCCATCGCCACAGTTGAACCGGGTAAAACTTTGCCGATCGTCTGCAAGGCAGTGTGTTCTAGCATACACACCTAGTTGTGTGGACAGGGTCACTTTTGTTTGGGAAAAAGTTGACCGAGTTTTGGGGACATTTTCGTGTCCGCATAACATTTTGGGTCTCCAGTAAAGGCGTCTAGAGGTAGAATTGGGTTAAGGTATAATGACAGAAAATAGAGAACAAGACAAATTGATGCGTTGTCGATAACACTTCAACATGAAATGTTTTTATGTCTGCCTTGCAGTCCCGTTTTCGGTTTACTTTGCGTTTCTTTACGCCGACATGGAAACTAGGCTTAACTGATTATAGACTGGCAAAATAAAACGTGATTTACCCATTTCCATAGAAGATTCATCCTGGGGTTTATTGTTTTGTCCATGAACTGTAATGATAAAAGTAATACATTTTGAGAAAATATATTTATTCAGGTAATGTATAGTGTTTGTGATTCAACTGGTTTTTGCTCAGCATAAAAAGCACATGAATTTGTTGCCGGTAACCTGTTTTTACCCAGCAAGACTTTTTGTGCTTAGCAATATTTTTGTGCTTAGCACTTCCCAACAAATTGGTCCCTAGTCGCAGCTGCGGCAGTATTAGGGACTTTTCGATTTGCACGTTCACACGTGGACTGCGACGTATGCGGTCCCAAGTAGACTGCGACGTATGCGGGCACGCTGAATGTTGTTATTGCCTTTTCGATTTCACACTACTTGAAGTTGTAGAAATGCTTGTACAGCAACTCATAGTCAAATTATTTTTCACAATTATTTTCTTTATTTTGTATGTGAAGGTTCAGGAAGGATGATCCAATTTCGGTGCATAGGACTGTACTCGATAATTATGCTGCAACAAATTGGCGATGCATAAATAAAATGCGTTCATTTTATGGATTATTCTACAAGAATTTTTATTTAAGGGAAATTACAGACAAGAAAATGTGTTAATTTTAGCGAACTTACGCTTCCACCACTCTCTGCTTGAAGAATCAAGTCAATCGGGTCCATTTTGTAACTTCAAATGTGGTGTTTCTTTCCTGATGTGGTGTTTCGTTTCTACAAAATAGTGATATGCACACTATGTCGTCACAGTTTTCCAACGACGGCAAAACAAGGTTGAACGCGTTCGAGAATTCTGCTACGAACGCGTTCGAGAATTCTGCTACGAACGACGAGTTCGTCGATGCGCATGCGCACTGCTTCACAAATGACCGCATACGTCGCAGTCTACTAGTAAACGTGCAAATCGAAAAGTCCCAGTGATATGCACACTATGTCGTCACAGTTTTCCAACGACGGCAAAACAAGGTTGAACGCGTTCGAGAATTCTGCTACGAAGGACGAGTTCGTCGATGCGCATGCGCACTGCTTCACAAATGACCGCATACGTCGCAGTCTACTATAGTAAACGTGCAAATCGAAAAGTCCCTATTCATTGACAAAACGGTTTTTTTCCGACAACAGCTTTACTTGGAAATGTATTGATTTTCCGTCAATTGCTGCGACTTTAGGCACACTTGAACCATAATAATTTGTCTATTTCCTACTGGAATGATGAACAAGGCATGCGTGTGAGATATTCTACTATACTCTGCTCTGTGATTAAGATTAAAACTGCTGCAAACTGCTTACTGGCTGGAATGACCTGAAATATACAAATCAAATAAGTAAAGAGGGCCTAATATTTCGATCTTAACATTTGAAGAAGATATTGTTAAGATCGAAATATTAGGCCCTCTTAACTTAGTTGACTCTGCTCTATGAGCAGGGTCAATGGTGGCTGACTCGGGTGAGCCCCGGGTATGACGTGAGAGCTAAACGACCCTGGGCTAACCCGCGTCAACCCGGGTGTGCGAATCGGACGCAACTACTGTAAAACTAGTGAATGCAATCATATAATTGTCAATGTGTGATTGAGACAATTTGTTTTATTTGATACATACCTTTACACCGAGATGTTATGAAGAAAATTCCACAACCTTTGAAAGGAAAAAGAGAGATGTAGTGCACCCTAATCAATGTCTCAACAATTATACGGTATGTAATAATGTGCATTTTATAACCAAGAAATAAAAACTGGGAAACAATTAATCAATGTGTGTGTAAGTTGATACAGAATTAATAGACCTTGTAAAAGCGATCTGTAAAAGCGCATTGGCCAAGCGTAGCATACAATAAAGGTTGAGTTAAAAGTACATGTAATATCCATGCTTACCCAGAATAAAAACAGAAGCAATCGCAAATGCTCCACACATGTATACGTACATCATGGTGTCTGTCGGCGACGTTGGGGTGGCTGTCGACGACGCTGGCGTGGCTGCCGACGCCTCTGGTGAGACCGTCGACGACGCTGGCGTGGCTGTCGACGACGCTGGGGTGGCTGTCGACGACGCTGGCGTGGCTGTCGACGACGCTGGCGTGGCTGTCGACGACGCTGGCGTGGCTGCCGACGCCCATGGCGTGGCTGCCGACGCCCCTGGTGTGACCGTCGACGACGCTGGTGTGACCGTCGACGATTCTGGGGTGGCTGTCGACGACGCTGGCGTGGCTGTCGACGATTCTGGGGTGGCTGTCGACGACGCTGGCGTGGCTGTCGACGACGCTGGCGTGGCTGCCGACGCCCCTGGTGTGACCGTCGACGACGCTGGGGTGGCTGTCGACGACGCTGGTGTGACCGTCGACGACGCTGGGGTGGCTGTCGACGACGCTGGTGTGACCGTCGACGACACTGGTGTGACTGTCGACGACGCTGGGGTGGCTGTCGACGACGCTGGTGTGACCGTCGACGACGCTGGTGTGACCGTCGACGACGCTGGTGTGACCGTCGACGACGCTGGGGTGGCTGTCGACGACGCTGGCGTGGCTGTCGACGACGCTGGGGTGGCTGTCGACGACGCTGGTGTGGATGTCGACGACGCTGGGGTGGCTATCGACGACGCTGGTGTGGCTGCCGACGCCGCCTCTGACGTGGCCGGCGCCTCTGGCGTGGCCAATGCAATTGTTGAATTCTGTTCAGCTGTTGATGGGCTTTCAGACGTCGATGCTCTGGACGTTTCTTGTGTGTCGATAGTGGTTATGTTTCCTATAGTTGCCTGTTCGTTTGTAGTGGTTGAGTTAACTTGAGGTGTTGGTACGTCTGAAGTGGTTGGGTTTTCTGTTAAAGTTGATTCGCCTGCAGTCGTTGATGTGTCTAACGATGCTTGTTTGGCTGTAGTTGTTAAAACCTGTTCAGATGTTGATGGGCTTTTAGACTTGGATGTTTCTGAGGTTGCTTGCGGTTTTACAGTAATATTGGTCCCTTCGGTTACTACTGCGGATGTTGTAACGCGTGTAGTTGCCTGTGCGTTTGCCGTGGGTTGGGTCTCTTGTGTTGTTGACGAGCCCTCGATAGCGGATATGTCTGTAGTGACTGGGAACTCCGGAGAAATTGATGTGCCCGACCGTGACGATGCTGATCCGCCTGCAGTCGTTGGTGTTCCTGAGGTTTGTCGAGTATAAACTGTAGTTTGAGCCTCTGAATGAGTTGACGAGCTAGTTGATGATCGTGGTCCTGGTTTTGCGAGTATGCCATTGGTCATATCTGTTGATGAAATATCTGTTGATGGTAGGCCTAAACTTGCAGTTGTTGAATCTCCTTCTGTGCCTGAAGGTAAACAATGTTTGACACTGTTTACAAATGTTTTAGTGTCAATGTGGCATGAAGTCGATCTGTATGTTTAGATTACAGTTGACCATGAAAGAAATTTAGGTTCAATTAATGAATGTGTGCACACAACCAAAAATCGTTAATTTATTTTTCCTCATAGCTTTTGCTCATTGTAATTCATGTATAAAAGGAAAATGCTTTTTTTTTCCTTTTACATGTCTGTGGCAATTTTGTTTAGAAAACCAAAATGAGGGTGTAAATAGAGTTTGGGTGAGAATTAATAACTTGATTTCATTATTGTTGGGTCGTTCATCGTGTGTCATTGAACTATTCACCCTGGCGAATAGAACTTCCATTGCACAGTCTCATCATTTGTGGCGCTCTGACCAATAAATATTTGTATTATATTGCTTTGGCTGTTCACCGACTCTCTTGATTGCGTTTTCATTAAACCTATTACATAGAAGGAACCAGACACTTAAATTAGGATGTCGTCAATATTACTCCTAAACTCCCCGTTTCTTTCCTACTTGTGCACAGAGCCCATATAATTACTATGAATTTTCAAAATCTTCAAAATGGCTGCCATTGATCGTTATTCTATAGGCTATCTGCGATGGTCCTATAGCCAAATATCTTTCTCATGAGATTGTGCATGCTTGTATCCTCAAAGGCACAATCGAATCACCTATTTGTCGTATACTAAGAAGTTGCCCATGGTCTAAAACAATAGAATATATGCCTAAAATGTGTTGAGGTTGGATATAAAAGGGTAAATTTTGAGTTGAGAGTCAGAAAAGTTGAAAGGATTTGGGGGCACAAGTCTATGGAAAACTCTTCCTAAGGTACCAATAGTCTAGGTCATATTTTTTTTAAAGATTCATTTTAGAGCAAGAAGAGGCAATTTTGAGTAGACGTTGGTATCCTAGCTATTTCACCTAATTCGGGGGCGCTGAATCCAAAAATGATGGATTCCAAGCCGAATTATAAGTTTAAAGGGGTATTTCGGCAAAATTATTGTATTAACAGAATAGAAGCACAACTTGTTTAACTGTACATATTTAAAAACGTTTATCTTATTTTAAGATGTTAAAAAACATCTAAATAAATAATAAAAAAACCAACCAGTTAATTGATTTGATAATGTTCTATTTTATTTTTATAGTGGTGGTATGCTTGACATCTTTAAGAGCATTGCCAGATTATTATTGTTATATTACTCTATTACTCTATTACTCTATATTACAAAAAGGTTGCTGGGTTTTGCAACTTAAAGGGGCATATAGTCCTTCGAAGAAAAAGAAAAAAATCACCTTCCAAGAAAAAACCAACTCACCTTCTAGGAAAAAAAGAAAACTCGCCTTTCAAGGAAAAAAGGAAACTCACCTTCCAAAAAAAAAGGAAACACACCTTCCAAGGGTAAAAGGAAAACACACCTTGCAAGAAAAAATAAACTCGCCTTCCAAGAAAAAAAGGAAACTCGTCTTCCAACAGAAAAGGTAACTCACCTTGTTGAGCTGAAGTTGTTGTATATATAGGAAGCACACAGAAAACCAAAAGGGAAACGACGAAGGTTTCCCGTAACGAAACCAAACCCATCTCGCCTTATCGGTCACTTGCGATTTCTGAATCAGGGCAAAAAGATTTAATAGTACATGTATACACCATTTGCAAACATAAACAAACTAAACTACTGAACTAATATGAAATACCTCGGGAGGGGGGTGGGGGGGGGGGGGGGGGGGGGGCACCTGGAATAGGGGCACCCGGCGGGTCTGGCACTCACGATGATATTTTGTTTGCAATGGACTTTTGGAAGTGGAAACCTTTCCCCACCTGGCACAGGATTACACTTTTGACTATAACTATCGAAATCTTGAGAAGACATCAAGCTGTCTGATCATAGCTCTTGATATATATTAGTACTGGTATCGGAGTATCCGCCTTGGACTGAATGTTCATATTGTAAATAGGTTGAGCGCCCTCAATCCACCAAGCCAAAACGGTTACACGGGGGAGTTAGAATATGCGTTCTAACTTCTACCTGGTGTACAGGTGTTCTGTTCAATTCGAGTTGACTTCATAACTTAATTCGCTCTGTTGCATCATGCGCACATGTCATTAAGGTCAGGGGGCCACCCAACCCATTCTTGCCCCCGGGCACCCTGAACCAAAGTTACGCCACTGCTGTGATCAACGATTTTATAACAACAGGTGCCGTGATTCAAAAAAAGGGGAATTTTGTATCGATTTTTAACGATTGCCGGGGGTGCGTTCCGCTCAAGCGAACGTTGCCAACGTTGGCCAACGTTAGCGTTGTTCGCGTGAGTGGAACGCAATGTTCGCCAATTATGTTGGCAAACGTTAGCGAAAACGGCGAACGACATTTCGAGCTGTTCGCTGTTGGCCAGTGACGTATTTTAAAGATGGCGGAGAAGTTAGCAGCCGACAGTTTTCTTTTCACGGTTTTGATTTACGTTTCATACTTTTCGTTATGAACGGTGGGTTGTTTTGAGCAGTCACAGGGATCTTTTAAAGAAAAATAATGAGTTGGACAAAAAGCAGCCAACCAAACGACGTCACTGTCACTGGGCGCCGCCATTTTGAAAACGTAGTTTTTTAAATATCGTTCCACTTCAACTAACGCCAACTCAAAACGTAGGCGAACGTTCGCGCAAACAGTTCGCGTAAGTGGAACGCAACCCAGCTGTTGTAAAAACACCGGACTATTTTAAAACACTGCCCCTAATTATTGAATTCGTCTGAAGGAAGTCAAGAAACAAGACTGCAAGAAAAGCATTTTTGTTCTTGGTTTTTCCAGCTTCTATGAACACAAAACGTTAAACATGTCAGCGTCACAGTATTTACTATACAATATGAATCCCCTAACCCTTTTTCGAAAATTACTTCAAAAGAAAATGATGTACTACCTTTGAGATTGTCATCATTATCGAGATCATTTTACACCAATTTTAACCAACGTTAAAATATTACTGAGATCAATATTAATTGTCAAGAACATCGTACAGACAGTTAAAGTAAATTATTTTGTGTAGTTAATCTGTGTAGTTACGGGCCCCGTTCTTATAAGAAGAAAAAAATCTAGTTTTTGGTTATTGGATTTACAGTATGTTTTAGATAGAGGGCGGGTTTTGATGTAATTTGTGAGAAATTTTGGGGTAATATTACAAAGAAGACGACAAAACGCAACACAAAATATAACAAAACGTCGATCACCGCGACGCATAGTAAGCACGCAAAACTGCCTTGATATTTGCAAGACACATATTTGACAGCAAAACGCGTAAAATTATTCTCATTTTCTAAAATAAGAAACTGTTCAAAAGTTTCAAAAGTGTTCCATTAGAGTTTAGAGAAGAATAGTTTAGAGAAGTTTAAAGGGAATTTCAGAATACAAAATACCATTCACTCGAATTGGACAAAACATTAAAGAGGGGCCCGTAACTACAAGAACGAAAGTTTTCTGCACTCTAATTCCAGATCACTCAAGTACTTAAAAACAAATAACTATATCATGGTGCATCTCCAAGTAATGAAAGTAAACAGTTCACAATAGTGATACCAAATTATATCATTTTCCAGTTGTTCTTGAGAGAATTTGTACATAACTGAAGTAGTTTCTTAATTATTAATTTCTTAATTTCTTAATTTCATAATTATTCGTTACACCTTGTAGTTGACCCTGAAAAAAGACAGATGTTATTGTCTTCAAACGTAAGTGAACAGGTAATTCAAAAGTAAAAGCAATACACCTGCCGGTTTTTGACAGGGGTTTTAGCATTTTAATGCATTTTCAGTGACGAGAACAATAGAAAAGGACCGGTTGGTGGGGCGCCCGCTATCGTCTCAAAGGTCTCTCATTGTACTTGAAAAATACCCCAAAAAAACAGACAAGGTACGCGAGGGTATAGGAATGTGTAGCATGACCTTCACTTTCCATGTTCTACAGCGTGGAATGTTAGTCTATTATAAAGTAGGTGTAAACATTTTGATAACAATGGCCGGGAGGAATTTCATTTCACAATACTGCAGATGCAGTCCACTGGCTTAAATGCCGAGCCGTCACACAGGCTTTGTATTCGCGGTGTGGTTTATTAATTTTTTCGGTGCGAAAGAACCACTGCAGCCTCACTTCACAAAATAGGATCTGCACCTAAAACTACAAGCCCAAGTCAAACTATACTAGCCCAAATTAAGATACCTTGGTATCATTTTTCTTCTAGAAAGATTCTCCATCCATTCATTGGTATAGGTAGTTTTGATCTCAGGGCAGTGAAAGTGTTCTTGCCCGTTTCATTGAGATATGCTTGTCCGTGTTTTGTTGCGGGGGTTTGTTGGGTTTTTGTATTTGTTTTTATTTATTAATTTTTTTATTTTTTATTTTTGTGTTTGTTTTGTTTTTTGTTTTGTTTTGTTTTATTTTATTGTGTGTTTTTTTTTTTGTGTGTGTGTGTGTGTTTTTTTTTTTGGGGGGGGGTGGGGGGCACCCTGCGTACTCAGGCAGCTGATTGGTGACAATTTTTTTCTCACAATTCTATCATCAGGGGCGAATCTAGCTTTTCATTGGGTGGGGGGAGGGGGGGGGAGGGGTGGGATGTACTATTCACCTATCAAACTTGACTCCACGAGCGCGTAACGCGAAGCCAAGGGGTTTGTGGTTTTTTCGCCATGAAATAAACTTTGCTTAACAGCCCGGGGGCGATAATTTTTTTCTGCAGGTAGGTTGGTACACAGTTTACACTTAGTAGCCAATCAGAATACAGATGGTATTGACGTCGTCGACGATCTTAGAGTTGTCTGGGATCTGACTAGGGTTAGGGGTTTAGGGATAAGGTTGTCCCAGACAACTCTAACATCATCGATGACGTCAACACCATCTGTGTTCTGATTGGCTAATGAACCAACCTACCTGCAGAAATAATTATCGCGGCTGGGGGTGTTTTTTTTTTTTTTTTTTTTTTTTTTAGGGGGGGAGGGGTGGAGGGGGGAGGGTGCAACCTCACATCCTTCCTTCCTTCTCTCCCTCTATCTGGCACTGCATATTGAGCACCAATTTGCCTGACTAATACTAATAGTACATTCTTAATCTTAGAAAACTTTCTACCCAAAGATTGTTACTCAGTCTTAAACCAAAAATATTTAATTAAGGCCAAATAACAACACACCATTGTTACTTGGCATCAAATTCATTGTTTTTGTTTATACGTCACGGGCAT
This sequence comes from Crossaster papposus, assembly GCA_037893245.1. Taxonomy (NCBI): domain Eukaryota; kingdom Metazoa; phylum Echinodermata; class Asteroidea; order Velatida; family Solasteridae; genus Crossaster; species Crossaster papposus. The sequence goes on along the minus strand of JBAIAA010000818.1, from coordinate 19,173 downwards.
TCTGTATGAATAATAACAATGAAGCAAACGCATTTACTGTAAATCATTTGCTGCAAGACTACAAGTATGTAAATATGTGTGCACAGAAGTCTAATGTTTAATTGTTGCTTTTAGTACAATAATGAGCAACTATTAAATGACCAATCAGGTCACTCTTTCCAAGAGCTGACCCAGTACTGACCTCATTATGATAATTGAATGCGCTGTGCCGTCCTGAAAATTGATCTCTCATTGGCTAAACAAAAATGGCCCAATTTTTAATGTCCAACTAGATTTTTCAGTGTGCAGGGAAAACGTCACAAATCATACGCTGCTGAGCATGTAATTTGGCTGTTGGTGAACAGTCAACATTGCAAAGACGTTGACTTGGTTAACACATTTTAACGCAGCGAATGCTTCGTGGCATTTGTGTACAAAAGAACAGCCTTTAAAGGATCCGTAAACTCATTTTTTTTGTTAAAGCTCAAATTTAATATTTGCAGATATTTCCGGACGTTTACTTCCTGTATGTTTACTTCATGTTTACTTCCTGCATAAGTACAGTTCATACACGGCGCTTGGCTACCTTTTTGCGAGACCCGCCTCGTAAAAATTGAGAGTCCGGCGATACGGTACTGGTGGTTGCGCTATAGTGTTCCGACGCCGACAGTGCTAAAACCAACAACTTAAACACGAATTTCCTCACACCCGATAAGTTTTTAATGTTTTAATGTGACACAAGTCGGTTTTTTTTCCAGAGAAAGCTAATAAGGCACTGCCATTTTAGTTGTGACTAAATAGACTGTATAGGTTTAAATTGCCTGTAAAACTAAAGCATTTCTTACCTGTTTTCACCGACCCTCTATGGATTACTTCACTAAACTTACCTTGTTTTCCTTCCTCCATGGTTTATGGCATTCAAATTCACATCCAGCGACTTCTGAGCATCGTCTATAATGGTCCGTCGCTACCGTATAACGCCATTGCCCGACTGAGAGAAGAAAAAAACCACACTGATAATAATAAGCCTTACTAAGTCATTGACAGAGGGCAGGCAACAAACAGTTTAGCTTGTAAAGCTTCAGCATGCAACATTAAAAAATGATGTTCGCCTGCTGACAAGCAGGCATCAGATGCTGCATGCACCCATGCAGGTCAATCACATCATGCACGGTACAGTCGGAGAGCTATAGTTTCCCCTGTGTGACGAGACTACTTTGCAATTTGCAAAGCTAAAGTGGATCACACTAGAATGATGTCACTGATTTTTGTTTCATTTGTACCCAATATTTTGTTACCCAATCAGCGTAAATCTGAGTAGTTAACAACTTAGGGTATACAGTTCACTATTCATAGCAAAATGAGTCACCCCCAGGTCCCCCTCTTGTAATTTTAACCCCTACGCCGCTGTATGAATAGAAAAGGAAAGTTAAGTTGAGCACGTCATGAACAAATTGATCAAATTGGTACGTCATACACGACCTTGTATGTATATGGTATTTGCATAATTGGTTTCATAGTTATTGGCTTTTTATAAATAGAGATTAAAGTTGCGAAATACGCAAAGGGGAAGTCCAAGCACACTTTCCAAAACCTGAAGTTATAACAGATCAACAGCAATTTTGATTTGTGTGGATTAAAGGGGGTATTACACACACAAAAACCTCGTGGGTTAGATTTGACCAGAGAAATCATATAAATATGTACAGTCCCAAATATGTAACTTGTTGGGGACATAGTACCTTGTTTACATCGGACACAGCGGAGTGCCCAAACGTTTTCCTGCCGTTTTCATTCACTGTACGATACACGTTGTGTGTGCCACATAAATTACACACAGCACCAATGTGGCTTCTTGCACTTTCTTACACTTTGCGGCTGGAACCACGATTACACCCAAACAGCTCAAGTTTTTGGGGGTCGCAAAAGTGGACCCCGAAACTCGTTCTATAGACAAAAATAACACAACAACGGCCAGTTTTTAAAGGATTGGTTGCGTTTTTGTTTATATCCTACGCGTTTTGTAATAGCCCAATTGGACGCTTCCAGGACGCAATATCCCTTCAAAATGCAGCTACACTGTATTTTTGTTTGCGAGTGCTCAATAATCACCAATTACTACTCTGGCGGAACGTTACATATTGGAGTGTTCTGTATACAAATCTATACAAACTCCGAACAAAGTCAAGGGTATTGGTAGGTATTACATTACGCAGCAGTCTTATTCATTGCGAGAGACTTTTGCGTGTCAAACAAAGCCAACTAAAAACCCGGTATTATTGTAATAAAGTGTGCATGTGACTGCGCAGCGCTTGTGCACGCATCGTATAATGGCACAATGGCAAAAGGAAAACATGCCAAAAGTTTAGTGAAAACAGGAATCGGGTCAAAACAAATGTTGGCTTATGAAGCCCACAAGTCAGTGGTATTGGCAGGTATAACATGAAGCGCCATTATTCATTGCGAGAGACTTTTGCGTGTCAGACAAAGCCAACTACAATCCGAAGATATATATTTTAAAAGATCATTGTATGAAAGCGGGTTACTGTGCCGCTCTTATGAATGTGTACGCAATACACAGTACATTCGCGGTCAGTTAGCATATTTGGCACAATGGCAAAAGGAAAAAATGCCTAAAGTTCACGAATACCTCAAATAGAAAGAAAAAACCCAATTACATTTCGATTTTGAGAGTGAAAACAGGAAGCAGGGGGATCTAAAATGTTGGCTTATGAATAATGTATTGCCTTTCGCCTTAGTATTTGTACACGGTAGTCCCCTAACTACCTAGGGTATGTGCAAAATCATATTGATTTCTTATGATTTGGGAGGGTTAGGGTTAATTCTAACACTCCTAAATCCTCTTAAATTAATATGATTTTGCACATACCCTATAGGTAGTTAGGAGACTACCATGTAAACATCACTTGCTTTCCCTTTACTGAAATGGGTGGGTTTGGGGGTCAGTATTTCATAGCAAATGACCTGTTCAAAGGTTTGCGTTTGTTGTATGTTTCGTATGAAACCCAAAGAAAACACATAATTCAGCAATTTATAAGGTAGAGAGATCCCGCCCCTGCGGCACCCCCCCCCCTCCCCTCCCCCTCCCTCTTTTGTGTTGTCATTGTCTTTTCGGAATCTTAGGGACTCTATTCAGTTATCGAGGGGTGTGTGTTAGGTAACAACAGTCTGTAGTGTGTATAGGGTATAGGGACAACAAATAGAGGTCCGCTCTGTCATTGTTGTTGTTAAAAAAGTTGTTTCTTAAGTCTGGTTCTACGACTTTTACTTTAGACAAAACGCCGCAATGTATAGACGTTGGGGAATTGTCAAGTCAGCGAACCAGACTATAGCTGGGTTGCACCTACCCGTTCATGAATAGTGTGTCACCGATTGCAAACAAGTCAAAGGTATTGCCAGGTGTGCATGAAGCGCCATTATTCATTGCGAGAGACTTTTGGGTGTCAGACAAAGCCGACTAAAGGTTTTCAAAAGATTATTGTATGAAAGCGGCGGGGTTACTGTGCCGCTCTTGGGCATGTGTACGCAATACATTATTCTCGGTTAGGTAGCACATATTTGGCACAATGGCAAAAGGAAAACATGCTAGTATAAAGTTCTCGAATACCTCAAATCGAAAGAAAGAAACCAATTAGATTTAGATTTTGAGAGTGAAAACAGGAAGCAGGGGGATCTAAAATGTTGGCTTATGAAGAATGTATTGCCTTTCGCCTTAGTATTTTTACACGGTAGTCCCCTAACTACCTATAGGTACGTTCAAAATCATATTGATTTTGGAGGATTTTGGAGGATTTGGGAGGGTTAGGGTTAATTCTAACACTCCTAAATCCTCTTAAATTAATATGAATTTGCACATACCCTAGGGAGTTAGGAGACTACCATGTAAACATCACTTGCTTTCCCTTTACTGAAATGTATGGATTTGGGCATAGAGAAAGGAACATTTTCTCTATGGTTTGGGGGTCAGTATTTCATAGCAAATACTTACCTGTTTGTTTAAAGGTTTGCGTTTGTTGTATGTTCCAGGAAACCCAAAGGAAACACATAATTAAGCAATATATAAGGTATAGGGACCCCCCCGCCTCGTTTGTGTTGTCATTGTCTTCTCGGAATCTTAGGGATTCTATTCAGTTATCGAGAGGTGGGTGTATAGCCTGGAGTGTGTATAGGGCACAGGAACAAATAGGGGTCCGCTCTGCCATTTTTGTTGTTAACAAAAGTTGTTCCTTTATAAGTCTTGTTCTACGAATTTTACTTTAGACAAAACTTCGCAATGTATATAGACGTTGGGGAATTGTCAGGTCAGCGAACCAGACTATAGCTGGGTTGCACCGACCCGTTCATGAATAATGTGCCACCGATTGCAAACAAATGCGAACAAATTAAATTGGGTAAAAAGGGTCAGCATTTTCAACGATGGTCGGCCGACCATCGTTGGAAATTGATACAAAAACAACTAAACACTTTGACAGCATGCAGTGTCAATTAAACTGTTATTCACTCACATAAAGGTAATTCACAATAATTTAGTATTTTTGCAATGATCGCAATTACAAGCTGTATATTACATTTAATGTACCGCATTAACTCAACAATGTATAGACTGGTTCCCGGTCCCTCTATTTTCCTTCGGACTTCAAAATATACACTGCAAAAACTGTGTTTAGCGAGTAAACACTTTTCTAAACACTTTCTTGCTATCAGTTTGTATACATGTTTAAATGCTAAACATGTTTAGCATGAGGACGGACCATGTTTAGCCATTGAACATGGGTGCATTTAGCTTCTAAACATGTTTACAAACTGACAGCAAGAAAAGTGTTTCCTCGCTAAACACAGTTTTTAGAGTGTACGGACGGTATCTGCAGTAATAGATTACAAATATACACAATGCAGATTTCAACCTAGACTATGTAGGGTTATATATGAAGGCGATATGCCCATTATGCAACTGTGTTATCGCACTAGTAGTTTTACGAATATGGATTTTTACATCAGCATAAAAACGACACAGGCACTAAAATAGCCTTGGAAATGATGAAATGAAAATCGAAACTATATGCCTTTAAAAGGAACACAAAAGGTGCTTTTACTAGTAGGATTGCATAAAAACACAATTACATCACAAGGCTCTTTTAATCGTGGGCAGTGACAAGTGTTGTTGCGTAGGCTGTCCACAATCAATACAATTAATGACTGCGCAGGTCTCGCGAATAAACTTATCCACTTGAACTGAGCATGAGCAAAATTGGTAAAGGTGCACAAAACAGTGTTGCCGCAGCCATGGGAAAACCAGCAGGGCCCAATTCCATAAAAGCATTCTAACTTAGTATATTACTAGGTTTTAGCAAGATTCCAAATGCCTAGTTGGTTGCTAGTTGCTTGCTTGCAGCTTGCTAGAATGGTGTGGGGTTTGTATAATCGCCAAAGTACATGGTCAGTTTGAGTTAACAATAGGGAAAGAGTTCAAATCAAGTCATGCTGTGGGTTGTATTGTCAATGCATTCCTCTATACTCTATTTAGGGTATGTACATTGTATCGGCCTAAGCACATGTTTCAGAAATGGCTAATTCAGAGGGTGTTTCAACTCCAAAAAAGGGGAAAGAAGCCTAATTACTCGACTCAGGAAAATCTGTTCCTTGCAGAACGCTATGAGGAGTTTAAGGTTATCCTTGACTCTGCGCATAAGGATGCCAATACAAATTCCCAAAAGATAAAGGATTGAAAGTGACTTAGAATGGTGCTAAGGATTTAGACATACCCCAAACCTATTCTAATTTTAGCAAGCAACTAGGAACCTTGCTAAGCGTATAATGGTTTTATGGAATAGATTTAGCAAGGAACTAGAAATAGAAAGGAAGTTAGCAACCAACTAGGCTTAGAATGCTTTTATGGAATTTGCTCCTGGTGTTTACTCCCCCACCCCCCTCTTGTTTACACACCAACGCACTTCATTTTTCGCTCCCCAAAAACCTTTGCTCCTCCCCTCGTGTCCAACCTTCGAAGGCACACAGCTGGAGTGCATTGGTGGCGGCATGTACCACTGCCATGCAATGAACAACTCTCACCGAGCAAGGGTCAATGTAGTATACACCATTTGCAAATATCAAAAAAATGAAATCTACCGAATTATGAACAAAATTAACAGTCTAAATCACGGCACCTGGTGTGCTGCGGAATTTTGTATCAATTTCCAACGATTGCCGGCCGGCAAGCGTTTAAAAACTATTTTCAAACACTGTCCCAATTTATTGAATTTAGTCACAGCCCGGTAACACATGTTAGATTTCCAGTGGGGAAATATTTGATTCTGCTTTCAATTTGTATCTGTATCTGAAAAACTCGTTAAAAAAACCCAACACCTTCCAGAATGGAGTGTCCCTTTAATTTATTATTATTTCACGATCGTGTTTTTTTTGTTTGCATTGTGGAGTGCGACTCTCTAATTTCAAGAGACATTTCAAGACCTTCAAAAAAAATCTATTCATATCAATATGGAGGTAGCAAATCGTCACCATTTTCACGAAGAGGCAAATGTTGCCGTTTTACGATCTAAACAAACATTCGAGAAAATAGCGTGTAAACGTTGGACAGCGATCGCGAAAACCACCAATAATAACATAAGAATAACTGCCCGACGCCGGTTAAAAGCAGACGCTGTTCTTTGCGTTTTTTTCGCCATTCAGGATTGCAAAAACTTCGGACATGTCAGTTAAACGATATTTACTGTAGAACACGACCCCCAAATCTACCCATTCATGATTACCAATGGTGTATCCTGCCTTTAAGGCCAAAAAAAAAAAAAAACATGTTTAGCGTCATGCCTTTTTTTTTTAAGAAAGGAGGAGGCTCTTTTTTTTTTTTTTTTTTCTTTTCTTCAAAAATGGCCACCCGACACATCTCAATTCGAGTCATGCAGTAAACATATCACACCCTATTTTCGCATTTAAAATTAAAACATGGTTCACCCACGATTAGAAATTAAAATTCAGTATGCACTGTACACGACTACACGTCACACTCTATCCTTCCTATTAGAAAAAAAATTAATTTCCAGAGCATGTACACAGTGATGCTAAAGTCTAAAATACGATCTTAAAATTTTATTATCTTAAAACAATTTTTTTTGTGTTTTTGTTTGTTGTTAAAATGGTCAAATTTATAATTTTTTTCAAAACAAAAAAAAAGAAAAAAAAGGAGGCGGCCCCCAAAAAGGAAGCGGGCGGTGACGCTAAACATGTTTTTTTATATTTATTTGGCCTAAAGTGTGTTGCTTTGCAAGATAGACTCCTTCATTGTTACTAAATGAAATACAAATTTGAAGGGTGCCAAAACAATGCAAAATCTGTTCAGTTTAAATGCACAATAAGCATCTGAACATGCTTTACTAAATTGAGAACAAAATTACTAAATATTGTATTATCGTGATTATCGTATTAATGTCACCATGACAACTTAAGACCAAACAATCAGACGCCGCTGGTATTTTGTAATGCCAATTTATTATACTACTGCTGCCAGGTCACTCTGGCGTTCTTTAATTGGTAATAAGGCCACACGAAACGCTTCACTGGGCAATACATTTTTCATAACAATCTTTTTTCTAAAAAGCTTTATGAAAAGAAAAAGAAAAATGGAAGAAAAAAACCCCCGGTGTGCCGATGTAGCATGAGTTTCAGACTCTATTAAATACGAACTCGTTGGTAGTATTGCGCATGCTTAAGTGAAGATAATTAGGAGAGTATATCAGTCGCAATGAGAGGTTTGCTTGTCCTGGTGTTGTTTTTCCTGGATTATTGTTTTGTATGTTATTTCCGTCTGATTGGGGGGTGCCCAATCTTATTTTAGTTTGGTTGCTATTTTATTTTACGTGGGCCATTCTGTGCGTGGTTGTTATCTGGTTCAATTTATGTGGGCACAACAATAAATAACTGCATGTCACTGTATTCGAATTGTCATAGGCGCAAATTCAAAAGCTTCAAAGCTTTTAGGATTTTCACGGCTGTAGATTTTTGGTCACCCCCCCCCCCCCCCCCCCCCCCACCCCCACCCCCACCCCCACCCCTTTTTACCTACAGTTTAACGCCACTACAAATGGTTATGACTCCCGATTATGAAGTTCTTAATGGAGTAACACAAATTATTATAGTCCATTTGGGTTTTTTCCATTGGTGCTCGAGCATATACGAAAAAGATAAACATAAATAATCTATTGGTTTTTAATGTAATGTCGTTTCCCTCCACTGGCGCTAGTCAATATTAAATTATTTATCCTTCACCTGTACAATTATTGACCATTTGCGTGTGGAATTTAAATAATATCTGGTACACTGACTTGTTCACACAGGTCGTGAACCACATAACGACCGAGGATCGATATTGTGTTTTCCTTTATTCCTTTACTATACCCTAACCCCATTACCTAGCGCTTGCCCCAACGATCGAGGACGAATTCGGACAAGCAAACCGTCCTTCGATGATCCTTTGTTCCCTTTGTTCCCTTTTGTGTTTCGATCCTCGATCGTAATACGATACAAGAACACACAGCTTGGCACAGTTTGACTTTAAATTATCTGGACCAAATACACTGTTGCTATATCACGTGATTCGGGTCAAGCTCTTGCATAGTTACGTTAGAGATGCTCAGCACCAATACATTGTTCACAATGGTTGAGAATGGTGCAAAGACACCAGACCACTCCAGAGCCGGGGGTTGCTAGCGTAAGGCTTGCCCCGAATCACGTGATATAGCAACAGTGTCTTTGGTCTGGAGAATTTAAATGTAAACTGTGCCAAGCTACATGAACAAGTCAGTGTACCAGATATTATTCAAATTCCACACGCAAATGGCCAATTACAACGAGGCAGTAAAGTCTTACTGTCTCCATGTCATGATTACCGTTGCGCATGCGCAAAATGTGTTCAAGGCCCTATATACTGCATCTGCAGCGCAAGCAGGAACACAGAGCTAGCTCCACGGACAACCACGGCACTTCTATCACGCGAGTTGCTTGAAAACACGTTTGTCCGTTTTTGTGGTACTTTTTGATTTTGCATACAAATCTGTATAAGACGGCTTTCAGATGGTTGGAGACGGCTTTTGCAATAAGACGCTGGTCTCGTTCGTTTTCTTCATCTGTAAGTGTTTTCTGTTATTGTTCTTCGAATGTAATCTATTTTTATGTGAATGCCTTTTTAATACAAAAGTTGAAAATTAATACCACGTTTATCCTGCTTTGAACCCGAACACTTCAAACGTTCAGATTTGTTTTCAGACCTGACATTTTCATGTCCAACCTTGTCCTACGTTTGACATTAGCAGTCGGTTTGGTTAAGAGGTATTTGCGTGAGATTCATATTTGTGACCCACCAGGCCAAAACCAGGCGGAAGTCGGCAAAAGCCATTTCGAGATATGGCATTGTACACAGAAAAATGTGTTGCCGGTCGATTGTGTTTTTTTCATAAATCGTTAGTTAAAACTCTAATTTATAGGCTGTTCATGTTTAAACCTTTTTAAAAATCCCCGAAAGTGATAATATCGGCCTTCTCCTGATTGTTGTTGTCGTTGCTATTACTCAAATTGAGCAAACTTGTGGCCGCGAACGGAAACAAAATGTCACTTTTTGAAGCGTCGTTACTTTTCATTCCATAGCGGTATACTGGTGCTTGTGATGTATCATTTTAAAGCTTAAAACGCTATCAATCCAATGGTATAAAAATCTCTCATATGAAAAATTTCGACTTTAGCCTGGTTTTGCGGTGGTGGGTCACATTTTCGTTATTATCTTTTCGCATTCCATTTTGGTACTTTCTGCATTCTAAATAAAAGATGCGAGGTTTTCCACTAATTTTTACCGGTTCCATTCTCTTCTGCTCATTTCTGAAGTACATGCATCTGCTAAAATGTAAACTGTGATTGTAAAATATAAACGTGACTCGCGAAAATTATTCTTGTTATCAAGTAGTGTACACACAGATATAGTTTTGTTTTTTGCATACTGTGCATACTTGATCGACCCACATGAATTTTAATTTGTAATCGTGGGTGAACCATGTTTTAATTTTAAATTGGAAGATATGGTGTGACATGTTTACTGAATGACTCGAATTAATGACTCGGGCGGCCATTTTGAAAAAAAAGGGCATGACGCTAAACATTATTATTTTTTATTTGGCCTAATAACATAAGAATAACTGCCCGACACCGGTTAAAAACAAATGCTACAAAAATAAACGATATTTACTGTAGAATACAACCCCCCCAAAATAAAAAAAAATAAAAAAAATAAAAAATAAAATAATAATAATAATAAAAATTGAGAACAAAATTACTAAATATTGTATTATCGTGATTATCATATTAATGTCACCATGACAACTTAAGGCCAAACAACCAGACCCCGCTGGTATTTTGTAATGCCAATTTATTATACTACTGCTCCCACGTCACTCTGGCGTTCTTCAATTGGTAATGAGGCCACACGAAACGCTTCACTGGGCAATACATTTTTCATAAATTTCTTTTCTTCTAAAGAGCTTTATGAAAAGAAAGAAAAAAAATGGAAGAAAAAACGGTGTGCCGATGTAGCATGAGTTTCAGACTATTAAATACGGACTCGTTGGTAGTATTGCGCATGCTTAAAGGTAGTATACACCATTGGCAATTGCTTGAATTATCATGAATGGGTAGATTTTGGGGGTTGTCTTTTATAGTAAATGTCGTTTAACTGACCTGTCCGAAGTTTTACAATCATGGATGTCAAAAAAAGCATAAAAAACAGCGTTTTGTTTTCAACCGTCGTCGAGCAGTTATTCTTATGTTATTTGTGGTTTTTTCGCGATCGCCGTCCGGCGATCGCGAATTTTTCTTCGTAAAAACCAATTTTTCAGAATAATTACAGGATATCTAGCGCAATCATTTTGCTGGATGCCTAGAATCAGTATTTACTTTCATATGAGTAAGATATTTCTTAATAATTCGGTAGTACATTTTTTCGATATCTGCAAATGGTGTAGGCCTTATACTACCTTTAAGTGAAGATAATTAGGAAACTATATCGGTCACAATGAGAGGTTTGCTTGTCCTGGTGTTGTTTTTCCTGGATTATTGTTTTGTATGTTATTTCCGTCTGATTGGGGGGTGCCCAATCTTATTTTAGTTTGGTTGATATTTTATTTTAAGTGGGCCATTCTGTGATGGTTGTTATCTGGTTCAATTTCTGTAGGCACAACCATCAATAACTGCATGTCACTGTATTCGAATTGTCATAGGCGCAAATCCAAAACCTTCAAAAGCTTTTAGGATTTTTACCTACAGTTTTACGCCACCACGAATGGTTATTACTCCCGATTATGAAGTTCTTAATAGAGTAACAAATTATAGTCCAGTTGGTTTTTTTCTATTGGTGCTCGAGCAGATACAAAACAGATAAACATAAATAATCTATTGGTTTTTAATGCAATGTCGTTTCCCTCCACTGGCGCTGGTCAATATTAAATTATATATCCTTCACCTGTACAATTGACCATTTGCGTGTGGAATTTAAATAATATCTGGTACACTGACTTGTTCACACAGCTTGGCACAGTTTGACTTTAAATTATCTGGACCAAATACACTGTTGCTATATCACGTGATTCGGGTCAAGCTCTTGCATAGTTACGTTAGAGATGCTCAGCACCAATACATTGTTCACAATGGTTGAGAATGGTGCAAAGACACCAGACCACTCCAGAGCCGGGGGTTGCTAGCGTAAGGCTTGCCCCGAATCACGTGATATAGCAACAGTGTCTTTGGTCTGGAGAATTTAAATGTAAACTGTGCCAAGCTACATGAACAAGTCAGTGTACCAGATATTATTCAAATTCCACACGCAAATGGCCAATTACAACGAGGCAGTAAAGTCTTACTGTCTCCATGTCATGATTACCGTTGCGCATGCGCAAAATGTGTTCAAGGCCCTATATACTGCATCTGCAGCGCAAGCAGGAACACAGAGCTAGCTCCACGGACAACCACGGCACTTCTATCACGCGAGTTGCTTGAAAACACGTTTGTCCGTTTTTGTGGTACTTTTTGATTTTGCATACAAATCTGTATAAGACGGCTTTCAGATGGTTGGAGACGGCTTTTGCAATAAGACGCTGGTCTCGTTCGTTTTCTTCATCTGTAAGTGTTTTCTGTTGTTATTGTTCTTCGAATGTAATCTATTTTTATGTGAATGCCTTTTTAATACAAAAGTTGAAAATTAATACCACGTTTATCCTGCTTTGAACCCGAGTCGGTCAACACTTCAGATTTGTTTTCAGACCTGGCATTTCCATGTTCTACCTTGTCCTACGTTTGACATTAGCAGTCGGTTTGGTAAAGAGTTATTTGCGTGAGATTCATATTTGTGACCCACCAGGCCAAAACCAGGCGGAAGTCGGCAAAAGCCATTTCGAGATATGGCATTGTATACACACAAAAATGTGTTGCCGGTCGATTGTTTGTTTTTTTCATAAATCGTTTGTTAAAACTCTAATTTGTAGGCTGCTCATGTTTAAACCTTTTTAAAAATCCCCGAAGGTGATAATATCGGCCTTCTCCTGATTTTTGTTGTCGTTGCTATTACTCAAATTGAGCAAACGTGTTGCCGCGAACGGCAACAAAATGTCACTTTTTGAAGCGTCGTTACTTTTCATTCCATAGCGGTACTGGTGCATGTGCTGTATCATTTTAAAGCTTAAAACGCTAGCAATCCAATGGTATAAAAATCTCTCATATGAAAAATTTCGACTTTAGCCTGGTTTTGGTGTGGTGGGTCACATTTTCGTTATTATCTTTTCGCATTCCATTTTGGTACTTTCTGCATTCTAAATAAAAGATGCGAGGTTTTCCACAAATTTTTACCGGTTTCATTCTCTTCTGCTTATTTCTGAAGTACATGCATCTGCTAAAATGTAAACTGTGATTGTAAAATATAAACGTGACTCGCGAAATGTATTCTTGTAGTGTACACACAGATATAGTTTTGTTACGTTTTGCTCTCTTATTTTCTGTTTTTAATTGCGATCTGGATGTTCTTAGGCCTCTTATGTTTTTGCAAAGTCGCGCTATGCTATAATTATTGAGTTATGATTGAAAATAGCCGATTTGACAGTGCAGTTGGAAATCGTTTGTTTGGTTTTGGCATGGCACAATTCCCACATATGTTTTCTTTCGAACTACCAAGTACTTTTTGCAAAAGAATAGCAGAACAAATCTAAATTGTATTTTACTGAGCGTACCCAAAAAGTAAAATGTAGTGAAATTAATGAAAATATGATTATCATGATAAAATGATCGAATTTTCACATCAAAAACCGCGGCATTAATACGTACCATACCCAATAAATTATATATAATTTTAAAGCTAAGAATTCAAGAAATCTCGAAATACCAATATCTCAAAAATATTAAAATGTCAACTTTAATCTGATTTTGTGGGAGCAGGGCCCAATTTCTTGGCTCTGCTTACCGTTAGCGAAGAATCCCTGCTTACTATAGCAGAAAATTCGGTGCTTACGGTAAACGTATTTCACGCGTTAGCGCGGAATTTTGGTCTCTGAGCATGCGTACATCCCGTAACTAAGGATTCTGTGCTTACCCGGTGAGCAAATAATTTTTCTGCTAGCGCGGTTAGCGGAAAATGATGACCGTAAGCGAGGAATTCTGTGGTTAGCAGAGCCAAGAAATTGGGCCCAGGTCACAAATATGTGATCTTAAACATGCTTCATTTCAATGTTGTAGGTTTTGAGACCGGTCCAGAGACAATTTTTTGCTGGTCTCGGTCTATGTCCTGAAATCCCACAAAATGTCATGTTTTAAATTGTTTACTTATCCTATTTCAAACATTATGGTTGAAAGGAAACCTACGTCTTACCGTTCCCGCGAAAAAACGGAAAAACCCCATCGTGGTCGTTCACATCAGACACAACGGTGTAAGCATACGTTTTTCCTGTCGTTTTTATTCAATGTTCGATACACGTTGCGAGTGTCCCATAAATTGAACACAGCGCCAATGCACAAATGTGGTTTCTTAAACGTCCGCAAAAGACGAACGCTTTTCGGCTGGAATCATGACTACACCCAAACAGCTCACTTTTGTGCCCCCAAAAAACTCGTTCTACGCACACGCGCGTAGCTGCAATCGGTTGAATAAGAACTTGATTTTGCAAAAGTCGTGTCTCGCCCAAATTAGACAAACATGTTTCACTGGTTTTTCCCTTCCCTTCTTTGCAGTTTTAAGGTATTTGGGGAATTCGGAAGTCGTAGCTAATGTGTGTTATCTGGGACAGTTACTGGACCCGTCTCGTCCGGGTAAATCCCGCTGGATGATGCCGGCCAACGACGGCAGAGACCGGTGCTCGTGCACGAGCCTCGTGCCAGCTGGCCTCGTGATTGCGTCGAGTCCGAGGTTTTCACCTTACAATCAGCCGTACTACGTCGACCGGCCACTGTTCACCAATGACCAGAAAAAGATTTCGGAGTTGTTCGACTGCGGAGGTAGGAATAACACCCAAAGAGATCTTCTTTTTGGTATAAACATAGTGTTTTTTGAGAAGGCGCGTAACCATACATGCAGCTTATGTTTTTGTATAAGTATTAGAACGATTCTCGGTCACATGGAAAGGACATTCAATTGAAAGACGTGTAACGCTGGGTTATAATGAATTTTGTTTCTTTTTCTGTGTGACTTTTAGGTTTTAGTTAAAGATGAAGTGCTTTTGCAAGAAAATAGCAAGGAGAAACCGGTTTATGCAGGAATAATTCAAGGAATAATCAGTTTATTTGTTTGTTTGTTTGATCAATCCTAGAATGAGCTGCAGTGATGAGTCAGAACTCATTGTATAATGGGAAGGGGAGGGTGTTTATCTGTGAGAATATTAGGTTTTAGTTAAAGATGAAGTGCTTTTGCAAGAAAATAGCAAGGAGAAACCTGTTTATGCAGAAATAATTCAAGGAATAATCAGTTTATTTGTTTGTTTGTTTGATCAATCCTAGAATTAGCTGCAGTGAGTCATAACTCATTGTATAATGGGAAGGGGAGGGTGTTTTTGGGAGTTTTCACAAGCCAGGACTATTACTCATCGTTTTTTTTAAATGCTGAAACAGTTCTGCTGCTTGTGTATTGCAACAGTGGTCCTTTGTTTTTAGTTCACTCAGTGATTGATTATGTTGTTGTTGTTGTTGTGTTTATCGGGAAGGGGTGTAATCATACAAGCAGCTTACGTTTTTTTTATTATTAGAACGATTGTCGGTCAAATGGGAAGGACATTAAATTGAAGGACGTGTATATCTTCTAATTTAACTCAAGGATTGATAAAAACAAAAAAACAAAAACAACAATTAATTAGAATCGTTCTAATAATAAATAAAAAAACGTAAGCTGCGTGTATGATTACGCCCCTTCCTAATAAACACAAAAACCTAAAGTCTCACAGAAAAAGAAAACAATCTACATAACTTAGCGTTCCACGTCCTTATATTTAATGTCATCGTAATGCGTGTAATTACGGAAGGAATTTTGAAGGAATACAATGTACTCCAACGAATATTTTTTTATTTTTTTTTATATTTTATTTTTTTATTATCCTTCGGGGTGAATTTTATTCATTAAAGCAATCTTCAGTTGTCATTACAGAAGATAAATTAATCCGTACATAGAAGTGAAAAGGGGTCCCATTTTACATTGAATTTGACAAGATTCCCCTTAGTAATAAATATATACTTTTCAAGGTATAACTCTTTCTTATACAATATACAATATAAAAGATGGTTTATTACCATTCATCTTCATTTTATATATTTGATAACGGCAAAGAAGAAAAATCTAATTAAGTGACTCAAGTTTTTTTTAAGTATACCAAATAGAATAGTTCCATAATCTATAGACACATCCACATCCTAACGAATAAATATGCTTGCTTGCATTGGCAGGCCTTAATTTCTACCGTTTGACATTGTTCAAATTGCGTGCTCCAGTTTAGTAAGTTTTGAGCGAAAGTGCATAATATTTATATTGTCACAAGTCTATTATGCTAATTTAGGTTATACGCGCACCTCGATCATGGTCATGGTAACGCCGTATAAGGACACAAACACCTACCAGGTTGAAAATTGGGGACACTTTGGACAAAATGAGGACGTTTATAATTTCATAAAGGGGGTCTAGAGGTAGTTGTGGTAGATAGGGTACACTGACAGATTATGGAGAGGAATACATAATTATTAGGGTGTTGTTGAAAATGTTGGGTCGAAAAAATTGTCATGGTTTGAGTCGAGAAAGATTTTCGATTTACACAAACCTAGGGGCTGTCCTCACATTATATAGAAAAACACAGGAGGACTCCCGAGCACTTGCCATTGTTCAACTCTTTTATTCCCTTTGTATTTTTACCAGCTTTTTTCCCAACAGTCCTCATACAGTTTGTACACGAGATCCTCCTGAGGACTCGGCTCAGGTCCTCGGGGTCATTGTTATCACTAATCACCCATATCCCAAGTCCCCACTCTAATTTTAAGACCAACTCACACGAATTACATACATACAACAATACTCAGTGTTGTATATACCTCAGACCAGCTATTGTCCTCTTTATTTGTTGAGAAGATCTAAATGTTTTGGACATGAATCTTGAGCATTGACTATTATTGCCTCCAATAATTTTTCAAAAGGTCCACTATTTAAATGCGCTTAAAACATGCCCCTTTATTGGTAGAAGTATAGACGATGAGCCCTCTGACGTCACGTGTTTACATCTATATTCAAATGTGCCCGGCAATGATGCGCACACATCGTGTTTTACATAAAATTTGCTTAAAGAGTGACATCGCAGGTTAGATTGTCTTTGAATTATGTGACCTCTTATGTCATCTCTTGATCTTTCTAAAACATGATGCGTGCGCATATTAATTGCCGGGCACATTTGAATACAGAAGTAAACAGAGGGCAAATTGTCTATAAAGTAATGTTTCAATTTTTGAGTTAGTCTCTTGTTTAACATTATTTTCTTTCAAACAATTAATTCCAAGTTATGGCCACCTAGATTATCGAACAAAGACAGGTCAGGCAGTCATTGTTTTGTATTTTATTCGTTTATATTTAGAGGAGTTTTCTATCATCGGTAAGCCCGCCGAACAAAGCTCAACATACCGTGCCAGGACTGCAGCAAAGGCTGTCGATGGAAATGTTGATACAGCGACAAACGGCGATTGTGCACACACCGGCGGCTCAGGTAAATAGGCTCCTTGTCACAACTTTATAATTGTAAGAAACGTGTTTTCGGTCATTCAGCGATCATGGTCCGGTTCAGAGGGAGTCTTTGTCACATCCCCCCCCCCCCCCCCCCCCCCCCCCCCCCCTTCGTACAGTCGTCTTTGCAAATCTGCGCCAGCGGTTTGACGTTTTCTTTATTTCTCCCTGCGCTTTCCTATTGGGAGCCAATCAGCGATCGCCGAACGGCGGTTATAAACAAACGCGCAACACGTAATACGCGCATGCACGAACTTCCTCTGTGAAGCAGCCTTAAGTAAGATATGCAACGCAGACCCGCGGGACAACTTAACGGATATTCATGGTAAAATTTGCATGAAAAGGTCACGGGCGCACTGCGTGAACAGATTTTACGCGACTTTCACAATATCGATTACTGTCGCCCTTAGAAAAGACTAGGGCCCAATTTCTTGCTCTGCTAACCACAGAATTCCTCGCTTACGGTCACCATTTTTCCGCTAAACGCGCTAGCAGAATTTTTTTGCGCTAACCCTGTAAGCACAGAATCCTTAGTTACGGGATGTACGCATGCTCAGAGACCAAAATTCCTCGCTAACGCGTGAAATACGTTTACCGTAAGCACCGAATTTTCTGCTATAGTAAGCAGGGATTTTCGCTAACGGTAAGCAGAGCCAAGAAATTGGGCCCAGGTCAGAGGATATTGGTAATGAGCCTGAAAGTGCGCCATTTTGTCTTTGCCCTTTCGGACCCCTTCGTGACCCTTCTATCACATTCTATGGGGCATTTTACACGGGGTTGCTCTTTCTCCTGCTATAATTGTTATATTGATTTCTAAGTGATTTCTAAGCGTACTCTTCCCCGACGAACATTCATGTTTTCTTTTAATCTTGGCATTCCACAAGAACAAAATGACGAGGAAATCAGTTGGAAATGTGTAAAAACGAATTTTACTTACGACATTAGGATTCGGATTTTCCCATCGCGTACAACTTGCGTGAGAACGAAAATGAAAACGACGTGCCCACCTACATCCGATGGATTCTAGATTTTATTCAGGCTCGTTTTAGATCACTCTTTTTTGACAATTCTTATCAACGGCCATTTTAGATTTGTTTGTAAAATGAAAATAAGTCCTTAAGGTTTATTTTAACAAAATCTCCCCAAATTGAAAAAATAGGGGGAATTGACCATTTGCGTGGTAAATTTTGAATAATATTTGGTACACTGACTTGTTCACACAGCTTGGCACAGTTTAACTTTAAATTCTCCATACCAAAGACACTGTTGCTATACCACGTGATTCGGGGTAAGCTCTTGCATATAGTTACGTAAGAGACGTTTAGCACCCAATACATTGTTTACAATGGTTGAAAATGGCACAAAGACACCAGACCATTCCAGAGCTGGGGTTGCTAGCGTACGGGCTTGCCCCGAATCACGTGATATAGCAACAGTGTCTTTGGTCTGGAGAATTTAAAGTTAAACTGTGCCAAGATGTGTGAATAAGTCAGTGTACCAGATATTATTCAAATTAAACACGCAAATGGTCAATTGCACCCCCCCCCCCCCCCCCCCGCACTGTTAACTGCACTGTAAACCGTAAACTGCAGGTAAGGGGGATTGAAGTGAATAATGAGTAACACAAAAAAACAAAAACATAGGTTTCACCTTCTTGATAGTTACACCCCAAAATGTGCCTCTTTTAACATTGAGAAAGAAAATTGCAACCGGGTCGCTAAAGAACAGAATTGAGCAGTCTCTTGTAGTGTCGATGGACCAGTCATAATTATTGATGGGTGGTTGCTGAAAACAATTGGTGGAAATATACACTAGCCCTATAACCACTCTTATTTATAATATTTGAGCAGAATCTCAAGCCCCTGGTGGATAGTCGATCTTGAAGGAGACCATTG